>VSDK01010860.1:146458-150486 GCA_009767595.1 Symbiodinium kawagutii | reverse complement strand
TGATGATGATGGTGATGATGATGATGATGATGATGATGATGATGATGATGATGATGATGATGATGATGCTGATGATGATGATGATGATGATGATGATGATGATGATGCTGCTGATGATGATGATGATGATGGTGATGATGATGGTGATGATGATGATGATGATGATGATGATGATGGTGATTAATGATTATTTTAGTTGTGTGGTTTCGATTCCGGGTTGATGAACTTATGGTTTTAACGTTGATGAATTATACTTTTAGGTTATATAATAGGGTGTATGATGTTAGGGTGTATGGTTTTGGGGTTTTAGGGTTTTGGGTCTATGTTTTCAGGTTTATGATTTCGTGTTGATGGATTCATGGTCTTCAGGTCTACTGTTGGTGTTCTCAAGTTTACGATTTTAGGGTGTATGATTTTAGCGCCTATGACTTAGAAATGTTGAGGCCTTAGGTTTTGTTCGTTCAGGTTTCTGGTTTTGGGCGTTCTAAGGTGAATTGGTCTGTGGCTTTAAGGTTTAGGGTGCTTGCTCTTAGGTTTATGTTTTTAGGGTTTAATGCTGTTGCAGTTGATATCACACATCTCAGATTGTAGGAGTGTTTTTGGGGTTGTGGGTTTAGTGTGTTTGGTCTTAGGGTTAATGGCTTACACTTTTGTAGAGTTAGGGTGTCTTGTTTTTAGGGTTTTTGGTTTTAGGGTTGATGGTTGTAGGGTTTTGTACTGTAGAAGGTGTGCATCCCCCTTGCTTGGTTGCTTGCTTGCTTCCTTTCTTCAATTTCCCTCCTTCCTGCCTTCCTTCCTTCCTTTCCTTTCCTTTCCTTTCCTTTTCCCACACCCAATCCAACAAACGAAACAGATCAAAAAACAAAAAAACATCCTATCCTATATCATATATAATGTCACTCTACAAATCATATCTACACGATCCAAAAGAACTACATTACATTATCTGGCATCCTCACATACTTTGGGCATCTTTGGGTAGTGGTAATGTCCTTTGTCCCTGTCATTGCTATTGCCTGGCACATGATGCAACGAGCGAGTTTCATGTTGCCCTCCTTTTTTCATGGATTTTGTGATGTTTTTTGTTTGCATTTTCTGTATTTCTTGGCTCCGTCTGAGCCGGTCTCGTGTTGATACTTGTTCAAGGATGTTCTTTCGGTGAGTTGGTGGGTCGGTCTGTGCGGCAATGGTGGATGGGTACGGGGTAGAGGGGTGGGTGCGAGCAAGGGGTCCTGATATTAACTACGCAATAGCAGCTGATGGGAACTTACGTTTGTTTCCATTTGGTCACGCCTTCGATGTGCTGATGTGCGGCCTTGCGTTTTCTCATATTGTGAACATGATCCAGTGTAGCTTTTCGGTCCTTTTGGCCGCAAATCTGACAGGTCCACAAACCTCGCATGGAGTGAACAAAGTTCCATGGGCATTTCGAAAGATATTAGCGCACATCGATGACGATGACAATGACAATGACAATGACGACGACGATGACGATGAGAATGATGACGATGACGATAGTGATGACGGTAGCAATACTGACTACTGTTGCCATTCCTTCGATGGCAGCACTTGCTTTTTGTGTTCGGAATATCATGGATACAAAGTGTGCTGGGGTTGCATTACGCCTTGGAATGTTGTATTCTGTTGCCCTATTATCATGTTCTGAATATCTTTTTGTTATTTTCTGATTATCTTCTGCTTATCTTCTTATTACATTCTTATTATCTCCTTATTATCTTCTTATTATCCTCTCATTATCTTCGTATTTTCTTCTTGCTATCTTATAATTCTCTTCTTATTCTCTTCTTACTATCTTCTTATTATCTTCTTATTGTTCTTATTATTTTCTTATTATCTTATCATCTTCTTCTTGTCTTCTTGCTATCTTCTCATCATCGTCTTAGTATGTTTTTATCATCTTCTTATTATCTTCTTGTTTTTTTTCCTTTTTTCCGTTGTTGTTCTTGACGATCTGATGCCAAATGCACACAGGATGGCCTTTGCTTCCAGCACATCTCCAAATCATCTGCCATTGCCCCTCCGCTTGGGTCCTGCACCTTTTGCCTTTGGCGGCGGACGGTGCAGCTTGGATCCTGCTAGCTTTTGCATCTGGAGGAATTCTGACAGAATCTCAGAGAATTTCTAAGAGAATTTCTAAGAGAACTGGAGGAAATCTCTAAGGAAATCTCTGAGTCATTCTGTGACAAGGCCACAGTGCATCGAAGTGCCAGGTCAGCTCACAACAGTCCCTGTCCTGGCAATTCCTCGCTGACCTTGGAATTGAAAATTGCTGTCAGATGACAAGAAAAAATACGCAAGACGTAGCTGCAAGATGCAAAGTAGATTCCAGATACATGTAAGCAAAAACCATGTATGTGTACAAGAAAGAGGGCGAACATTGTTTCCGATCAGTGTCGTAAAACAATTCCAAACATTTGTGTATAAATAAGTAAATAAACAAACAAATATATATATATATATGATATACGTGTTCTAAGACAAAAATATCAAAATACATACTATCATCATTACTGCTAATATTGTTATTACCATTACTCTACTTTTACTATTACTATTACTATTACTATTTCTACTACTACTACTACTACCACCACTACTACTACTACTACTACTACTACTACTACTACTACCACCACCACTACTACTACCACCGCCACTAGGACTACTACTACTACCAATACTATCACTTTTACTTTTACTTTTACTATTACTATTTCTAGTACTATTGCTATTACTATTACTATTACTATTACTATTGCTATTACTACTACTATGACTATTGCCATTACCATTACTATTACTACTACTAGTACTCTGGCGGATTCTTTTGCTATTACGATTATGATGACGATGACTATTACTATTCTTATTATTATGAGGGCAAGACCTGATGGTTTGCCCGTGACTGGAAAGGACCAAGTCTGATGTCTTGCGTCCATCGTGCATTTTGATGTCTTGGTATAGGCAGGCGCGTGCATATGACGATGCTTGTAAATTTTTGCAAATCTGACCATGTATCGATGTATCGGTGTTCACCAATGTCTTGAAGCCACGCGGGCCGCAGCTGTTACGGAGGCTTATACTGTCATTTTTTGTTTTCATACAACCAAACGCATTTGGCTAGGGCAAAGGCATCCCCCAGGCGCCAGTCTGAGCTTATTGAACGACTGATGAAACATACAGTTTTGCGTGGGACATTTGATTGCCTTGGTCATCCATTAGCAACAGGTGTTCTGGCGCTCTCCTTATTGAATTCCTGATGGAACATATAGTTTTGTGCGGGTAGGACATTTGATTACCTTGGTCAACCAGTAGCAGCGGGTCTCCTGGTACTCCTGTTATTGAATTACTCATTCAAACAATGAACAAACATCTTTTGCTCTTCATCGAAATATTCAAGAAACATCTGTTTGCTGCAGAACCTTGCAGCTGACAAACCGCGGGAAGCGTTGTGACTTGGGGCTATCAAGTGAATGGTGGCAGCACTTGAGTCCAGGATCAGTTGATACATGTTCAGAAAATGATGGCCCAGGTGATAGAACTGTCGCGACTTGGGGCATTCCACGGAGTGCATGATAGACGTAGCGCCCGACAGCACACGTTGGGGGCTGAGCCTATCTTTATGTAGAACTTTGTTCTCATATGTTGGAATACAATATGTTCATAAACTTAACTGATACATTAAAAAAAAAATATATATATTTACTTGCATGTGTATTTTAAATATACATACACATATTTATATACATATATATATATGTGTGTGTGTGTGTAGATTTATGTGCTTATCGATTTCTTTCTGTACATTCCTTCTGCCAAGGCTCCAAGCTGTGCAAAAAGCAGAACTGGTTCTGAACGCTTCGCAGCTCTTGCGAGTGCCGCAGGCGTTGCAGGTTCTCAAAGTGCCTGGGTGCACGGGGCAGGGCACCGGCACATCTTGGGGCACAGCTTTCGCACCTTTTCTGCAGGAGCTCCACATCACGCTTTCGCTCCTCAGAAATTGTCAA
>VSDK01010860.1:131458-143958 GCA_009767595.1 Symbiodinium kawagutii | reverse complement strand
AAGATATGAATATGGCTATAGTTATGCATATGGATATGGATATGGACATGGACATAGATATAGATATAGATTTGGATATGGATATGGATGTGGATATAGATGTAGATTTCAATATAGATATAGGTATAGATATAGGTATTGATATAGGTATAGATATAGACATGGATATGAATATGGATATAGATATGGACATAGATATACATATTGGTATAGATATAAATATAGATATTGATATAGATTTAGACATGGATATGGATATAGGTCTAGAGATAGATATTGATATAATATACATATAGATATAGGTATAGATATAGATATAGACATGGATATGGATATGGATATAGATATACATATGGATATGGATATGAATATGGATATAGATATAGATGAAGATATGGATATGGATATAGACATGGATATGGATATGGACATGGACATGGACATAGATATAGATATTGATATGGATATGGATATGAGTGTAAATATAGATATAGATATAGACATGGATATGGATATGGATCTAGATATAGATATGGATAACGATATGGATATGGATATGGATATAGACATGTAAATGGATATTGATATAGATATGGATATGGATGTAGATATAGATATAGATATAGATGTAGATATGGATATAGATATGGATATGAGTGTAGATATAGATATAGATATAGACATGGATTTGGACATGGACATAGGTATAGATATAGATAAAGATATGGATATGGATATGGACATGGACATGGACATAGATATGGATATGGATATGGATATAAATATAGATATAGATAGATATATAGATAGATATAGATAGATATATAGATAGATATAGATAGATTTAGATGTAGATGTAGATATAGATATAGATATTGATATAGATATTGATATAGATATAGATATAGATATAGATATAGATATAGTTATAGATATAGATATAGATATAGACATAGACATAGATAGATTTTGTCTATCTTACAGTTTTTTTAAGTCACTTAAAGTGGTCACTTGCATCCTTTCAGTTTGCCCCCCATGTTGGCACTTTGTCTTGACAGCGCAGCTCCTCTTCAGGGTCCGTTTTCATCCACTTTCGTGGTGCGTTCTTCTGCTTCTGCTTTGCGGCAGCTTTCTTCACGTCAGCTTCAAATTGCTGTGGTGAAGGCGGCGCCGTCCAATCCTGAGATACAAAGCCCTCTTTAGGAATCCGAAAGGAATCCAACAGATGCAAAAGAATCGCTTGAAATTTTACAAATGATAGAACTCAACCCTTTCAGTTACAGGTTTAGACATGTATATTCTGATGTTACTGATGAAGTGAATACTTTGATACCCAATCAAAGCGAAGAAATTCAACTCTCCAGCAAGATCAGCTTCTGAGCACCAGTCCCAAGCTGCACTTGCTGACGTTGATGATAACTTTGACTCCTGTAGACAGGCAACGTCGCATGGAGGCGAAAGTGCGTTGCCCGAATCACCACATCTCCGATGTTTCTCAATGAAACCCCAAGAGGACTGCAACTCTTTGGGACTGTTGACTCAAGAGCCATTTTGCGGTAGCGTGCTGTCTCCCTTGAATCTGACACAGGCTGATGTAAGGAATGGCAAAAATACAGAAAAATGAATTGCAGGAAAAGTCAACCTCACGTGAAAAAAGTGCAAAAAGTATGCGACTTCTTCAAAGACTGTGAAGCACTTCGCATCACTTTGCCTTCGGCATTGGACGCCTTTTCTTTGGAGCGGTTCCAGACGGCTTCATTGGACTTTTCCTCCTTGGGGCTGCAAATGGCCAACCTGGAGGCCTTTCAAACTCTTGCGACTCTCACGGCAAGATACGGAGAGGCTGGATCTTCATCTTCGCAGTCGAAGCCTGACAAATCGAGTCCAGTCTTGGCAGTCTCGGCTGGTTGCCTACTTGGTCTCTCTGCTTTGCCCTTTCGACACCATTGGTTCTACATCCAAATCAAGAGTTCAAACGTATTCAAGTAGTGTAATTTTTACATCTTTTTGCCAAGTTTGATATTGATGAGAGATTGTATCAAGAATCTGCGGCTCTGCGGCTTCCGTGTCAATGCGCATGTGACACATGTGGACATGAGGCATTTGGTGCACTGCGTAGCCATGCGATTCTTGCCTTGCAAGTCATCAATAGTGGGCTGCGTTACAGCAGCCTTGCTGTCAAAGTGTGTTGAGCACTGGACAGCAAGTCAGAGCAGCAAAGCAAAGCAAACTGAGACCTTCACACTGTAAAGTTGTGTGTATATATTTGTATATATATATATACACATATTGTTGTAAAGTTTGCAAAGCATCTGAGACAATGTCCGAACCAACACGTACCGAGTCACAATTTTGCTTGCTGCTTTCACAACGGTATGGTGGACCTGCATTGCAGCATTATTTGAACATCAAACCATTGACACCAAGCGATTGCCGTGAAGCACATATTTCCACCAAACAAAGTTTCCACATGCGGTGCACCACAACAAAAACACAAAGCCAGAGTACCTTTATACAAAAGCCAAAAGTGCAGGTTGATGCAAGGTAAACACGCATAAGAAGCAGTTTGGCCTGCTCAATGGCGGAGCAGGCAGACACGTTGCCTGGCAGAAACGGCGCTATGCACCAAATGAAAAGCAAACTGGTAAAGAACTTCAAACGCTACTCTTTGTTGATCTTCTTTCTTATTCTTAGAATACTCTTCTTATTCTTAGAATATATACTAATACTTTTATTCTTCTTCTAAAGAACTTCTCTTTCTGTGCTCTTTGTTTCTTCGTTTTTGTTGCGTCGTGCTTTTGTTTCGTGCCTCGGATGGTCTCTTTGGCCTGTGCGAATCTGTGCGAAACGGCGGAACAGCGCTGCGTCCGGCGGTCACCTGGTCCAAATAGAGCTTCACGGCGTGCCGAGCACACATTGCTGCCACTTCGCGCGGATCGCCTGACAAATCGACACATTGCTTCCGCTCCTTAGGTTGCTCCATACTTCCTCCACAGTCCCACATCCAACGGAGTCCTTGTCCTTACATGTCCTTGAAACAAATGGACTCACTCCATTCTTTTGAAAGCAAAACAGTCTTTTCTGTTGAAAACACATTGAAACTTACCATATCTGGCCATCCTTTTCATTCCTTTTCCCTGCCTTGCTCCACAGCTCGTTCAAATGCCTGGAACTCCAAAATTGGTTGCATTTTACGGCTAAAGAAATTGCGTCCGACAAAGGATCTTCCAACATCTTCCAACGCTCTCGCCTTGCTCTCGTTGCGTTTCACTGCTTCTGGGAAATGTTGTTTCCAACCTTGCTCTTTCTGGCCTGGACAAAACAAACCTCCAACCATGACTAACACTACGCTGATGCATCAAATGTGGTGCGTTTTGCCGCTTTGCATTTGCTTTGAGGCGCAGGTTCAACTGCACACTTTGGACTCAGAGTCTCACTTTCGATAGAGGCTTTGGCCTATCAGAAACATCTTCAAGTGACATGTGGAATGTAATTGTTTCGTTCGTCTTTGATGGGAAGATGGGGTTCCACTCCACCTATCCACTTGTGATTTTGTTGTGCAAGCTGCAGTGTCAGTGCCTTCTCCAAGTACCGTGAAACAGCAATGCGAGCACAGGCAGCAGCAACTTTACGCTCTCCTCCATGCAGTCAGCGACGGTAAAGTTCCGACTTCTGGTCACTCCAAATTATATTCAGTTATATATATATATATATATTGTAAGCAATTTTATGTTCAATTGAGTTCAAACTTATACTGTGAAGTATTACAGGAAACAAATTCTTGTGGTGACTCCGTGTTTCCAGTTGTGCCTTCTTTCGACGCGGCTTCAGTGGCCTGTCACAATGGGAACACTGACAAAGTCCATCGAGGTCCCGGATGCAATGGTATGCAGAAGCAACTGAGGTTTAAGCAATTTACAAATGAAATCTACAAACTCACTATTCTCGATTACATTCGATTACTATGTTTCGTCAAACTCAGTGAACCTAGGATTTCACAATGTTTTGTCTCAGCAAAAGAGTTAAAGGTCTCGCTTCAAGTGCTGAGCCTTGGAGACCCACTGCCCAACCGCGATCTTTGCCACGGCTTCTCTACACACGGTTTCTCCCTCTCCTCCAATTGTCATCTCTACCAAGCTCTGCAAGACCAGCGATCATCTTCTCCACATGTTTTGATTGCAAACTCAACATGGCACCTACCACGTCCTACCAGATCCTAACAATTCCTACCACACCCTTCTGCATCCTAACACATCCCACCGCATCCTTCCGCATCCCACCACATCCTACCACGTCCTACCACATCCTCCACACCCTTCCACATCCTACGACATCCTACCATATCCGACCCGACCACATCCGACCACATCCTATCACACTCTACAACATTATACCGAATTATACCACACCCTTCCACATCCTACGACACCCTACCACACCCTACCCCACCCTACCACATCCTACCACATGCTACCACACCCTTCCACATCCCACAACATCCCACCACACCCTACCACATCTTTCCACACCCGACCACATCCTACCACACCCTACCACATCTTTCCACACCCTACCACATCCTACCACACCCGACCACACCCTACCACACCCTACCACATCCTACTACATCCTAGCATGCCCTGATACTACATCCTAACACATCCTACCACACCCTACCCCACCCTCCCACACCCTTCCACATCCCACAACATCCCACCACACCCTACCACACCCTACCACATCCTACCACACCCTACCACAGCCTACCACACCCTACCACACCCTACCACACCCTACCACACCCTACCACACCCTACCACACCCTACCACATCCTACTACATCCTAGCATACCCTGATACTACATCCTAACACATCCTACCACACCCTACCACACCCTTCCACATCCCACAACATCCCACCACATCCTACCACATCTTTCCACACCCTACCACATCCTACGACACCCTACCACATCCTACCACACCACATCCTTCCACATCCTACCATACCCTACCACACGACATCCTACCACATCCTATCGCACCCCGCCACATCCTTCCAGATACTACCACACTCAATTGTTTGATTCAAGTTGATTTCATCCTCCTTCCGCAACTTCCTTAGCTTCCTTGGCCTCACAGATGAGTCTCTGCATCTGACATGCTTAGTGCTGCTGACATGCTACTTAGCAAGAGCGTCACAGGCACCTTCTCTGCAGCCTCCACCCAACGGGCTACTGCCACACGGGCACATCCAACAGCCACGTCAATTCCTAGGGAGATGAGAAGATTCAAGAAGTACGTGAAGGATCGTGAAGGTGTATATGTATGCATTCATATGTACATAGATGCACGGTGACTTGCAAATACTGTGTATAATGTTGGTTGGTCTACATGGATGCACATATGCATACTTCTACGCATCAAGCTATCTTTGTTGGTATCCATCTACATGTCTAAGCTTCTATGTATCTGTGCACCGCGTTGTTCGTGTATGTACCTGTCAGTGCATGTAAATGTGCATCCGTTGCTGCGTATGCACGTATGCCATCCATGGACTTGCGTGTATTTGCGTGTACCCCTTGCTCGCAAGCATATATGATGCACCCTTTTTGGTCTGAATCCCCGCGGTGTATGAAAGCTTTCCCGGTCTGTACCTTTCTCGCTTCCCCTTCCCATGTTCAAGCCAGGTCTTCCCAGTCCCAATTCTGCACTTGCCTTTGCGCTAGCTTTTGGCGGAGACTCTTTAAAAAAAATGTAATACATTGCATCAGGCAAGGGAATTGCTTGTTTCCAAATGTGAGGCATGAGAACAAGAGAAAGGGAACTTGGACCTGGAAAAGTTTGAAGGGAGAAGTTGGAAAAACACAAGGGAAGACTTCGGACAGAAGAAAGGAAGAATTTGGAAACTGAAGGAAGTGAAGGAAGTGAAGGAAGTGAAGCGACTTTGAACAAGAGAAATTGAACGAAAAACACAGCAAGAAAAAACTTGAACGGAGAAAGGGAAATCCTGAGGAATTTTGATATCGACCGCCTGACCCCACATGTTGAAGCGCCCCAGCAATATCCAAAAGGACACGATAAGAACAACTTGGTGCATCCATTTGCCTTAGCACATAGCTAAATCACATATCAATACATATCATCTGACGTGAATGGTACATGACTGGTACATCGTATCACGATGATAACACCAGGCCCACGTGGAAGTTCGTTCACACCCCAGTTGCAACGGCGCACCTGGGCACCTCTTGAAGGTCAGGGATGCCGGCAGGAGATTGAGCAATGCAGTAAGGTAAACCAAAGAAAAGCAAAGTAAAGCAAAGCAAAGTAGGCAAGGACCTCACTCTGTCCGAGCACTTCGTCAAATAAACATGAACAGATTGATACAGAACTTCTGAGTTGACCTCAACACGACTAGTTTTCAAAAACGAAGTTCCAATCGGCCACTCTTCAAATTGGATGCGCAGCAAATGCATTGGTAAAACGGTCCTACCGTATTGATATAGAGCTGGCAAGACATCCGGAACGCGCGATGGATCTGCTATCCCGGAAAGCCATCAAGAAAAGCTTGATGATCGAACGAGCATCTGATCATAAAAAAAACATTTGACCTTGTTCTCAAGGTCTGGCAGGCATGGCCGTGAAAAGCTCCAAATGATCCGGTGAATATCAAATTATCAAATGGCGCAAGGGGAACCCATGTAACTTAATTACATGCAATGCACTGCCACTGCATCAAAATGCTCTTGGGTCACTCGATGTCTCAGCATATTTTTGGGTTTCTCGTAGATGGTTCGTAGATGGTTCTTGTTGTGCATGTGCACTCCTCTTTTTGCTGCATTTCTTTTCACATGGGGTCTCCAGTTACAATTTTTAGCTGCTTTTTTGGGCATGTGCCTATATTTCACACATCAGACTTCGCCGCGAGTTGCACCTACGTTTGTCTTTTGAACAGGTTCATCTCACTCCAATTCATTTCTACTCGTTTCTATTGGTTTCGTTTCTATTCGTTTCATTGGCTTCATTCATTTTTTTCAAGCATGCCCGTCGTTTCCATGGCCCGGCCTGGAGTTAAGGGAAGAGAAAACACGAAAGGAACCTACAGAAAGGAAACTGGGAAAACTTGAGGAAAACTTGAGGACCGGGAAAGAGCAACAGGAGGAAGTGAAGTGAACAAACATGAGGAACTACGCAAGAGAAAGAGAGCATGCGTTTCAGGAGGGAAAAGTTACACAAGAAGTAGGTAGGGGGGTGATTTACTTGTCCATCTACCGCGCGTGTGTGTGTGTGTGTGTGTGTGTGTGTGCGACGATGTGGGGGTGTGACTATGTATATAACGGAGATATATATATATATATTATATATATATATATATACAAATATGGTATAATTGTGTCCATTTTAGTTTCATACGTAACAATGCATGTAACGACTCTGCGATTGAGAATGTAAGCATCTATCTATCTATCTATCTATCTATCTATCTAAACTCTAAAACTGCAAGGCGGGGGACAAAAGCCAGCCCCCACCACAGAAAGCAAAGCACCCCATCAATGCTGCCGCCGGTATGGTTTCGCAGGTCCTCAATAGACACTCTGGATGAGACACTCTTGGAGTGAGACACTCTTGAATGAGACACTCTTGGAGTGAGACACAGTTGGAGTGAGCCACTCATGGAGTGAGACACAGTTGGAGTGAGCCACTCTCAGTGAGACACTCGTAGCTTGAGACGCTCTCAGTGAGACACTCTCAGTGAGACACTCTTGGAGTGAGACACAGCTGGAGTGAGCCACTCTCAGTGAGACACTCGTAGCTTGAGACGCTCTCAGTGAGACACTCTCAGTGAGACACTCTCAGTGAGACACTCTCAGTGAGACGCTCATAGATTGAGACACTTTCAGTGAGACACTCGTAGATTGAGACACTCTCAGTGAGACACTCTCAGTGAGACGCTCATAGATTGAGACACTTTCAGTGAGACACTCGTAGATTGAGACACTCTCAGTGAGACACTCTCAGTGAGACACTCTCAGTGAGACACTCTCAGTGAGGCACTCTCAGTGAGACACTCTCAGTGAGACGCTCATAGATTGAGACACTTTCAGTGAGACACTCGTAGATTGAGACACTCTCAGTGAGACACTGGTAGATTGAGACACCCTTGGCAAGGCAGGCTTGGAGTGACACTCTTGATGAAAGGGGGAGATAGCTCGTGAGTCATTGTGTGTTCCTATGTTTATGCCAGTGGTTTCTCGGAAGGATCGTCATGTACTGAGGCTGCGAGGTGGCTGCCCCCTCTATTTGAAGGCATTGGAAGCAGAGAACTCTTCTCTGAAACACCTCTTGTCCATTCTTGTCCCAACAATAGCCCAGCATGTGCCTCACAAGGGAATCTAGGCCTAGGCATAGCCTGTTTGCTGTGCCTGAAGCACTTCTTCTCCATTCTTGTCCCAACAATAGCCCATCATGAGCCTTAAGTAGGTCATACTAAAGTAGGCCTTAATTCAACAAGCCGTAATTAAACACGCATAAATAGACAATGATTAAGTCTGAAGGTGCAATACTAAATAGAAACCATAACAGCAAAAACGCCAAAAACATCAAAAAACACTGCACCAAAAACACTCAAGAATTTTGACAAATGCTGGTATATGAGGGATTCACCCCAAATCTCTGTTGTTTTGAGTGTTTTGGGTGCTTTGTAACTATGCTCTAGTTAGATAGACCGTAGTTAACCAGGTCTTCAGTGAGTAAGCCCCAATCCAATATGTTCTAGTAAAGTAGGTCAAAATTAAGCAGGCCCCAATAAGCCATAATTTTGCCTGGTTGTATGGTTTTGCGCCACTTTCGAACACGGCATCCCACCCCGCACCAGAACAAAAACTCTGTAAAATTACAATGTTTCTTTCCATCCGCACCAAACTCCGTTCGAAACTTCTTTCCCGCCAACTTTATAGAAAACGACACCGTTCGTGTACCAATGCCTTATTTCTATTCCCCCACCCTGTCGCCTTACTTCCAAAAGTCCAAATCCAGAGCCCCTCCCACACACCACCGGACTAACCCTCAAAAATGCTTGGTAATTGCATGAAGACTTGCGAGGTTTGGCATCAAAAATGCTTTGTGTTGGGCAGGAAGTACCGGGAAGACATATGTGACACATATTGTTACAGTCGAAGTAATGGCATCCAGTTTGCGCCCATTCCAAAAACATTACTTGCATTCAAAGAACCCCTGAACTGCACCATCGAAAAAAATTGACGACCTTGAACAGAGACACCGCGTTGAACGCAGTCACTGTGTTGAAAGCTGCATGCTGAGCAAGTGGAAATACAACAAAGCCCCAGCCCAAGCACAAAATATGCCCGCAAAATATTGATTTCAGAACTTCGCCTACAGACCTCCAGCCTAAGCTTGGCTTTCGTATACAGTATCTATCAATCTCTGTGTGCCTGCTGATGTTCTGAGAATTTCTGTGACTAGAAGGCATGGCTCAAGTCTATGCCCGAAGCATGCAACTCATTTGACAGGCTGAAGCAAATCTGCTTCCAAAGGTCCCGAACTTGGCGAATCTGCTTCTGCCACTCCCGTGGCTTTGAAATTTTCCATCTGTGCAACTTCCTTTTCAAGAGTGGCCTGGCACAAGATCAGGAACTTCGAACGTCGGAGAGGAACGGCAAAGCTATTGCGTTGTCAATGCGAAAGGGGAAGAATTCGGAAGAAGCTAAGAGTTGCTGTGTCTGCCGTGCGAGGCAAAAGGTTACGATCCAAGAAGCAAAGAGCAACACTCACAGCACAAACCTTCGTCAAGCGTTTTACTTCTTGAGAAGCAACTTCCCGTGCACCTGACAGCTTTCTCATCACAGCATCAAAACAACATAAACACTGTGCATAAGCAAAGCATAAGCAAAGCATAAGCAATGCTTGAAACCCCAACAAGGTCACTGAAGAAAATAGAAATAAAGAGTTGATCCGGAATGCATATTGAAAGAGCATTGAAACGATTCCATTGGATTCCTCTATCCAGAGTGGCTTACTCCACTTGTTCATACTGCATCCATCGCTTCATGATCTGCTGCTGCCTTCAATTGCTTGCTGGGCCACCTGCCAGAATCACATGGGTTTGATGCGTTTGCAACTCGCAAACAGCTTGAGGAGAATTGCTTGATATAAGTTGCCTAGGGCAAGTGTGCAAGTCATTCGCATGGCCTTGGAGACTCTCTGAACAAATTGCCGTGCGCAATCTTCAGGTCGCCTTCTGATTACCTTGGGGTTAGGCGAAAGAATGCATAGCAGCTCGGTGGTTTGAACAATGGGAGCAGGAGGATCGACATGATCTGCTGGAGGCTCATGGTCACAGTGAACATCAAAATATGGCAGTGAAGATGGAAAATAAATGAAAATGATGGGTCGTTCGGGATGATGGAGGATAACATGTGATGCTGAGGGGTGAACGATAGTGATTCATGGTGGATGCCTGAAACCCAATGCTCGATCGAGTGGGGCATACAAACCGCAATCAGAAGTAAACCAAAGCCATACACAGAGAAACAAGCCGCTTGCCAGTAGCACGAAGAGGAAGACGTAAAAGATACAGAAAGGAGAACTTTGTTTATGTTTCTTGTTGGTATGCATCTGCTATGTCTTTATGTCTTGCGTTCCTGCTTGTATGCATGAGGTATGCTTCTGACATGTTTCCTCTTCCGCTTTGTATGCCTCTGGTATGTTCTTTCCCTGCCTGTATTTTCTTTCCCTGTCTCTATGCTCTTGTTATGATTCTTCTGCCGGAATGCTTGTGGTATTCTTCTGCTCCTGTCTGTAGGCTGAACGAAGACCACTACCCAACATCCCCTAAACACCACAATACCCCACACCAAAAACATGAAAGTACCACCACACCAGCAGCCCGACGCGAAGAAAACACGAAAAAACCGTTGCCAAAACACAACCGCTAAAGCGGAACCACGCCACCACCACTGCGATATTCACCACCACCATTTAAACAGCACCATTCAAACCCCACCACAAACACAACCGCTAAAGCGGAACCACGCCACCACCACTGCGATATTCACCACCACCATTTAAACAGCACCATTCAAACCCCACCACAAACACAACCACGACCACAACCACAGCCACAACAACAACTAACAACAACAACAACAACAACAACAACAACAACAACAACAACAACAACAACGACAACGACAACGACAACGACAACGACAACGACAACGACAACGACAACGACAACGACAACGACAACGACAACGACAACAACAACAACAACAACAACAACAACAAAACGACAACGACAACGACAACAACAACAACAACAACAACAACAACAACATTTTTTTTTCCTCCCGCGCCCGTTCCAAAGGCCCACGCTGGAAAGCTAACCGACCGGCCTGTGTGAGTTAGCAATCCACCAAAGCAGCTCACCAAAAGGAAGGGAGCCGCAACCGGCACAGAGAAGGAGCCCGCCGAAGCAGAGCCGCCAAATCTGTGAACACAACATCGGGAAGCGCGACGCGACCAACGACGTGAAAATCCCCAAAGCCGAGCTGCCAAGAAGAAGCAGCGTCGGCTCTTCCTACACGAAGTAGGGAAGAACCATTAACAGAAACCTCACGCAGAGAATCCAACCAAGAGCGCCAAAGGACGGGCAAGGAGGGAACAGCCAACCAATGGGCGACAACAGCACCATCACCACCCCAAACTGAACCGACGCGATAAGGTGGCAAACAACCGGTGTCAAAGATGAAACGCCAGAGCAGCTCCAAGGGCGTGGTCTCACGAAGACCGCAGCCAGATGAGGAGAACCATTCAAGACCAGACAACCAATCTGACAAAATGCCACTAAAGCGAGGGGCACGTTGAGGGCCAACATCCACTGACGGCAAAAACCATGCTTCACCAACCGGAGACAGGTCCTCCGCTTCAGGCATGGTCCGTTCTGCAGGTTGGTCGCTACCGAGGAACAACCAAGCAACCTTAAGGTGAAAGGACGATAGTGCAAAGGCAGCACGAGTCAGAGTGAACCAGGAGGTAACAAGCTGCTGGTACTGAGGCGCAGAGGTCAGGTGTGCCAAGGCTTCCTTGGCAGCACGGTCAGCCACATCATTGAAAAAGGCAAGGACACGATCACGGCCGGAAAGGCGACGCCAATCACGGTGACTGGGTATCCATTTAACCCGATGTGTGCGCGCAGTGGCATGCTGGGCACACTGAACAAAGAAAGACCACATGTCCACATGATCCGGAGGCAAAGAAGCCAAGCGCCGGGCCGGCGGAACCGAAAGGAGCCGTTGGGCGATCCGAACGGCCGCTTGATTATCCGAGCAGATGAAGGCTTCCCCATATGAAGCAATGGCCACCGAAATCGCCAGAACCTCGGCCCGAAAGATGGATTGACAAGTGGTGGGGAGCGGACCGGACCATACAAGCCGCGAAGAGGTGTCCGAATGTGCCTCAATGACGGCAGGCGCCGC
>VSDK01010860.1:101613-131248 GCA_009767595.1 Symbiodinium kawagutii | reverse complement strand
CAACAACAACAACAACAACAACAACAACAACAACAACAACAACAACAACAACAACAACAACAACAACAACTTGAGGGCCCAGGGGGAGTGGGTGGACGAAAGCTAAGCACTGTGCACATCTGTGAATGTGAGCCGAAGCAAGCTATATATGTTCCTCTCCTCTAGGAATGTGAGCTAAAGCAAAGAATGTCCTTACGTAGCAGGCTATTTTTTATCTGGCGAGTTGAGGAGTGAAGCCCCGGCAAGCAATCCAGGTCGGAATGGTCGCAATTGGCTGCAATGTGTACAAGATGCGTTCAGTCGAAACAAATGTAGGGCAAAGCGTCGAGCAAGAATCCTTCTATCAGAGAACCAGAAGGCCCTGGGCGAAGTTGAGCCTGCGGGGGGGCAGGGGGGTCAACAAGTGAAACTTCATGCACAAGGTCCCGTTCCTGCCCCCAAACCCCGTAAAGCTTTGCTAAAGCAAAAAGAAATTTCAGCTGGCTACCGCTAGCTGCTAGCTTTCGCAACAACAACAACAACAACAACAACAACAACAACAACAACAACAACAACTCTGCCAAAACACCAAATTGCGACCCCTTGCACCGACGCCACCACCACCACCACAACGCCAACACCAAAAGTCCGTCTCTGACGCAACACCATGAAAACACCAAACCCACCAAGAACACCAACGAAACACAACCAAAACACTGGTGCGAAACACAACCACTAAAACCACCACTGCGAAAGAATCCACCGCAACACCACTAACTGAAACACCGCCCCACTTACACACCACCACCACCACCCCAACACCACCACCACCCAACCACCACCAACCACCACTAAAAACACCAACATAGACAAGTGTCAGAATGCGCATGTTTGGGCCTTACTTTTCCCAAAAATTTCCGACAAAAGGCAGGCTTTTTGCAGGTTGACTCAATGTGAACGCCCACAAACTGCACACCAGGGAGGAACCCGCGGCGCAAATTAGGAAGCTGTAGCATTGCCAAAGCAGAAGCAATTGCGCTAGCTACCGCTACACCCACCGGATGTAGTCACCCCAACATGGCTAGGGAGACGCTTAACCTCACGGAATTCAGCCCATCAGTATTTCCCAAAAGTCACACCACCAAAACTGACACATGGAAGGCGGGCGATTTACCTCTTGATGCTTTGCATTTCGAACGCTGGGCCGTGCTACATACCATGGAACGCAAGGTGCAGCACGGTGAAAACTCGAAAGTTTCTGTAGGTTTGCAAATGTGTGTTTAATGACATTTCTTTCCTTTGGCCCCAGGTAAACGCAACATTCAAGGGGACCCACAACCAATGTTCAAACATGTGAGTTTTGCTATGTGTGCAGCAGCAGCAGAAGAACCTACAAACAACATAATATTTGCATGCTGCATGATCGGTGCGACGACGTCCATTGGAAGGAGCTTTTGCGCGATGATGCAAACACAAAGCAAGACTGTCAAAAACTGCCTTTTGCTGCAAGTGGCTTTGATCAACAAGTTGTCCACATAGGACGACACAGCCAGGTCTTTTGGCGCCATGGCAACAAGTAGGAAACACAGTAAAACACAGTAGGAAACAAACACAAGATCGGAACAGATGGGAATTTTCCCTCTCCAAAAATTCCTGCCACCTACCGAGCTTGGCATGAGGCATAGATGAGGTAATGTTGTCTGGGTTTTAAGCCTCATTTATGCTCTGCATCGTGAACTGGACTCTCACAGCTGTAAAAGGAGTCAAGCATAAGCAGAACTTTCAATCAGACACATCAACTTTCAACACATCTCTTTCAAACACATCACTTTCAACACATCAAAGAAATGCAGTGCTTTGCAAATGCCATCAGTAGATAGACAGCAACTCAAGCAGAGGCAGTCCTGACGATGAATTTGCCACACCCTTTCGCACCACAACCTGAAATGCGATGAAAGGCCGAACAGAAAGTCACTTTGAAAAAGTCAAAAGTCCAAAAAATCCAATAGAAAGTCAGTCACTTCGAAAGTCCAAAAGAGTTTGTGCTTTAAAAGTCCGCTCCCTTGTGCGCTTTCCCTTTCTCTGCCTGACTCTGTGGGCCTTGTACTCGTCGAACTTTGCTTTGGCAGCGAATGTCTCTTCTCTTGATTGCTTAAAGGCCTTAACAGCGCAAACCTTCTCTTACTCCAAAATTCTAAAGCAATACAGTATTGTCATATTGTAATGTATTGCAAATTGTAGAGAAGCCGTTCCATCTCTGCGTAAGGAGAGAAAGGGAGGGCACAGCTCGAGATGTCAATCCTAGTCGTGCTGACTTGGCGCGATGCCGGAGAAAAAGCGAGTTTAAAGAAAAAAGAGACAGACAGACTTAGGAAAAAGAATCTAAGAGTTTAAGGAAAGAGTTTAAAATTAGTTTAAACATTTTGGAAAAAGAAAGAGTTATAAGAGTTCAAACATTTAGGAAAGAGAAAGAGTTTAGACTTAGTTTAAGCATTTAGGAATTTAGGAAAGAGACAGAGTTAGGAAAGAGTTTAGACTGTTTACGAACTGTGTTGCTTGTGTATTTCTGCACTTGTCAGTGTTTGGTTGTGCTCTAATTGCAAGATAGCCAAGTCAAGCTGCAACCTGCAAACTTGTCTGCCAGCAGTGAGTCCTGTCGAACAAGGAACAAAGAAAAACAATGAAAAGACTTAGAAAGACACTGAAAGACTGTGTCCTAGTCTTCTAGTCTTCTAAAATAGAAGCCTAGACCTCAGAATGAAGTAAGGCTTTAAATTGGCGCAAATGTGTTTCATTTGTTAACTCGAGGCAGCTATGATTTCCATGTCCATGGAAAGGATGGGAGTCCTTCACAGCTCAAGCATACGACTTTAAGAGCAAGTCCGTTGCTCTCGGAAAGGCTATTTGGGCCCCCATGACCTGCAAGCGGGAAAAGAAACGCACCAGCCCAACCGCGACTGGAAATGTACTTTTTACAGTTCTACAACCGCATCATGCATCATTGAAGCCATTCATCCAGCATAAAAGCATATAAAAGCTACTTCAAATCTCTTGAGATGCAGAGTTTCTTCCGTGGCTTCGGCACCGGGGTTCCCTGGCTGACTCGATCTAAAAGGGTGTCTGAGTTAAGGGATGCTTTTTAGAGGTGTCAGTCCTTGGGCTCAGCTTCACGATTAGGTAATCGGTTCATGGCGAGTTTCCTCTCAGCCTTTGGGGACTCACGCATTGAAAGGCCCTGCAATCTGCAATTCACACATTCAATCATCTGCAATGCACACGTTCATCTACATTCAATCATCTGCAATCACCCGCAATCACCTGCAATCACCTGCAATCACCTGCAATCACAGTCTGAAATGTCACCCTGCATCGCCCAACACCTCATAGGCCTGCCAAATTTATGGGGAAAGCTCCAGATTTGGCACCAAAAGCAATCTGCAGGTCGCTGGTTGCGATTTGCACGGGGTCGTTGCCTCTCCTTGCCTCTCCTTGGGTCCTTGCCTCTCCTTCTCCTCTCCAACTCACTTGTTTCCTACTTGTTTCCTTTCTACTTCCATTTAGCCCTTCTATTCCCCATTAGCCAACTTTGGAGCTGGGGTTCCCAACTCTGAGACCCAGCGGCATCCCCGATCGCACCTTGATGCAAACCTTGGAGAGCTCCGATACGGTCCTGCCTCATGAAACTCACGGGAGCACCCAGGAGCACCCTATTTCTATGTCACTATGAGAGCATTCCAACGGAAAATTCCGCAAAATCACATGGCCATGACAAAGCGCTTTAGGCAGCTAATTTTGTTGCCACTTTGAGTGAGATTGACATCTACTTGCGAGAGTTTGAATCTACTTACATACCAGGAACACATATTTGTTTGAAGATGTCGTTTTGTGGGGGAGTAATGTAGAGCGGAGTAATGTAGAGCCCTTTCGGGCACTATTGACTCGGAGAATCATCCAACTGCAGTCTATACATATTCGATGGTTGTGATAGCATCTGCTTGTTGGCATATTCATATGTACATGTATCTGAAGTATTTGCACCTATCTATCTATCTGTCTGTCTGTCTGTATGTCTGTCTGTATTTAAAGTATCTGCATGTATTTGCACATATTTGCACAATATGTAGTCCCAAATGCCACAGCCAGAATTCACAGATCTGCAGCACCTGTGCGGAAGCACCGGTAAAGCTACCCTCAGCCAGGGATTCGGCCCCCACATGGCTTGACGGAGTCACTAATACCCTAGGCTTGACACTGCCGCCACGCCTGTTTTAAACCCCGATGGATATCCACACACCGAAAAGGTGAACACTCCGAGTGACAATGACCATTGTCCATAATAAATGCCAAAAACATCCCTGAATCATCCTTCAATCATGGTAAATGCTGGCCGATTAATGGTTGACAATGGTGCTGCTTGATTCGGGTGGTGAATTGATGGTCAGTGGTTTATGAATGTTCATCTGGTTGGTGGCTATGAGCTGATCAAGTTCACAGGCCCATCTCTCCACAACCCGGGGAGGCCGCAGTGCGCTGCGAAGGGTCATATGTCACTGGTTGTCATCCGTGGCCCTTACTTTGCACTTGGGAACTTGGGGTGGCCGTTGTACTACTTGGTGTGTGGCTGAGCTTCTCATCCTCACAATAGTCCCAAACCAACTTGCAAGTTTTGTACACAGTCACAGTGCCAAGAAAAACGACCAAGAGTTGCAGGCATGCATACACATTTCGACCACCAAAATCCAGAAGAGTCCTTGCTACAATAGGAGAGGTGAAGCGTGCAAGGCAGACCGCAATGTTGTTCTGAAATCGATAGATCTCGATGCTGAAGCCCGTGTTGGGCATTGCTGCTTTGCTTGCCCAACCCTGAGCAATTCCATTGGCCACGCTGGCCATACCATAAACCATGCCATCTGCAATGAGCAGACCAGCAGCTCCTGTGCCGAAGTCAAAGAGGAAAAGCACTCCGATGAGTCCCAGAAGGTTGGTGCCGAAGAACACGGAAGACTCGGCCAAATACTTGCGATGGAGCAACATGCTGACAATGGCTGAGAACAGCAGACTCGCTCCAGAAACGACAGTAAATATTGTGCCACAAAGTTCAGTGGACCAACCATATGAAACCTCGAGGAGCATGATGGTACCCACCTCAATGGCCGAAATCGAGAAAGGCCGTTCCAAAGAATACCAAACCATGTTCTTCACCACCATTTCACGCTGAGCTGGCAACATGGTCACGCAGACTTCTGCCTCCCTGGGCTCATCTTCCGGCACAAGTTCTGTTGGCAAAGTCCAGCTGAAGTAGTTCGTGAAGATTAATCCAAGAATCAGATTTCCCATATACACCCAAGCCAAGAGGGAACCAGGCGAAACAGGCACCCCACGCTTCACTGCATATGCCAATAGGGCAAAGAATGCAGGACCGATCAACATGCCACCATTCCTGGCACACTCGACCATCATCATCCAGAAGGTTTTCTCAGAGGTTGGGGTGAGTTTGTTCTGCATCACCTGCATTGGAACCGTGGGAATGGCAGAGACCACGGTGCTCACTTGCATCAGCAAGACGAAAATCCAAAAGATGTTTCTTCGTTGTGCCACGCTGTGATGTGCAGCATGGTTGACGGTACACGCGATGGCAAAAGAGCAAAGCGAAGCGACCAAAGAGCACTGAATCATCAGCCGCCGGGTGAAGCGCTGGTTCCACGCGGCTTCGCTGGTGAGGCGTGAACCGATAAAGATGCCAGCCATCGAACCGATAATGGGACAGCTCAGCATGAATCCAGACATTGTAGCACTTCGGCCCATCTGCAAGCAGAAATCAAGGGAGACTGGGACCTCCATGGCAATCTGAAAGAACATTTGAAACTGCGACATCAAGAACGCAACTTGCACCCAATTGCTTTTTGCCTGCTCATGATTGGCAAGAAGCGGCTTTCGGCCCAACGCATAGATCTCGTGGCAAATGACTGCGGCCAACAAAAGAATGAAGACCGCAATCACAGTGGTGTCCAGCTCCAGCACTCGAGTGGGGAATGAGTCTGGAGTCAGATTGCTTGTTAAAGGTCCTTCAAGTGGGGCCATCTCATTCATCTCCTTCGAATCTGATGCAGAGATCGTCAAACTGTACTGAAGCCATTTGCCCATCATGCTTCGCCCTCGCAAGTGACGTTGCCCAAAGCCATGAACTATGAACGAAAACATTTTCGGTTTCGGTTTTGCAGAGTGAGGAGATGTTCACTCTTTGTCTGGAGCCAAAATGGTTACGGATCCCATAAATGACCAAACTAGTTACGCATCCCTTTGTTGGTTGGTTGATTTTGACCCACAACCACTTGTTTGTTCACTTGCAAAAGTTCCTTGTCCACTGACTACTCATAGATTGTAGGCATGGACCTCATGAAGCAGATCTTCTTCGCTCACTCTCGTGCCATCTTCCCATTGGAGATTCTGATTCAGTTTCAACGATGTCGGTTCACGATGGTTAATGATGGTTGACTGGTTAACTAGTCATAGACGACTATCATGGAGCATCATCAACCATCATCAACCATCATGAACCTTTCCCATGGTTTCCCAATGGCCTTTCACCATTGGTCCGAGCTTCCTTGAAGATGTGCATACCACGAGCCGAGTCTGTGCTGCCTTCCACCTTCGCGGAAACGGTCCACCACAAAGCACCATCACTCAGCTCGCGTCGAGCCTCTGCAGCCAAGGGTTGAAGTCAAAACTCGACGAGTTGTAGATCTAGCATTTCATGCATTTCATGAACATCCTGTTTCACTGCGGGGATAATAACCAAAAAGACTCTTGGAGAATAACCAAAAAGACTAGTAGTAAAACCTTGAATGGTGGAAAAAAACAACAGTTCATAGACCACTTCCCCAGTTCCACTGTAGCTGTTGTTTCACCATCATATATATGGGGTGATCAAGCAGCGGGTAAACCGATGTGAATGGCTATGGGTTAAGAGCTTAACCAACCAACAAAGGGGAAAAAATAACCAACACTAAGCCTGGGAACACAATGATTACAATGATTCATGATGGTACACCAGGGGGTTTGACCCAGAGCCAAATGTGCACCCAATTTCTGAAGAAGAAAAACAAAACAGCTTTCTTGCCAAAAACCAGCTTTCGCCAAAGTTTCTTTCCGATGCGTTCAGCTGGGGGTTGATGCGTAGGGAAAGTTGCAAGACTTGCAACTTGCAACGCTCGCAAGGACCAGTTGTTTTGAAAGATTCAGAGTCGGAATCGAAACTACGTACCCTCCAGTAACCTAACAGTTCGCAGCTGGAAAATCCACCGTCTTTACAGGAAAACCCTAGTAAATCATCCATTTATGGTGGATTTTCCATTGCCATGTTGGTTTACCGGATTGTAACTAGTGATGTGTAAACTACTGAAATAAGCGAGCAAAACCACTGAGTGGAGAATCTTGTCAACGCGAGAGTTGAAAATTGTCAGTACTGCTGGTGCCATACCCTGAAGAGCAATGAGCGCCAAAACTCTGTTGCAATGGGATTTTTTTCTGCACTGCTGCTTTCGCAAACATCAAGCAATACGCCCTCAAGTGCTGTTTGGGTGTCACCATACCTGTTACACCGAGTTACACCCTCAAATGAAGTGGTGCCCCACAATTGTCACAACTTCGAGTCCTTGAAGATTACTATTCTATTGTGATCCCGTAAGCATCGATAGACCACACTATCGAACGCTTCATTGACAAGCAACTAACCACTGGTTGATACTGGTTGACTATTCACTATCATTCACGGAGTGCGATGAAGCAACTATGTATTGTTACTGACTATTGGATTGCGATTAACAAACCATGGATTGGTGATATCATTCACCCTTCATACATAACAATTCACCATCACCATTGCTTAACTATTGGCTTACTATCATTCACGTTTCATCTGGCTATTGGTTGACCAATCATTGTCATTCACCCTTCATAACAATCATATGGTTTGTCCGAAGATTATGTACCCCCAAGTTCCTGGCGGTTTCCCTAGCAATGGGTATGAACTTGGGTGGATCAGTAGGTACCATTCATGGACCAACCCATATACCACTGTTGTTTCAGAAATGCTTATCATGATCCACTAGTTTGAACCACTATAATCCGCTAAATACCAGTAAGGTGGGCCTAGTTGCCACCATAGACAAACAATCATGGTTACATAGTCATGAACAATTATCAACAACTATCAACGATTCACAATCTGGTTCACCACTACAATCAACAGCAGGTACCGCCGTATGGTAATCATATCATTCCACCACCGAATTCACCGTCCCATTGGTGTTTCATCAGCCATTGCATTCGTGTCATTAGCCATTGGTTATTGATGGCTAGTATTGATCCATCCCCGTATCATTCACCCTTCATAAATCCCTTATAATAGTTGGTCATTATTCCCTATTGTCAACTAAGTGGGTTATACCACTAATAAATAGGTCATAATCATGATTACTTACCACTAAATGGGATGATCATGCAAGTTGCTGGTGAGTATCACCTATTTTCAAGCCTTATTAACCATCATTAACCGTAGTAACCCCCATTAGGCATATAAATCCTCATTGACCCTTATCAACCCTCATGAACCCCCATGAACCATTATTAACCACTATCGAGCCGTTATGAAAACTATCATTAACCACCAATACCCAATAGTTGGTTGCTTAACCGCTTGACCATTATTGTTGGTTATCATCTCTATCATCGCATCATTAGATTTCTCTAAACATCCTGTAATTTCTCTAAATCTTGACCCATCCTACCCCATCCCACCATCCCACCACCCCACCACCCCATCCCATCCCCATCCCATACCCTTAGGACTCCCCACGCAGACCACGGGCACCCGCAGCTTCCGGGCCAGCGCCGCCGCAGGCACCACGCCCGACATCTCCGCCGTCAGCTCGGCGCTGCATCCACGAAGCGCTTGGCCAAGAGGCGGCCTAGCGAGGGCGTGAGCTGAGGGCATGAGCGCAGATACATGCTATCCCAACCTGACTATGTTGACCATCCATGATTTATGGGGTGGTCACTAGGGTGACACCATTAGATGATGGCAGATGATGATTGATGATGAGAGATGATACATGAGATGACAGATGATGGTACCTAGATGATGATAGATGATCATAATCAACAACAAGCGAGGACATACCAAGTGAATGGGTGTCATTCCCAGGTAGCCAATTTGGGAATTTGTTTTTCGCCATGAGGCCGGCATACCCACAACTTCAACAAGCTACCACCCAGGAAATTCCTCATTTCGTCATGGTGGCTTATCATCAGGTATGAGCACTTCTGGTATCATGTCCTCACTTCTCTGGTCATTCGCCTGGTTACTGAATCATCATATCATAGCCCTATAGCCCAACGTCCCGATGAATATCATCAAACTGACGCAACATATTTGGACACGCACTCTTACTATATTTTCAATCCGTCTTTGATTGCTAATGTCTTGCTAAATCCTCGCAGATCGTTGTGTATCCGATACTTGGATCTAGTGAGCCGTGATGCCTGAAAACATGTTTCGGCATGTGCCAGTGTTTGAAGATCCGTTGATTGAACAGTCATTAACTCCAGTTGAGAAGGATTTATCATAATCAATCACCATCACCATGAATTCTTAGCGCCACTATCCCTCAATTTTGAATCCAGATCAGATCACCTATGACAAAACTAGGTTGATTCATTCCCAGCTGGATTAATTGCATCAAAGGCTTAGAATTGGAATTGGCTACCATTCCCTAGCCTTCCAGTTACCGTAATCTAATAGCTAACCATCCCCAAACATAGTCACTAACAATCCCTACAGAGGGCTTCCCTGCTTACCTATTACATAGGTAACTGGATGGTTAGGGATTGCTTACACACCGACAATCATGACGAGTTGGACGTTTATTGTTTGCTGCACAGAAGTACTCGCGAGTTGAGCGCAGGGTGCTTTCAGTGGAAGATTCACCATGACCTTTCCGGCATGACAAACTGGTTTTCGCAGCGCCCAGAGCCTACGGGTTTTTAGAGGTACACTCCGGCAAACAAACCTAGAAGTGGAGATTACAGTATCCATCACTTCTAAAGGGTTTACCGATAAAAAAAGGTGATTTTTAGCTTCCAGTTTAGTTTGCGAGAGGGTCGATGGCTCATCCGCCAATATTGTTTTGACTATAGTCCTGAACATGGTCATTGCAATCGACTCATAGAGGGTTCATTACTGTAAAGTAGCTGATCATGCCACCTTTTCTCATAGCTGAATTTGTTATAGCCCCCGGTCGGATCGCCTACTAATCATCCATTGCAAACGAAATTAACAAATTGTTGATGTTGCTCTAATGAAAATGGTCGTGTCAAAGCTTCTTTCCCCGAGGCTAAGCATGCAGTAACAGTCATACTGTGGTAGTAATTATAATGCTTGGGGTCTGAATGATCCGTTTGTAAACGGTATGTTTGATGAACACTAAGTATCAACTTCTATTTTCATGCACTGCTTTATCTAGTCAAATCTGGATCCACAGTTCCAGCTGAGGGCTGATTCTGGCAATCTCTGGGGAAATCTCACCGTTGGCGCTTGGTGTTGCCGCACGTGGTGCTATGCTTCATCGGATTGCCCTGATGCCTATTCGAGTCAGGCTATCCCAGGAACCTACTTCAGACACTCGGCAGTGTGGGAGTGTGAATTGAGTAGCATTGCATAGCATTGCGCAGCAGTTTTCCTTGTGAACAATGGCCAATTGATGGATGATCTTAATGGCAGATTTATGGATATACAATACTGCATCGTAAACGGTGTCAGCATGAAGGCAAGAAGGACGTTTTCCGTGTTTTGGTGCAGCCACTGTCTAATGACTAGGCTTTTTGTTCAAAGACTTTGCTGCTTATTGTGAAATGATTATAAGAGATTCTGTCCAGTTCTCACAGTCACAGCTCTTTCCCCGTTGTCGTTTCCTAACCTTCCAGTTACCTGTATAATAGGTAGCCAGGGAATCCCTCTCTAGGGATTGTTAAGTCACTATGCTTGGGGATGGCTACCTATTAGATTACGGTAGCGGGAAGCTTAGGGTAAGTTAGTGGCTATAAGTCTCTTTCCCCTAGTGAATAACAACATTTTAGAAAAGTTGTTGTGACTTCAGTTCCCGACGGTACCGATAACGGGACGGTTAGGGTTTGGAACAAAGAGCACTCGATGGTTTTCCGAAGCATCGATGGATCAGCGGCTGGAACTGAACAGCTGGAAACGCAGAAAGGTGATCAGTGAGTCACCAGTAGAACCGATGATTGTGGGTTCTTATTTCCTGTAAACCAGTTGGTGAATCACCGGGACCAGTACCAGTGGTGATATGCCGGAATCCACGAATCCAGTTGGATTCTTGGTTCGTGCTGGTTCAACTTCCCCGTTCACCCACCTGTCAAGCCCTAATATGTCACATGTTCAGAGCCGAGACGTGATGACAAAGCTGTCCAGACATTGCTGGGTGGCTTATAACTCATAGCCCCTAACTTACCCTGACCTTCCCCTTACCGTAATTTAATAGGTAACCATCCCCAAGCATAGGGACTAACAATGCCTAGAGAGGGGTTCCCTGGTTACCTATTATACAGGTAACTGGAAGGTTAGGGTTACGTTTCTAGCCTTTTGAGGATTAGATTGATTTACAACGTGCCTACTAAAAAGTCATTGTTTAGCATCTTCTGGCAAGGGACCTATAAGCCACCAAGATTATGATCATGATTTTGAAACCGTTAGTTTCGTGGCACCTCAATCCACCATGGAAAACCCACGGGCTCAGTCTTGAGGTTATGCTGCTTGCAATGCAGTTCCTGCACCTTCCACATGCAAATGGACTGACGCAGCAGCACAAAGTGATCCGTGCAAGTGCAAGAATGTTGGATCTTTGTTCAACGCTGCCATGAGGAACAAGTTTCCACTGAGCTATGGCGAAAGTGGCGGGGCATGGGACATGCAAAATTGCGCCACCAACTATCGACCCGACCAAGTGGACACTTGGTGCTGTGGCAGCTGGTGTTGACAAGTCCTGCCCCAGTGCCCGAGATTCCTTGAACGATGGCATGCAGGGAATCTTGTACTGGAGCGACAATGCTTGCCCTGATGACACAGCACTCACCTTGCAGTGCCCTTACCGAGCACAGCCAAGTACGGAAGATCCGGGTGACTACACTTGTCTCACTGAGCAGGTGCCAGAGTCCGTGATAAATTGGACGGCTTTGGGTTTGAATGAGACGACCTATGGAGAGTATGGCACATCTTGTCAACTGATTCCCAAGAGTGCGTATCCCGTTGTATATCCCGTTGTATATCCCGTTGTATATCCCGTTGTATATCCCGTTGTATCTCCCGTCCAGAGTGAATTCCTATGCCATGTGGTGTTGCCTCTCGTGGGTCGACGAAAGCTGCGCCTCGGCTCGTGCTTCGATCGGCCTGGGCTCTTCTTCATCTCGGACCTCAATCCCCGGGCGCTGGGGTTCCTACACCTTTCCTACGGGTTCCTATGGCTTTCCTACGGCTTTCCTACGGGGTTCCTACGGGGTTCCTACGAGTTAATTGCTGCAAGGTAGGGGCCCCATCATTGGTTCTCCTTTCTTCACCGTTGAAGGGGGACCTTTGCCAAAGATTCTGGCAGTCACTCGGCGAGGGTGAGCTCTCCCATGTCCAGCGAAGTGGTTTTATGGGGTTGTTCGCCAATGATGTACCCCTAGAAACCACTCTAATTAGTGAATTTCCCACTATAAATGACCAATTTTGGGGGCCCCAAGACAATGATGCTCAATGTAGCTACATTTGCACACTTCACACGGGGCTGCTTTTCGGATGCGTTGGGTTGGAAGATGTCAACCTTGAACTTGCCATGGTAACCGCAGGCCATGATGTCCTGTGTTCCTATTGATTGCCAATTGGATCCAATTGGTATGGCATGGGTTTATGAAAGGTGGTTTCTACGGTTGAGGAACTCTTAAATATTGAGTGGTTCATTCTTAGAAACATGATTGATATGGATGATTTGCAGGCACACTATTTTCAGAAACAACCCATAAAGTAAGGCAAGTGATGTTACCATGCCGATGACCGAAAAGCAGCTGACTACCAATGTTTCGCAGTCTTACCCAGGTCCCATTCCATTGCAATTTCCAGTCCAAAAACATGCTGGCGCAATTTGATTGAACAAAAACATTGACTTGAACAGTTTATCCTGAACGAATCAGACAGTTCATGTTCTTCTTCCATGACACGGCGTAGTCGCAAAATGACCTGATATAGATCAAAATATCACCACACATGGACAAAACAATGAATCACTTCAGCCCCAATGTCATGATAACCATGCAAATTGTTGAACCTGTCTGAATTCCATCAAATTACCGGCCAAAACTCATCCGAGAACCTACACCCGAAGGCCCTTCAAGCGTACTGGATCACAAATGCTGGTAGGTCCAGGGCCATTTCTGGTAATAAACCATGCATTTGACCACGATTGGCCACTATTAACCACTAGAAATAACCAAAATGGAGCCATTTCCATTTTCACGGGATTCTCCATTTTTCTGGTGAAACGAACCCCCCATGGCTCCAACCTGGTGTTCCCAGGCTGCGATACTTGGGAGGTGGCAAAGTGACCTGGGAAAATAAATCGGAAAACAAGTTTTAACTTTTTAAATAAATCTTTTAAAAAAAATCCAACAGCGGTTGGGCGAGTTCTTCGGATGATGCTTGGTGGCAGGATGGCACTCGGCGGCTGTTTCAAACATTCTTCATCTTCACTAATTAGGGACTGATGAATAGGGGACTGATGAATAGGGGCACTAATCTTGACTTAAATGGTTGGTGACGAAAATTTTCATAGGGGCTGAAACCACCAATCAGACTAATATTGGTTATTGTTCATACTATCAACAACTGTGAACTTTATAGTTAACCATATGGGGGGTTCTGAAATAGGGAACCCAAAAAAATGGTTGGTTTATTGATATAGATGATTAAGATTGGATGATTGGAAGGTACCCCATCCCGCCATTGAGAAACACCCATATGGATCTACCATGGTAAGCCGGTTCTCTGTATTGAAACTTAATGACCTGTATGATAGGCACATTTGTGCATCACGAACCATCCACTGATTCTGATATAGAAAAAAGACATCTCATCCTACAGTTTTGCAGTAATTACATTTGCAAAACGAACACAAACGATTGTCTTGTGCCCCAATCGAAACGACAACCAACTCGTTACCTATGGTACCTATGTATGACACAACACTTTCCTCGAACCAAAGTAACAATCTAACTTATAACAACATGTCGAATGCAAAAAATAATCCTTCAAACAATGGGATTCCAAACTCTTACCAACATTTATATTGTCGTCGCAGAAGCAAAGTCTGAACCAAGATGAATCGCTTGCAATGGTTAAGTGAAGAATCAACCATCGTTACCAAGTAAGCAGAAACAAAGCCAAAGTCTCAATCATTGTCATCCACTGAATAACACACTGGTGTCTATGTCCATACTGCCTAATGGGTGCTTCTCAAAATAGCGGACCCCAACTCATCCCCCGATAGTATGTTTCAAATGATTGATAGTTGATTTTAAGGGTTTGTTTCCTATTTTGAGAAACAGCCTGATAGTGTGAGACCGCATGAACCACAGCTGATCAACATGTACAGTAGTCACTCTACTTCGCCGGGCTACAGCCGATGGGACTTAGAATCCCCAAAATCGACAAATATCGAATCGACCATTGGATTCACTCAAATAGTGCCAGAGCACCATTTTGACAATATTGCAATAGCATTTACCGTATTTGTATATCATGTAATCCATTCGATTTCCAAACATCTCAGGATATTCCGGGCTGTTTAACGGCAGGATTGTACATGTCATTTGTTTAGATTTCATGAAGACTGATACCAACACCGTTTAAATATTGAAAGGTACTCCGCTGACAACAAGCAATGTTTCACCAAAATCACTCATGCGGAACAACCTTGATAAACTCAACAAATATTGAGCTCCCAACAATGCAACATTGAGACAAATCTTGATCAATAAAATAACGAATCTGAAATGAATGGAGTCTTCGTATGCCTTTGTTCGTAGTTTATGTGATTCATTATGGTGTTTGATAGTGTACGTGGTTCTATGGTGCAATGACACCAGGGGCTCCCGACAGCTACAGAACACAATGAGGTGACACGAGGTGACAACAGTGGTACCATTCTGTCGCTTCAAATTCAAGGTAGGTTCAAGAGGTAGTACCGAAGGTAGTTCAAGAGGTAGTTGGAGGTAGTTGGAGTAACCAAACTATCGGATAAACCAGATGAACACACGGGTCTCAATCCGATGGAGCTTTCTTGTTTCGGTGCAACTAGTGTTGGAACAACTCGTGGCGATCTAGTTCAAGAACCGATGCGAACTATGCGGTATTGATTTGTCACCAAAGTCTTTGCCAACCAGTGATTTTCGGCAAGCAATTTGGCAATCCAACGAGCAATCTTGCCCACACGAAATCTCCAACATCCAACATCTAATGATGACAACGGGTGTCGTTCAAGGATGACGAAGGGAAAGAACAATAAAAACACAAACAAGTTGACACTATCAATGGCAAGCACACCTGTCCATGTAACATCTATGTAGAATATCTGAATATCTACATGGATCGAAAATGATCAAACTAATCACATGTATCACATGTACAGACTCAATCCCATGTGATCTCAGGTGGAATCCAAGGTTTAAAATCCTCCACATTTTCTGTGAGGTTTCAAAAGCTGTGGCTGAAATAAATCCTGTGAAACAGGCCAAGCAGCCCAACTGATGGGTCGTCAACGACATTTGGTGCAAGGAAATGTGTTCTCTCAGAGTTACAAAGCAAAGCACTGTGAAACAGAAGGAAAGCTCATGAGAGAGTTTGGTTCATGGAGAAGTGGGCATAACTAAACCCTAGGGGTAGTTCATTGATTCCAACAGCCTGCAACTTTAAGCATCAGTGATTGTTGAAGGTAGTGGTGAGGAAATCAAACTTGCACGTCAGGGCAAAGTGTGCAATTTCATCTGCACATTCCCATTCTAGCAGCAATCCTCTGATTTCAAAACAAAAAAACTTTGATGGTAATGATATCAGCCCGTGGTTTGGCACATGGGGCGTTGACTGTGGTTGTATCCGTGCTTCAATGTGGAAAATGACATCTCTTCAAAAGCTTTGACTTGAGCCTGAAGAAACAAACCGAGATCTTGGTTATGCGGCTACGCGTCATGTTTTCCGACCCAAATGACCAAAACATTACCAGTTGTAGAAACTTCGCTTATGCACCGCAAATCAGTGGTGACAGCAACTGAAAACTTTGACGTAACGTTGATTTGACCGACATTGCATTAGATGGATCCAGCAGTGGACAAAAACGGGCAGCACAATTCCATCCGCAGCTATCACTTGCTTCTGTGCGGTTTTAATGCATGGTTCCAACATGTTCCAATCAGCTCTCTGAACAGGGTGACTTGGCATGCACTCTCAACAACCAAGCCAAAAGTTCCAAGCAATGCTGATGTCATGGCGACTCACGCCAGGCAAACTTTTTTCAGGCTGACAGAATGGAGCCGAATCACGTCTCTTGCGAACAAGTACTACAATGCTGTGTGTTTTTCATCCAAGGCGTGAACAATGAACCAATACGCTGATGGGTTTTGATGGATGCAGGTTGCAAAGAAAGATGTTCCTTGTTTATGTGCACGTGCATGTTCCGTGTTGGACTGTAAAGCCTGCTAGCACTGATCAAACCTCATTGCGACCTGATGTCAAACTCAAGAAGGGCAAGATCCTGATCTACTTGCTATTCAAAGCTGTTGCTCTGGGTCTGGCTGTGCCTTCGTCATGTTCACATCCAAAAGCAAAAGCACAAAGAATTGAAACTCTGCCTATCGGTGAAGAGATCGCAATTTTTTGATTCTTGGTTCCTGAATTTCTCTGTGCCTTCCTCCCGGCCCTGGCTGCCCCCGGGTCAGCCCTGCGCCGCGATCAACAAAGAGTTACCCGCTGTCAGGGGCCCAGCCCGTTACCCGATCCCGGGGGCAGCCAGGGCCGGGAGTGAGGTGCCGGGCTGGTTGGCCCGCCGCTCAAGCCGGAAGGAGGACCAAGGACCTCCCCCGACTCGAGCTGCGAGCCATCCAGCCCAACCCCTACCGGCAACCAATCCCCACCGACCCCACGTAACCCCGAAGGCAGTCCCCGCCTTGTCTGTGCCCGACTGCCGCCCGGGCAATGGAACAGATCCCCCGCCAACCCAAACCCGCACACTCCACCTACACCATGGCCTTCACAAGCTCGAGCGCCCCTGAGCCCCCGGACCAACAAGAAGAGACCAACCAACAGGTTGAGCCCCTTCAAGACAGTCCAGTGGCTCAGGGGCACGCGAGCTTGTGAAGGCAATGGTGTGGGGGGAGCGCTTGGATATGGGTCAGCAGTGTCACTGCCCTTGCTCGGTGCAACAGCGAAACACAGACTAGGCGAGTGCCAACCATTTGGGCAACGGGAGGGTTTGGGTGGGTGGTTATTTGATTGGGATCAGGTAACTTCAGCCAGATTCTGACACCGTCTTGTTGAAAGCAGCATTGCAAGGCCGACCCTTTCTCTTCTCTTCTATGCTCCTATGAAAAAAAGAGTTCACATTCACGATCTCTTACATCCCTGCGCTCACACTCGCATCCCGAAGAGGGCCGGCCTTGCAATGCTGCTTTCAACAAGACGGTGTCAGAATCTGGCTGAAGTTACCTGATCCCAATCTAAAACCACCCAACTCAAACCCTCCCGTTGCCCCGATGGTTGGCATTCGTCTAGTCTGTGTTTCGCTGATTAAACCCAAAGTTAATTCAATCTCTCTCATCTGTCCCTAAATCAAAAACAAGGTTATTTTTCACAATTGCTGAGATACCAACTATGACTCAACAGCGTCCTGCACGCAGCATGACAGCTTCTTGTTGCCGCTTACAACCCTGGGGTGAAGCGCGCAAGAACAATTTGACAAACAAATCATCAACAGAAATGACGGATGATGATGCTCATGACGAGGGTGGCGTCGGCCATCGTCGCGTCAAACTCACATTTCTGATAATCAGCTGACTAAACCAGCCCCAGCATATGTCTTTATGCAAACGAATCCAATCCAGCAAAACGAAGCTGTTAAATCCACTGATCATTGTTTCTTTAGATTGCACATATTGGCCAAAAAGAATGTCTTCCAACTCTCAACTCGAGTGGTCCCATTTTGAAACAGCAAATCTGCTCTCCTTCCCCCTGCTCCCACAAGAACTCGACGTGCGAAGGTTGAAGACCTGCATGGCATGGTCTCGCCCGGGTGGGCCAAACGCAACCAGCAGTATCGTGTTGATGAAAAAAAGTCTATACAAGCGTATTCTGGCGTGTGCTTTTTCAAACTATTCTATTTTACAAGTTCTCCTTTAAACAAAGTTTCGGAAAGCCTTTGCAGAATGCCTAAGTTTGAAACCGGGAAGGGTGTCAACTTTGTGGGTTCTTGACAGTCACTAAGTTTGTGACAGAGTCATGAATGCGGTCCGGCTAACAACCACATAGACAGATATGAGCATGGCTCGAAGTTTTTCATCAGTCAACAAATGCTAGCCATTGTAGGTACTGTACCATCCCACTTTTGATCATGCTGACCAGCCTTGTGCTGGAAGAACTTGCAAGCAAGGAGAGAAAAACTCAGTGTCCTGCCAGCAAGTCGAGCCAAACATTCAGCACTATAGCGATCAATGATGGAATGAATTGAATTTATATGATTGAGTGTAAAGTTGTACGTGGCTCAATTCAAAGGAAGCAAATCCGATCCTTCTTCATATGACATCCGCTTGTTTTAATGAGCCCTTTGCACAGAATCCAGGCCCAAGCACAGTCGTGTTTGTCGCGAGGTGGATTGGCTCAACAGCACCAAACACTGCAACTAGTGTTTCAGAATCCGGATCCTTCCACTCTAAACTTCTATACACAAATCTACACCTGGACAAACATTGCTCTGATCGTGACTTCGATGCATGTGGCTAGCCACTCTCGACCAATCTACCTGCATAGAAGTCACAATCAGAGCAATGTTTGTGCAGGTGTAGATTTGTGTATAGAAGTTTAGAGTGGAAGGATCCAGATCCTGAAGCACTAGTTGCATTGTTTGCTGCTGTTAAACCAATCCACCTCGCGACAAACACGACTGTGCTTGAGCGACATGTGTTTTGGCCCTCGTGTACAGGTAACAAAAAGTAGGTGCACAATATGCAAAGCTATGAGGCAAGTGAAAAATTGTGGTGCACGGTACCCCACAATATGCACATCGGTATGTGCGCTGGACATGAAGCAATTAGCACATGTATCTTTGATTATCTTTGTACAGTATGTATTTGTGTGATGTAAGTGCAACAATAGATACAATTTACACACATAAACTCATACTGTCACAGAATAGACATCAATGGATTCGACAAATGACGTGAACGTTGAAGAGCACACAGTCTTGACAAGAATTGAGTCACTGATATTAGTTGCTCGCGGTGTAAAATAGATTATTTTTGCATAAACACATTGTGAACAAAGAGTCCGCCAGGATAGCCCTCAAACCAAATTCTCATTATTGATGGGTAGCGCTTCACATGGATGTTCCAGGTTCCCGGGCTCAGCAACCGGTCCATGGCTTCACATTTTGATGAACTGATGGTCCTCCTTGGATCGATGCCAAAGGCTTTCCACGCAGTTTTGGTGATAGGTCTCTTGTAGTATCCCAAAGCCATGATGATTGAGTCGTATTTATACATAATCTACAGATCATATATAACTATATAACTATATGTCCATATGGTATTGTATACTGCATTACTTTGTAGGTACGGAAAACGTCAATAAGTTGGTGGTATACATTGGTATACCATTTCTGGATGACTCTGGATGTGTCCATACTGTGCTGTGTTGGTTAAAGTCAGCAATTGTAGATGATTATGGTGGGCATATCACCAGGGCAGGGAAAAGCAGTACTACGCACGCATCGTCTTTTGCTTGGAGACGCCATGCTATGCCCCAACATAGTTCACAAAACCTTCGCACCAGCCGCGCAGCTCACAATTCATCAGCCGACCAATGTTTACTTGAGTGTTCACAACCCATCGTTACTTGCAAAATCATACGAAGCAATCAGGTGTTCCGCGATTCATAAACTAGAGTAACTAGAATAACTAGTGGTTTGTGTAAAACAAACATGTTGAGATTTGGATAGGTCCGAAAGTCAAGTGCAGTTAGGTGTCTTCAGTGTGCACATCAAGACCCATCAGGCGCGGAAATCGATTGCGATAAACTCCGGAGCCATGTGAGTATATGATATAGTTATGTACAATGTATGATATAATATATGTTTCTAAATCAATGTCGGAAATCTTCCTCAAAAATGAATGGCTAACAAAGCGACCGGGGAAGAGAAACATGATGAAGATCAAAGCAACATATTTCATCTCAAACATCTCTAGTAAGTCACCGCACTTCCATTTCAAAGTTGTCTTCGGCTAGTGCCAATCTGAGACCCAGGCCTGTTTCATGTCATCCAGCAGTGCCTCTGAAAGGCCGCTGCTCAATTGCAGAGTCAAAGAGTGTGGGAAAACGTGAAGCCCCAAACGAGCAAACATGAGAAAAATCAATGTTGCATTGCATCTCACTTGGAGTGTCTCAAAAATCGCTCCAGCACCAGTTGATGCAAAATAGAAAAAACTGGCGCTCGAACCAATTTGGGCATCATCCCACCAGGTGAACTGATCCAACAAATATTTGGACATATCACAGCTTCAGCCAATCCGCGGACTCATCGGTCGTGCAAGTACTTCCAGGGGGTGGGACCAGTGCCTCTGAGATCCAACGGTGGTGTCGCCGGTGGCAACTTCGATGAAGGCCTTAGAGAATGACTCTGAAATTTGGAGCCCTCCGAAGATGGATCTTGGGCCAAAATCGAAATCCATGCATGGGGACAAACATCGCATCTACACCATTGCGATACCACGTGTTACTGTGCCTAGAACTGAGGCTTAAGTTCCTAATTGCCACAGGCAATTAGCTCGGGATCCCAGGAACCAGAAAAGCTACCCAGTAACCACATCGCTAGAAGGTAGTTGCGCTTCTCTTCGCATGTTTGTTAAGGCACCAACATCATCGAACATCAAACTGACCGGGTCTGGGTTCCCAACAGCGGCGCGGGATCCCCAATGGTGGAGAGCAGCCGTAGCGGAGCCAGAATCCTCGCCATGTCGGGGCTGTTGGGTCCACGAAGACAATGGTACCCATGTTGGTACGGCAAAACTAGCCAACATCCCAGAGCTAGCAGCATCCATAAAAATCGCTTTTGATGTTTGTCTATGGCTCGAATTGCTGAAGCCGATGTATATAAATATCAGAGCCACATAAGCATAACCCGGCACATTCCTGACTGCTTCGCTGCAAAAATGATTCTGGGTCCATCCGCGTCAACACAAACCTCCCAGATTCATTTGAGGCTACTCAAGCATATTCAAGCAATAGTTCGTGAAGTTCCAATCAAAATCTACATTCGCTCCAAAAGCGGGTCCATAAACCTTTAAGCCATCCACTTCAACACTGTTTTTTTTCCTGGTGGGCCTTCTCCATCTCGTGGCCAAGAAAATTCAGACAGATCCATCTTTCTCAGGGTGGTGCTCTCCCGGACTGCTTCAACCTGGACGAAGCAACGAGATGTCGAGCTGTGTCAGCCAACCAGTGATAGCAGGACGGAACACCAAGTCCAAAAAGAACCAAAATTAGTACAGCAGCTAAACCATGCCAGAAACGAATCGTATCGCATACACCTGAAACACCTACGAGGGACACATTGACAAACTCAAAGAAAATTTGTTTCGCCTTGCAATCGCTTTCTTCAAACCCGTAACCGGGGTCTTCACCTGGAACTCCCACGTTGCGGACGCAAGCCAAGTTGATGTCCGCGAGGGATGACTTGCCCTGCAAAGCTTCGGATAGAGTCTGGATGAAGAAATGCGCGATCATGCGCGATCGAATTGACGAGTCAAGAGCTTTCTTCCGCAAACATGCGTTTGAAAAGAAACATCAGGGCAATCCACTTCACTTCCAGCACATCACGAAAATCGATGTGCTGTATGCACTATGCACGATGATAAAACAAAGGATGATGATAACGAACTAGATGATAAATGATGCTGCCGATAAAGGAAGGAGACAAAAGAGGAGAACCCTCGCAGGATCAGGATCACACCCTAAAAATAAGAACCCCACACACTGACACGGGGGACCGATGCTTCTTGTTTCTTCCTCTGGAGATGCAAGATTGCTTCCATCAAAATGGCAGAACTGCAGAGAAGAGAACAGGGTTTCATGAAGATAACAACACCAGAAAAAAAACTCTTAACACGACAAAGTTTCACGTATGTGGCTGTCAAGTGCCGTCTCAACATATCCGCCAACCATTGGACAACTTATCTTGCAAAGTTTTGAACGCTGGATTAAGCAATTCAAAATCAAGATGCTGATTTTCTGGTGAATTTCATTGAACAGCAATCATGATCAAGAAACCCCAAGAACAAGGGAATTCACTTCGTTTTTATCAACCATCGGTACAAACCTGTTTAGCACTGGCCCCAGCCGGAGTTCCCTCGTTGCCTATGCGATTGCCTTCTAAACTGATGTTTCTCACGGACGTTGATGCCCTGAGCACTTGCTTAAGTACCTAGAGCTTGAGGCGCGCGCTCAGCAAGAGATGCCCCCAATCGTCCAACAAAACGATGCAGACCACTCCACTTCCAAATGCACAGGCTGAAAAACAAAAAATCCTAGAGTTGATAAGTTTGGAGTAATAAAACGTTTGCTTGAAGTGAAGTGGTCACCTCTGGTCCCTTTGCGCCATAGTTGGTGTAGTCGGTGTAGTTGGTTCATGGGGAAAGAAACCAGTGAGGTGGTTTCGCCACATGGTTGTTTGCTGATGGTTTTCATGGTGGATATGACGTCGATTCGCCTACAATCTTCGAAACGCATAGCATGCATATCACTAGTCATGAAAATACTATGTTGCTTGAGTTCGCGCTATCAGATTATAGGATCACTGGTCAGTCGCCATTTTATTCTTGGGCCAAACAACGAACGAAATTACAGGAAAACCTTTTTTCCCCACCTGCCAGGTGAGGGTTGTTAGATTTCATGTTAGCTGACTTCTGCTCTCATCCTCCTCGCCGGACCTCAACTACGATGATCACTCCCCAGTGTTCCCTGCCGGACCTCAACAAACCAACAAACCAACAAACCAACAAACCAACCAACCTACATACATACATACATACATACATACATACATGCATACACACATACATACATACATACATACATACATACATACATACATACATACATACATACATACATACATACACACGTACATAGATACATACACACGTACATACATACATACATACATACATACATACATACATACATACATACATACATACATACATACACACGTACATAAATACATACACACATACATACATACATACATACATACATACATACATACATACATACATACACACGTACATAGATACATACATACATACATACATACATACATACATACATACATACATACATACATACATACATACATACATACATACATACATACATGCACACAAACATACATACATACATACATACATACATACATACATACATACATACATACATATATATAGATATATTTCTATACGCGGATATGCATATGTAAATACGCGAATGCAAATATATCAAGACATGACAAACTTCTCGATCAGGAGCTTGCTTGCTTGCTTGCTTGCTTGCTTGCTTGCTTGCTTGCTTTCTTGCTTGCTTGCTTGCTTGCTTGCTTGCTTGCTTGCTTGCTGGTTCGGTTCTTTCTCTCGAGTTTGCCACGTCTAAGGCGGGGCCCGTGGCCAAGGGCCTGGAAAACAAAATGCGTCAAACATCTTCAGCCTCCTTCAGAATGTAGCCCAAGCTCTGTCATCTTGGGCCCCCAATCGCGTTTGCAGTCAGCACAAACTGCACAAAGTCTGGAGAGGCATGCCAAGAACCCAAGACATCCTTTCTTCCTGCACTGCCATGGTGCTGTCGTGGCGAGCGCGCGCGCCCGTGTGCATAAACTTGTTGAAATCAAAACGAAAACGCGCCCAAAAAATTGAAAAGCAGAAATAAAACCGAAAAACACGCCCAGCAAACAAATCAAAAACTAGACGATGGTTGGCCCGAGAACGAAAAAGATGATGTTGTAGCAGCGTCAAATATGATAATCAGTAGTTCGTAGATGAAGATGAAATATACAGAAGCCAAGATTATACATATTGTTTTTTGAAGCAGGGTTGCTGAGGAGACATGGTTTTCAGAAACCTCAGAATGAAAGACGACAAAGCTCGGCGCCATCAACCGTTGCAACTGGCTGATCATGGTTGAGCGTGGCCCCCGGGCCCTGGGAACCCAGCTCATGCGTAAAACCCGCAAATCATATGTAAAAACATACTCCAAAAGAAATAAATAAACTAACAAAAGCCCCATGCCCAAACACCGGCCATGTCTTTGCGAAGCATGCGTCAATCAGACTTTGTTGAGCCCCCGCGCCCATCTAGAATACACAACCCCCTTTTAAAAACATTTTTTGCAATGTACAAAAAAGTAGCGGGTACCCAGTCCTCAAACAAGAAGCTCTTCCACCAAAAATCTGCAATTTATGGAATGCAGGGGGCACATTCATTTGTTCCAGATGCAAATTAAAGCCTGAAAATGTATTGTACCCATGGGCCTCGCTGCGGGGTCAATATTCAAAGGGTATTTGGCAAATGTATGAAGTATAGGGGGTACATTGTGCTTAGAAAATGTATGAAACTAAGGGGGTACAGTGTATATTTACAATGTTTATATCTTTGACAAGCCTTAACACACAATAGCTAGAATCTCACCGATCAAATCCTAGGAATTCTAAACATGCCCCAATATAATCCCAATATTGAAATGAATCCCCGGCTCAACATGTGACCCTGGGAAGCTAACAAAAACCCAACATCTCCTCCCACGACATAGCCCGCAGTTGCACTAGCAGGCGCAAGCAGGCACAGCATGGCGCAACTCTAGCGCCTAGTACACCAAAGCCAATCCATGTATTTCTAGATGCTCTTGTATGGCTATAATGTTTGCGATGTACCCCTTATAGCGCGTAGATTTCCCCTTACAAAGTGGAAAAACGAAAATTTGCGAGCACGCTAGCGAAGCGTCTGAAATGACCAGACCGGGCACGCAGCAACGTCGGGCGATTTAATTCGTTGCGCCAAGCGGTAGACTGCAAGGACCGACAGCCGGTTGGCGCCCAGAAACCTCCACACTTGCCGCCGACGCCTTGATCGGCACCCTGAACTGAACAGCATCCTTCATGGCACCCCGCAGAACCAACGCCCTGCAACAGTCGCACCTCCAAACTTCCCGCTGAACACCGCCCCACCACAGCACCCCGGATAGCATCCACACCGACACCCGCCTCGAAACTTGCCGCCCGCAGCTTTGACAACAACTTGCACAGCGCCCTGAAAAGCATCTTGAACAGCACCCGGGCAGCCCCGGACAGCGCCCAAAGCAGCACCTGCCGCCAACTTTGTCTTGTCAAGCAATCAACACATCGCCCGGCACAACGCCTTGAATAGCACTCCGGAAAACGCCCGAGCAACGCGCGCCTAAAACTCGCCGCCGGCACTTCGGACAGCACTCTGAACAGCACCTTGAACGGCACCTTGAACAACACCCCGGATAGCACGCTGAACAACACTTGCCTCCAAACTTGCCGCTGACACCTTGGACAGCACCCTCACCCTGCACAGCACTCTGCACGGCACCCTCCGCCGACAAGTTCGCCGTCTAGCACCTTCTCTTTGGGAAGTAAGAACCGGCATAGCTTCCGGCCATCTGAGGCAATACAAATGAAATACATATGGCTTTGCGTAAACGAGCGGAATCAATAAATACAAACATCATCAATCATACATGGATATGTCAAAATCAACGCCGCCTAGGAAACAAAATCCAATCACAATTTGGACAAACATGAAAGTCACAAGCAAGGCGCTGCATATTGCTGGGTCGGCTGTCCTGCAATTGGCAACGCTACATGCGGCAGCTGCCTCTGCGACTCTTCGTCTGCCTTCACAAGAAAGCGGCGCTGAAGGATGAATATAACCCTTGATGAATTTCTGGCTGGTCGCGTCTTGAACCCTTTCATTAAAACGCTTGTCAATTAGAACCTGGCATCCCCCCGTACGGTTGAAAAAAACCAACGGCCAAGAATTGGAGGGCGCATGACCCAAAGCCACCGCTCACGGATCTGAACATCACATTCATTTTCCTCAGTTTGGCCGCGTAAATGCGATCGTTGCGTGTTTGATTGCTGGGTCGCGCGCTTGCTGGCTCCGTTCCTTCTGACGAGTTCGCCACGTCTAAAGCGGGGCCCACCACCAAGGACCTGGACAGCAAAAGCTTCAAACATCTTCAACCTGTTCCAGAATGGCATCCGAACTCTGCCATCTTGGGCACCCAGGCGCGCCTGGAGTGAGCACGAATTGCGCCCACTCCGGAGAGCAATACCGGGGGCCCCAGCTCACCCTCTCATCCTGCAGGGATGCGGAGCGCGCGCGTGTATATATACATAAGCATTAAATACAAGCGAACGAGTCTGTGAGCGATCGCAAAACCAGAAACGAAAAACAAATCAGGAAAAAAAGCAAGATAGGTAACTCAAACCATCACGCCAAAAAAGAAAATCATCAAAAACACGAAGAAATCTGCGAATGAAAAATGATGAAAAATGACTTCAGAAAAGCAAACAAAAACAATCGGAAAAAACACCGCAAAAATCAAAGACAAAAATGCACAAATACAAACCCAAAGTCAAAAAACATGAAGATGAATAGTTGAAGAACAAATCGCAAATAAAGATCGATCAAGGAAAAAGTGGAAAAACAAAACACCAATAAGTAAATCACTACAAACGGAACGCATGAAAGAACGAAACAATCGCGCAATAAATCACGACAAAACCAAAGGTGAAAAAACAATAGCAAGTAGAAAAAATCAAACAATAAGCTTCCAGAAAAAGAATGGCTTTTCAAAAATTAGCAACCGATCAACCAATCAAACAACCAATAGTTGAACGCTAAAACCAATTTCAATCAACAAACCAAGGAACCAATCAATGAGCAACGCAACGAAAATCAAAAAGACAAAAACGAATAACCATAAATAGAAAAATGAAAAACCGAAACAAGCATGAAAAAAGAAATCAATCGAAAATGACTGAACACAAAAGCGGGAAATCAATGAATGCGCCCAAAAACAAACGATCAAAAAATCCATGAAGAAAAAGTATTTACAAAAAAGACATGAACAAGAAAAACCAATGTAACAATCAATCAACCAGCCAAAGCCAATCAATAAAACATTGAACAAAATCGAAAAAAAAGAAATTCAAAAAATGAATGAAAGCTGAATGAACAAGAAAAAACCAATGCATGAATCAAAAAAAGACAAGAATAGAATGAAATCAGAAACATGAACAAGTAATGGCACGAATACATAAATGACTTCAGAAAATGACAATTGAAAAAACATAGTTAAGTGGAAAAATGCATACCTGTAAAAAAACCCAGGCAAATCAGTGAATAAACCAAGCATTCGTAAAAAACCAAACAATACAAAAACACTCTCAATTGAATGAAGAAGTTCACGCATCAAAAAATCTGAAAAAATCAAAAAATAACAAAAAAAACCAAAAAACATCAGTCAGTAGGAAAGGAAAAACAATTTTGAAAAAAACGCGACGCGTGAAAAAAAACATGTGAAAAGGACCAGTTGGAAAAGCCTACTTCTGGCAATCCAGGGGACGGCGGATATCCAGCAGGAAGTTCAGCTGCCTGCGCACGTTCAAAGAGCGAGCGAGCTCAAATCATCTTGGGTCAATCTCAACATGCAAAAACATCAACGAATGCGACTGTCCGGAGGCAAGAAGAAGTCATATGAGGCTTCGTCCTTTGAAACCCTTTCAAAAGCTAACCTCATCGCCCAAGATCTCTTGATGTCTTTCCATCATCCTTCGGGGACAAATCCCTTGGCGCCTTATCACTAAATATGCTGCATTCGTATCATTCATCTAGACCATGAGAACCACCATGGCGGCAAGCAAAATGCTGCCAAAGGAGGAGCAAACCAGGTAGTACAATCCACCTGGGCGCATCTGGAAATTCCGATACGAGGAAGAAACTGCCAATAGCTCGGCTGCACAACATCCACGCGTCGGCCATATATTGAAATGAAATGATATATATTAATTCAAAATCAAAAAAACCTATCAACATGATGGCACTGATACGCATGCCTCGTTGCTCAGGCCACGTCCCCACCGATGGCATCGCCCACCAAAGGCCGAGGATTTCGCCTCTTCCTTAGGTAGGTCTTTTGGCCGGTGTACCTCTGCCAGCGCGCTTGCAATCTCACATTTTGTTCCCCACCGGTCAGGCGTGGGTTGTTAGATTTTATCAGAGCTGTGCTCCTTCTCCTCCTTCTCCGCCGCCTCGTCCTCCTCTTCGCAACTGCCACTGTTGGATCTCAGTGAGCGCCGCTGGACCTCAACTGCCACAATGTCCGAGCTCAGTGAGCACCGGTGGACCTGGACCTCAACCGCCAGCGCTCTGCCAGAAGTAAATGCCAGGTAGAATGCGAGAAGTATATGTCAGAAAGAATCCCAGAAGTATATGTCAGATAGAATGCCAGAATATACGCCGGAAGATTTGCCAGAAGTATTTGTCAGATAGAATGCCAGAAAATGTGCCAGAAGATATGTCAGATAGAATGCAGCTATGTGTGAGTAGATGTGACTGCCAGAAGGTTTGCCAGAAGACAGAACAGATGGAATGCTTGTATGTTTTTGTATATGTGCATGCGTATGTGTATGTGTATGCGTGTGTGTATGTATGTGTGTATGTGTATGTTTATGTGTTTGCGTTTGTGTATGTTTATGTATTTGTAGATGTGTATGTGTATGTACTTGTAAATGTGTATGTGTATGCTTATGTAAATGCTTTTGTGCATGTTTTGGTCTATGCGCATGTGTATGTGTGTGTGTATATGTGTCTGTGTATGTGCATGCGTATGTGCATGCATGTGTAAATGTGTATGCGCATGCGTATGTATGTGTATTTGTGCACGCGTATGCGTATTTGTATGTATCTGCGTGTATGTGCATGTGTATGTAAATGTGTATGTGCATGCGTAATTGCATGTAGATGTGCATGTATTTGTTTATGTGCATGTGTTTGTGTATGTTTTTGTATTTGTAGATGTCAATGTGTCTGTGTGTGTGCATGTGTGTCTGTTTTTGTACCTGTGCATGTGTCTGTGTATGTGTGTGTGTGTATTTGTAAATGTGAATGTGTATGTGCACGCGTATGTGTATGTATGTGTATGTGTATGTGTATGTGTATGTGTATGTGTATGTGTATGTGTATGTGTATGTGTATGTGTATGTGTATGTGT
>VSDK01010860.1:1098-100603 GCA_009767595.1 Symbiodinium kawagutii | reverse complement strand
GTATGTATGTATGTATGTATGTATGTATGTAGGTAGGTAGGTATGTATGTATGTATGTATGTATGTAGGTAGGTAGGTAGGTATGTATGTATGTATGTATGTATGCTATCTTAAGTCATGGTGGGAAACACTCGAAGTAAAGTAATTTTTCAAAATCTGACATGGCTAGGGCACATAGAGGCTGCAGTCTGGAATGTCATTGAAATCGTCATTCCGAGCACGACCAGGCTGAGTCTCAGCGGTATAGTTTCTCTTCGTGAAGTTGCACTACATATATACTACATACATCAACTTACATAGCATACCTAGCACATTGAATAATTAGAGTTTCACATTTAGATTGCATTTACATTGCATTTGCATACATTTGCATACATTTACATACATTCAGTTTCGCTTCGCTCCGTTCCACCCTGAAAATCCTTGAATTATATATATATATATATCAGCCCATCGGCATACATATTTCCATGATTTCCATGTATAAAACTATTAAACATTTACACACTAGACTCCTTTGAATGCAGCTGTGTTACATTGCATTACGTTCGCACATGCAGCCTTGTTCATTACATCACTTTCTCGGCTCCCGACTGGAGTCGGTCCCGCCAACACATCGTGCAATCGCGATCCGAAGCCAAGTGACTTAGTGCAAAGTCTTTCATAGTCACAGTTCGCGAGAATACTATGCTTCCATATGCTTCCACTGTCTTTCACTCAGGTGCTGGCTGAAGGGGATGGAAATTCATCCTGTGCTGTAGTTGTTGATTCGAGCTCATACAGCCGCAAACAAATGTGAGTTTCGCCATCACAGCTTCAGGCCTCGAGGTTCCTTGGAAACTAAATAGGCGCAATGTTTCTAAATTAAGGTGTGAACAGCAAGCACCTCCATGAGTATAAATGGTAGCTGCGATTGACGAATTTCGTTTGCATTTCTTTCGCATCTCAAGGTGAAACGGGGTTCCTATCACTTTCCTATCTTGATCCTCTCAAACGAAGGTTCGGACGAACTCCCTTAGGCCAAGAATGCAGACAGAAAAACTGACACTGATAGAAGTACCAACCAGATCTGTAAATACAAATGTGTACTAGTAAAAACACATTGTACCAACAAAATACAGTACAACAGACCGGTGCTAGCCTTTGGATCACAAACAAAACCAATGCGAATTCTGTTGATTCCACAAACTTGAGGGCAAAACTGGACCCGTTCAAGTGCAGCTTCCATTTGCTCCTGGGGCTGGCAATGCGGATGCAAACTCAAGAAGCACAGGTTCGAAGATCAAAGAACTCTGACATTGCACTGCAACCTTCCAAATCCAAATATCCATCTTGGTTGCGTTTCTCATGAAGGCTTAGCTTTCATAAGGGTAACCATAGGGTCACCATAGGGTCACCATAGGGTCACCATAGGGTCACCATAGGGTCACCAAAGGGTCAACAAAGGATGAAAGACTGAGCCACAAAATTCCTGCAATGGTTTTATCACTCCGAAATTCCAAGCGCCTTTGACTCCCCTCTCAAGTCTCCCTTCAGAGCACGTATACATCGTTTTACATACGGTGCTTGGCATGGCTGAATATCATCATCATCATCATCATCATCATCATCATCATCATCATCATCATCATCATCATCATCGTCATCGTCATCGTCATCGTCATCGTCATCGTCATCGTCATCGTCATCATCATCATCATCATCATCATCATCATCATCGATGTATGTGTGCAAGCTATGGGAAAGTGGCCTCACTTGGTCCGCGCCACCTCGGTATCATGCTGCATCTCCCAGATTGGAATGTCTGTCTCCTCAAACACCTCCAGCGATGGCACAAGTGTCATGGCACAACTACAAAACACGTACATGTAGAAAAGAATACAGGAAAACATGCGCATATAGAAGAATACAAAAGAATACAACAGAAAAGTTGAAAAAAAGGCATGCCGTTCTTTTTCAGAAAAGACTTCTGAAGTGTCAAAATCGATTCAAGGATCATTGTTTGGGCCACATTTTCTCACATAATATGAACTTTCATTGTGAACTTTCATTGCTTAGGACATCTTAGGACTTTAGAAGGAAAATGACGCCTCGTGCACTTCGTCAAGGCAGCTCTGGAAAATTTCTGCCTCAAACGATGACGCTCTGCAACCCCATCCCCACACTAGCCGCTTGAAGCCACAAATGCAAAGATTGCTGCAAAGATTGATCGAAATCAAGTCACCTTCAGGAAACATTAGCCTTCTTGTTTCATGCCAACTCTGTCCGACTCCGCCTCAACATTCTGCTTGACTTTGCTCTCAGGGTAGTGTCTCTTCTCCAAACGATCATACAAGGTCTCAGTCGGCGGAGGTCAAAAGAAATTCCATGTTCCTTCAGATTCGAACATTTTGGTTTGCATGATCTGAAACCAGCCATCGGAACCTGTACATATCACTGTTAAAGGAGAAGAGGTCATGCAAATACACTCCCTTTTCAGAAAATTGGGCCTTTGCTGCCGGAACGTTGGTGTTGAAGCGTTCCATTGTACCCGCCCAAGAACCGGGTCGTCTGACACTTGTGTCGACGCGAAGAACTACCACCAAGTCCAACAGACTTTCCTGAGCATAGGAAGCCGTGGGGAGCACGCTAAAACGGTAAGCAGTTGCTAAGCTTGGTAAACCCATGTAAATTCAGGCTCATGCGTCCATAAAGCTTGATGAATGGAAGTCAACCACGCAACCTCCAGACTCCTGATGAGCTGAGCGGACAAAAGATGACAAAAGAGCAGCTCCACCATCGTACCATGACTGGTGCAAACTTCCAGCAGCACTTTGTCAGCAAACAGCGACAGTCCAGCAAGGGTTCTAGTGCATCCTGAACCTTGGTCAACCAAGAAAGCGTTAACAGTTAACATGTTCAAACGTTTCATGAGAAATATACAACTACAGACTTCAATGGATTGTGACGGACATGTAATCAATGTCTTTGCGCATGTTTTTCAGATCTCAACTAACATCTTCTGGCACTGTTTTTGAGGCCGAAACGAATTTCATCCAGACATAATCGATAAACAAGTTTCATTCTCTATTCAGTTTCTGTCCCTGAGTCTTTTCAGCTTTGCACCAACTCCTCGTCGAAGATGCTGCAGTCCTTCTGCAACACATGCCAAGAAGCATTGAGATCCGTCACGGAAGATAATTTCACATCACGATTGACAATGACCTATCTTGTTCATTCTTGTTCTATGCGTTGCTCCAGATTCAAAATATTCAAAGATCAAAAAACAGCATCTTTCCTTTGAATCCTCCAACTCCCATTTCCCCACCCCCAATCCAGTTCATCGTCCCATTCACGGTATAGCCTAGGCAAGAAAAAAATCTGGCAGTTGCCATCCGTTGCCATCTAGTCATTCAAAACTGTGTTGCTGAATCCACCTGCTGAAGGTAAGTCGGAAGCCGTTTCTCTCTCACCATTTTGCTGACCTGCGCAGTCACTTGCTGCATTTCCTTTCTGAGGCACTGTCTTCTTGGTAAACAGGACCTCGAAAATCTGCCTAAGTTGTTTCCTTGATGCCTTATTAAGCCACGGCGGTTGACATTAGGGGTTTGGGGCTGTGCTAGGGTTCCTGTAGCTACAATTAAATATGGCACCCCCAGCGCCTGCAAATGTCAAATTGTAGGCTGACAATTTGGGCCTACAAAATGCTCTGGCGGGAAATATAGTAATCTTAACTTGCAAACATTTTCCAACATGCTCCCCATCTCAACAATGACTGCATTTTGTAGGTCGACAAAGTTGCCCTAAAATGGGCTCCCAGGTTCCCATCATTATATCTTGACTCGAAGGGGTGCAAGTTGTAGGGGAACACCTGCCAGCACCGTCCAGCTTCCACTTTTCCCCAGATCCACAATCTTCTTTGTTCGTCTCTGTTCAGCTTGCTCAATTAGTGTCATTTAGTGTCAAGTGAATTTGTTGAAAAATAATGGACAAAAATACTGAAAATCCCCAAGCACCTTTTGTTTCTCAATACCCGTTTGTCAAGCAAGGTCAATTGCGCAACAAACGTCTGAATTACGTCCGAATTACGTCCGAATTACGTCCAAATTACGTCCGAATGTCTCGAGTGCGTCTCAAGATTTTTAAAACATAGGCGTTTGGCAGGTTTTTCATGCAAAAAAATAAATTGTGTTAATAAAAAATGAACTGCCACTCAAACAATCCAACATTGGAAATTGCAACTCTCGCGCACTAGTGCAGCATGAAAATCACCCAAAATCAACAACGTGACCTCAAAAAAAAACGTCAAAAACATTGGCATTTGGGAAAGTTTTTCATGGAGAAAGCCGGGTTTCAAAAAAATGTTGAAAATTACATCTTTTTTCATACGTGTTGTTTGAAGTCTCTGAAAAAAAAGGCGAGAGTTTCCCCGTACCTTATACATGTAGTCAGGAGCAAGTTTGATGATTTTTGGGAATCCCCCACACCTTTCTGTTTCTTTCCCATATGCGCGGTTTTGGTATGCTTCATTTCTATTCATTTCTAGCGTCTAAAAAAAATGGGAAATAGCAATGGTCCAACATGGGCTCAACACATCTAAACACGACAATCCGGAGCGCAACATGTACTGTGTCCAGCCCTGTAGTCTCCGAAGCAGAGTCGCTGACACCCAAGAACGCACAAGCGCCGAGGGCATCCGCACTCCCCGAAAGCACAAGCCCCGAGAAGCACGTGCGACTCCGCCTAAGAAACTACTAGGCCAAACACATCCCCCTTCCAATAGATCTACGTATTTCATTGCATTTCCAATATCATGCTACTAATCCAAGTATTATCAACACCTGAGACCATTTCCGCCCCATGTGCCAGACAGCTCGATGACGACTTTCAGGATCCTTCTGACATACAGGAGCAAAATTCTTCCAATCATATCACCTCCCAAGATTTCTGCAAACCGGATTCATTACCCCGGGATTCCCAGGGAAAATTCAGGGCTACAAAATGCTCACTACATTATGGCGGAAGGAGGTCACTAGAAAAAACCATCAAAGTTTGTCAGGTCATCCAAAGTGGTCAACGTTCCAAAGTGTTCAGTCCCCACAACTTGCATCATCAAAATATGTCAGCAAGAGTAACTTCGAATCCCTTCATTTTACACCTTGAAGACAATTCTGTGACTACATTTTATCCATTTTCAAACTATTACAAGCTGCAAAATATACGGGAAATGTAAACACCCATAGTGGGAACCGAGGTATCAAGCTCTCCTTAGCTGTTTCCTTGGCCGATTTCAAGGGTCGCCTCCAAATGATCCAGGCTCGATGCCACTGCAAGGGCCTGAACGCATATCATCTTTGTTTTAAGCCGCCAGGGGGAGATGAAGACAGATGAGCTTCGAAGCCAAAGGTGTCCAAAGGCTAAGAAAAAAACGAAGTAAAATGAGCCAAGAAGATGGGCCAAGATGGGCTTAGACTGTCTGCTTAGAGTCTTTCGAGCTGTCTTCAGCTTGCCATAGGCCATGAGAAGGTGGCCATCTGTCACAGACCTTGCTCTGCTGTGCCTCACAAAACGTGGTCTTTCCGACACCTGGAGTGCCCGTGACCAAGATGTTGGGCTTTGACCTCATGCGTAAGCCATGGATTCTGAACAAAAACCAAGAGTTGCAACAAACTTTCCCAACATGTTGCCTTGTAAGAACTTCATAACAGGAAAAGCTGGCGCACCTTGACATGGAGAAGTTGAACTTCAACGAGTTCTACTGGTACTTCATTGCTTGATCTGCAGAAAAACAAATGACAACACTCAAGAGATTGGACGAGCCACTTGTCTTTACTTTGCTCATGGCTGCCTTAAGCAAAACAATGAGTTCTGTCTCCTGACTGCTTGAGATTGCAAGTGCGGTGGTGCGAAGCTAGAGATGCCGATCTCCTCGGATCTTTGACGAGATCCTGCTTCTGTGTGTGGATCTTCTGCAAGTTTCAATAAGGTTCATATCAAGTTCACATCTTTTGATTCTGAGACTGCAATTGCCACATGACAACAAATCGTGACCCTCCTGAGGATGGCTAGGCTACAGCTGCAGAGCTTTGGCGAGTGCAGTCACAGCACGACCCTTCTGACGCTTCTGACGCTTCCAAGTTCTGTGTGCCACGATGTGCCATGCAATGTGCCATGCAATGTGTGCAGCGACTCGGGCGTTTTGATGATTGGTGAGGCCAAGCCGCCAAGCAGCCGTCAAGATGGCGACCGATCTCTCTTTCGAGTGGCCCATTGGCCCTGATCCGCGTGTCTTCACAGATCTCCTGTATTCTCCTGTCTTTATCCAAACATTTTGCTGAAAAACATTGAAACAAAGAAGATTCACAAGATAAGCACGTGGCCTTCGAGATGTAACCCGATTTAATTCAGATCAAGTACTTTTAAGTGCTACACCTAGGATTCTGGCTGACAAAGACACACGGTTCCGACTATGCTTCCAATCAAAATTACTCCTGACTATGGCATAGGCTGAATGCCGCGGCGCAGCAACAAATGTGATAAGTAAGAGGGATCACAAGGGACCATCTGCCATGCTCTCAAATTTTGGCCCTGCTTCCACATTGCAGCCTCCATCGCCGTTGCAATCAAATGCAATGAGCGACTCAATCGGGGTACATTTTGGAATTCACATTCTGGCAAATCACACTGGACTAGGAGCATACGAATTCGGTCGTAAGACCCTGTGACATGCGCAAATCAACTGGGAGTTAATTAGCAGAGCCACCGACCACATTTAATCCAAAGTGGGCCGAATCTTGCAAACATTGCACGATCTTCCTCTTGAAGTCGAAATGGATTGAGATAACACCAAGAACCCCTATGAAATATTTAGCCGTATCAAACGAAGAAGTTTTTTGCACATTCAAAAATGTCAAGTGGTGGCAGCTCATGACACCACGGAACCACTTGGGGTTGCCTTGCCGCAAGCTGGCTCCATGCGACAGCAAAATTGCGATTGCAATCGCACAAACAATCCAAAACGATGACAAAACAAAAAACAAAAAGACAATACCCTGATCATCGCTGATCTGCGTATGGTATCTTATGATGTACGGAACGTATGAGCGTCGAAAGTTTTAATTTTGGGAAGGGGAAAAAGAACACGCGCCTATTCAACCAAGATTGTCTGCTTGCCTACTAGGACCTAGGGAGGATCAGGCACGATTTGACTGACAAACACTAGTGCTCACCGCGGTACATTATCAGTCAATACATTGTCATCCTGCTCATGTCTCTTCGCTTTAAAAGTCAACCGTACATAGCTGCAGATGGGCCCTAGACATTCAAATATATTGTGAATTAGATTTTCGATTGTTATCAGGTTGTACCTAAAATCTGCATATGTGAGATTATGCACCTTTGACCTCTGAAGCATCCAGTGAAGTCACGATTCCGCTCAAACGTATAGGACAAGCAGAGGGAAAAAATTACAATTAGCTCAAGTTGGTTGCATGCATTTTGCCCTTTTTCTGGTCTTTTTCTTTGTTTTTGATGTTGAAAGAATCCTGAGTCTGATTTGTGATGAAGGACTTCTGTTCGAAACACTTCAAACGACATCTTCAATTCGTCTTGGCTGAGCATGACAAGGCAAAGTGCCAGCTCAAGAGCTCTGTACATCAGCACCTCACAGGGCACAGGTGTTGGTCTCTTCTTTCGTGACGGGGGTTTCTTTCAGGAAGAAGATTCCTTAAGGATTCCTTAAGGATTCCTTGGGGGCTTTGGAGCACCTTGGAACCTTGGAACACCTTGATGTTTGGAGGTCTGGAACTTTAAATCTATGATCTCTCCAAAGCTGAGCTGAATGCAGTGAACTGTGAAGAGAATTGTAGCGAATGGAACACCGTCTTGACTCGCTCTGAGATTTCACAAACAAATTCCATAGTTCTCATTGAGAACTCCAAACTTAAATTAAGTCAGGGTAACTTAGGAGCTAGACTTAGGAGCTCGACTTAGGAGCTAGACTTAGGAGCTCACTTAGGAGCTCGACTTAGGAGCTAGACTTAGGAGCTCGGCTTAGGAACTAGACTTAGGAACTAGACTTAGGAGCTAGACTTGGGAGCTAGGCTCAGGAGCTAGACCTAGGAGCTAGGCTTAGGGGCTAGACTTAGGAGCTAGACTTAGGAGCTAGACTTAGGAGCTAGACTTAGGAGCTGAACTTAGTAGCTAGACTTAGGAGCTCGGCTTCGGCGCGAGACTTAGGAGCTAGGCTTAGGAGCTAGACTATAGGAGCTTGACTGAGGCGCTAGACTTAGGAGCTGGACCTAGGAGCTAGGCTTATAGGAGCTAGACTTAGGAGCTGGACTTAGGAGGTAGGCTTAGGAGCTAGACTTAGGAGCTAGGCTTAGGAGCTAGACTTAGGAGCTTGACTTAGGAGCTCGACTTAGGAGCTAGGCTTAGGAGCTCGACTTAGGAGCTAGACTTAGGAGCTAGGCTTAGGAGCTAGACTTAGGAGCTAGGCTTAGGAGCTAGACTTAGGAGCTAGGCTTAGGAGCTAGACTTAGGAGCTAGGCTTAGGAGCTAGACTTAGGAGCTAGGCTTAGGAGCTAGACTTAGGAGCTAGGCTTAGGAGCTAGACTTAGGAGCTAGGCTTAGGAGCTAGACTTAGGAGCTAGACTGAGGAGCTAGACTTAGGAGCTAGGCTTAGGAGCTAGGCTTAGGAGTTAGACTTAGGATCTAGGCTTAGGAGCTAGGCTTAGGGGCTAGACTTAGGAGCTCGGCTTAGGAGCTAGACTTAGGAGCTAGGCTTAGGAGCTAGGCTTAGGAGCTAGACTTAGGAGCTAAACTTAGTAGCTAGACTTAGGAGCTCGGCTTCGGCGCGAGACTTAGGAGCTAGGCTTAGGAGCTAGACTTAGGAGCTTGACTGAGGAGCTAGACTTAGGAGCTGGACTTAGGGGCTAGGCTTATAGGAGCTAGACTTAGGAGCTGGACTTAGGAGGTAGGCTTAGGAGCTCGACTTAGGAGCTTGGCTTATAGGAGCTAGACTTAGGAGCTGGACTTAGGAGCTAGGCTTAGGAGCTAGACTTAGGAGCTGGACTTAGGAGCTAGACTTAGGAGCTAGACTTAGGAGCTAGGCTTAGGAGCTAGACTTAGGAGCTAGGCTTAGGAGCTAGACTTAGGAGCTAGGCTTAGGAGCTCGACTTAGGAGCTAGGCTTAGGAACTAGACTTAGGAGCTAGGCTTAGGAGCTAGACTTAGGAGCTAGGCTTAGGAGCTACACTTAGGGCTAGGCTTAGGAGCTAGGCTTAGGAGGTAGGCTTAGGAGCTAGACTTACGAGCTAGGCTTAGGAGCTAGGCTTATAGGAGCTAGACTTAGGAGCTGGACTCAGGAGGTAGGCTTAGGAGCGACTCAGGAGCTAAACTTAGGAGCTAGACTTAGGAGCTAGACTTAGGAGCTCGACTTAGGAGCTCGGCTTAGGAGCTCGACTTAGGAGCTAGACCTAGGAGCTAGACTTAGGAGCTAGACTTAGGAGCTAGACTTAGGAGCTCGACTTAGGAGCTAAACTTAGGAGCTAGACTTAGGAGCTAGACTTAGGAGCTCGACTTAGGAGCTCGACTTAGGAGCTCGACTTAGGAGCTAGACTTAGGAGCTAGACTTAACAGCTAGACTTAGGAGCTAGACTTAGGAGCTAGACTTAGGAGCTAGACTTAGGAGCTAGGCTTAGGAGCTAGGTTTAGGAGCTCGGCTTAGGAGCTAGACTTAGGAGCTAGACTTAGGAGCTAGACTTAGGAGCTAGACTTAGGAGCTAGACTTAGGAGCTAGACTTAGGAGCTAGGCTTAGGAGCTAGACTTAGGAGCTAGGCTTAGGAGCTAGACTTAGGAGCTAGACTTAGGAGCTAGACTTAGGAGCTAGACTTAGGAGCTAGACTTAGGAGCTAGACTTAGGAGCTAGACTTAGGAGCTAGACTTAGGAGCTAGACTTAGGAGCTAGACTTAGGAGCTAGACTTAGGAGCTAGACTTAGGAGCTAGACTTAGGAGCTAGACTTAGGAGCTAGACTTAGGAGCTAGACTTAGGAGCTAGACTTAGGAGCTAGACTTAGGAGCTAGACTTAGGAGCTAGACTTAGGAGCTCGACTTAGGGGCTAGGCTTAGGAGCTAGGCTTAGGAGCTAGACTTAGGAGCTAGACTTAGGAGCTAGGCTTAGGAGCTAGACTTAGGAGCTAGACTTAGGAGCTAGACTTAGAAGCTAGACTTGAAACTCGCTGCTTCCTTTTGCTGATTTCTATGGAGCAACACGAGCGCCTGTGCTGGGAGCTCTGGTTGGCAGGAGCATTCCTAAGGACGAAAACAAAAGCACAACTCGAATGCAACTTTTGAGTGCTTGCATCAACTCAACTCAACTCGATAACTTGCTACAACTCGAAGAATGGAAGCATTCTTCTCAAAGATTACGACTGCACTGCTCGGTGGAAGAATGGCACACTCAGCCCATTGTAAATATATTTCAGCTATCAAACACAATAGTTCGGCTTTCTTGTTTCCTGCTTCCAACTTGAGGCAATCTGATTAGCAAAGTGCCTCAATGATAACGTCCGACAGCAAATCAATCAGCGCCATTGGCTGGAGCTGATCCATAGAGTCACGCCCATTCCAAAATTACTGCCTGGTTGCTGCAAACAAATGCTTGGGACTTGGGATGTCCTTCTTGCAGACAAGGTTCGATGAAAGCCGCCTCCATTCCATTTTAGGTCTGCAAAGCCCGACAACCGATACTTTTTGACCGCTTTTGTACACGCTGCTTCCTACTGCACCATATGTGTGATGGGGCGTAGGAACCACTCCATTAGGCACCCAAGCTTCACTCTGTGTGTGATGCACTGCACCTTGCATGTTGACTGAGGCTGACCTCTGCTTCTGAATGATAAACATGTGTCCAATTTTCGAGCAAATGACCATGTTTTGCGCGTGTACAATCCGGCCAAAAGATCGGCAAGGCACAACTAAGCAAACCGAGCTCAACACGGCACTGCGCAGCTTACCTGCGTTGCCGCCAAAAACGGCCCTGGAAGGACTCAACAAATTTGGACGTTAGCTGAACTTCGGACTTCGATAAACTTCGATGAACTTCGATGAACTTCGATGAACTTCGATGAACTTCGTCCTTCACTTCCTCCAACTTCCTCCAACTCGTCAAATGTGCGAGTCGGATCCATTTGCCCTAAGCAGATCAGGCCTCCGTGGAGGCTCTCCCGTCTCAGGTACCGCAAAAGAAAGTCAGAAGAAAAATGTTATTCTGAAATCCATAACTACCATTAACTACCTATATACGCATAGTTTGTATAATATGTGTATGGTTATATGATATGTGTGTCAATGATTTGTTCATTGGTTGGAAGGTTAAACTTAGATGAAAGGCAACAGGAAGCTGCAAAGAGTTTGTACAAACGTCTTCTGACTTCCTGAATCGTGTTTCATTTGCAGAGGGAGTCGACACAAAGACACTGTAGATGCAGCGCACAATGACAGCATAAATTGTAAACACAAATCTGAATCATAAATCATAAAATTCATATAAATTGTAAATATGCAAATATCAAAATGGTTAAAAGGGCCACCTTAAAGCTTCGATGGTTCTGTTGCTTCGAGTTCTTTGGCGGACCGTTCTTCTGGAGACGGAGCTCGTGGCAACGGTCACTCCATCGCATCGCCGGCGTAAGCCCAACCTGCCATGCTATGCCTCCAAAGTGAACTGGTGCTCCCAGAAGCTGGTGGAACTGGTAAGAATGGCAAGAATGGTAAGGTCAGGTAGGATAAAGGTAAGATGAGGTAAGAGAAAAGTATAGACAGTATAGAGATAGATAGAATGATTCAGGTTTCTTTGCAAAACAAAATAGGACAAAATGCCAAGGTGGTGGAAATCTCAAATAGGAAGATCCTATTTGCTGAGATCTAGGAATGATTGGTCATCACATCTCATCATCGATACAAAAATTCTGCTCTTGGAAAGGTCTTCCCAATGCCATGTGAAAATTCTGCATTGTCTCGAGTTGTGGAAAAAATTTCAAAGACCGCAACGCGATGGCACAAATAAAGATTCATCTGCACGCGCATGCATTGATTCTTCATGCTGCAAAGATTGAATTCGGCACCTCTTCATTCACCTCTGCAGGGGCTACTTCTAACTTCTCAAAGTTTCTCAGATATTCTCAGGGTCACAAATTTGTCGTCTCACATTCTCACCAACCCTCAACTGTAGACTTCCAATCGACTAAGGCTTCCTACATCTTCCCACCGAAATTTCATGCCATGTAATTGGTAGACCCATGGTGCAACCAGCACTGAAACGCTTCAGTCTCCATGCTTCTTGATTGCAAACCCTGCTAATTCCATACGGTTTCCTGGAACATCCTGTCAGAACGAAAAAACTATTTAGAATCCTGAACTTCTTTCGATCAAACGCGGTATTCTTGTCATCATTTTCGTGCTTAGTTTCCGCCGTAGTCTCTTTCCCAAGAAGGACAAGCCAAAAAACTTGTTGAATTTGGGTGCACTAAGTTCTTTGATAACCCTTTCTCTACCAGCACATTCGTTCTTTGTCTTAGTCTTGGGCACAAGTTGCAAGTTCAAATTCTTCAACTCCACCCATTTTAAGCCTTCACCCTTTACTCCACCCTTCACTTTGAGACTGGGCCATTTGAAGTTCAAGGATTTGACCTCTGCAAGAGGCTGTTGGTATTGAAAGGAACGGAAGACCTGAACCCGCCAAGTCTAAGACCCGAAGCAAAAGAAATTCCGAGATCAAGGAAGTTTAAATAAGTTCAATACATGAATCGATAGCTTGCATGACAAATTTCTATCAATTTGATTGATAAACCTTCTATGAAATATTCAAATGATGCATAAAATCGATGAAATCAATAAATGTAGAATATATTCTTCTTTAATTAAGCAAAGAAAGGGAGCTGCAAAAGGATCTAAATCGCTGCAAATTGTGTGGCATGAATTCCGGGTGTCTCTGATTCCAAAGCTGTTCGCATCTGTTCGGATCTGTTGAAGAAAGGAATCGCAGGAATCGCAGTCTTCTTGTGCTTCGGCACGTGCACAGCGAGGCCCCTCTTGAGCTCAAGCCTCTGACAACTTCTGAATCCTAAGCCTGGCTCGCAATCGACGTGCTACCAATTAAAACTAAACTCAGCCCTTTAGACACATGATGACACATGATACCTCCAACTTTAACATCCTAGATCAGTCTTCCCACATACAAAATAATACAAGGATCAAACAGTTACTTCTGCATTGTGACTGACTCATTTTTGTTTGCTACTTGCTAATTTCAAGCACAATCGAAATCGCTATCGCTGTCGCCAGAGTCAATCTCCTGTCAGGAAGGCGGGGTTCTCCAATCCGTCATCTCGTCAGGTTTACTGTATTTGGATGCATTTTGAAGATCTTTGTTCTTCTGCTGCAGCAGAAATTGGTGGGCCCGACAAATTTGTCGCGCAGATGAGGAGAGGTGTTGGGATACTGCGAAGCACCATAAACAAAGAACGAATGACACCGTCTTTAGTGTGCGAAAGGATACCCCTTCATTCTAGGGGTTTTACCTAGGGACTGCCATTCTATAATGATAAATTAGGATGTTCCCAGTCAAAGGTGCCCCTACAAAATCACAATGAAGTGTAGAATTCTATGATCATGTAGGTACTTGTGACATCATGTAGACATGTAACTGCATAGAAAGCATCATGAAACACAACAGGTCACAAGTACCGAAGCTCCCCCAGGTCCTGCCCAAAGACCTGCAGAAGTTCGGCATTTCACAGGCAGCCAACAGCTAAGCTATGCCAACAGCTAAGCTTCACAGAAACTAGGCTGAGGGTCTTTCCATTTCACCGAAGGCCAGTTTCCGTTCAGCGCATGCTTTGGCCTCAGAAACTTGGAACAGCTTTCTTCACAGAAACTTCTGTACAAATTTAGGAAATAAAGAAACTTCATTTCAATCTTTCCTTTACAATTTTCTAAATAATTTATGATTCATAATTCTTTAGATTATCTTTTCAAAACTTTTTACAGCTCAGATTTGAGAAGGGCATCCGCGTGGTGCTGAGATTGCTGCAGCAAGCACATCCATCGGAATGTGATGGAACCTGTGGCGTGACTCAAAGCTGATCCATCTGGATCCTGTGAGTCGCATCCACGAAGTTTCTCTCAGGCCCCTGACGCCGGCATAAGCGAGTAATCTTTGCCAAACACAAAGTCCCTGGGATGAACTCCTGGAGTGAGACATGTGAGACGCACCGAGCGCACCGACTTCCGTCACTCTCATCTATCTATGACAGGGCGGAGCAAGTAGTTCTCAGCAAGTCTTTCAAATGCGAAAAGATGCGGAAAGCGTTCCTGCTATTCAGGACCAGAACATCACACAATGACTTCTCATATTGATCTGGAATTGAGAATGGATACCCTTTTTGCTAACTGTGCTCCAATTTTTGGCAGCTCCCTTCTACCCTCGCTCGCTGCATATTTTCTCTTTGGGATGAAAGTGTCTTGCCCTCGTAGTGACTTTGATGGGTCCGCTTAGACTTGCTGAGCGATACAAGTTCACTAGCGGCTCACCATTCATCTCAACCTCTTGGGGTGAAGGAAGATATTTTCCCAATGTAGTGGTGGCTTCCTTCTCTCCCAATGTATGTGTTGTAAGTCACCGAGACTACGCGAGCGGGAGCGTAGCACACCCATCCGAAAAAAGAGGAAAGATAGACGACTTAGTCGTTTGTAAAGGCACAGGAACTGTACAATGTGCATTAAGAGCATGCATCAGAGCGAAATCCAACCTGCTGGGCCCATCGGCGATATTGGATTTTGACTCGACTCTGTCGACGTAGACATCAATGGCTAAACGAGCGATGAGGTCCCAAGTCTCGCCAATAATAGCGGTAGAGTCGATAGCTGGGCTGTAACCTTTGACTAACCCAGCCGACGCCGCATCATTGTCGACAAAAAGAAGGATTTGTCGATGACGCAGGAGATTACTCCATGTGCGCAATGCAATGGGAACAGCCAACAACTCCAACTGAGCCATATGAGTTGCTCTAGGGAGCCACTGTTGGACTACGTCATCATGAACGACCCAAAAGAAATAATGTACTTTAAGTGGCAATGGGTCGACGAGCACTCCAGCAACAACTCGCTGGGGGAGACGAGATGGCACATCAGAAGCATCTGTATAGAGAAGAAGGGGATGCTGCTTCTGACCAAATTGGCAAGTGCGAGAAGGCGCGATTAACAAGATATGTTTCATCAAACGCAAACTGAGACGAATGGCTGGATCTAACTTCCAGTCATTATTTGAGGAAGAGGAGTACTGACGTTGGCGAATGTAAGCAGTACAAAATCTGCCAACCTTGCCGAAAAGAGTGCTGCAAAGAAATTGAAACTTCCCTAACAGGCTGGCTGCTAAGGATGGAGGAAGAAAGTCCTGAGACAGGATTTTATCCACCAGAAGGCAAAAGTTTTGCTTACGACCTGCTTTGGGTTGCACAAGAAGTTGGCGTTGCTCCAACAAAGAGGCGGTGTTGAAAGCTACTCCCAAGATCTCAGGTACTGGCCCTGGCGTCTGGCTTTTATCTGGATCCAAAAAGAAACCCAGTAGCTCAAAGCTCTGCTTAAGGCAGAACACGCTGACTTGGGCAGAGGCTGGCAATTCCACCAAGAAGAAGTCGTCAAAGAAGTGATCTAACAAGAGGGAGTAGGCTCGAATCAGGAACCTGTTTATCCACTCTGCTACCCGATAGAAGTTTGGCACTGCATGTTGGGCACCGAAAGGCTGGCCAAACATCTCAAACAACTTTGCTTCGGATGTAGCAGGATCATACACAGCTGCGATCGAAACATGTGTTTGAGAATCAGGAAGGGGGAGTTGTCGATAAGCGGACTTCATGTCTTCAGATCCCAACCACAAGTTCTGAAACTTTGCCTCGAAAGCAGCTTTGACCATGACTACCAGATAATCGGCCATGGCCATGGAAATCTTCTGCTTACGAGTCCCAGCCAAATTTGTATGACCAGCCGTATGGTCGTCAATGCGTCGATGCTTGGGCTCCCCTTTCTCGTTAACACCTTGCGTCAAGCCAAAAGATGGTACTACATTGTAATGTGCCCCATACTTCTTCTCGAGCTCACTCTCTGTCCATGGGACCTGCCATGGTACCCTGGCTGACTTCCTTCATAGTTTTGTCAAAGATGGCCTTTGATTGTTGTATGGGAGCTTGAGCTGCCATATACTCGACCCTCCTGAGACAGTCTTTCCTCCGTCTCTTTGCGGTGGCCAACAGCTCGTAGAGGGTTATGGAGGCAGGCACCTCCTTTGGCTCAAAGAACGGCGATTCCAAAGCATCTCCCACTATCGGCAGACCAGTGAGGCATAGCTTTGGTACATTGCAATCTTCAATGTGATATCTGGTCTGTAAAAGTTCCATGAGGGCTGTGCGAGGCTTGCGTCCCAACCTCCTCGCATTTTCACAGGCCAACTCCTCATGTAGCTTCTGCTGGTGAAGGACCTCCCGGCTAAGGCTGAGTTCTCTCCATTCACCAAGGACCTTCAACCTCCCCAGGTTATTTGCTTTCGCTGAATCAGACCAGCTGCTAAGACCTTTCCTGTGATCCTCCTTCAAAGCCTCCAGGCTGTTAAAGGGATGATCAAGTTGCATAGCCTGAGCCAGATGTTTCATCGGCGATTCCAATCCATCTGGAATTAATTGTCTTCTCTTCCCAAAACTCGGTTGTCTCCCAGTCTCCACTGCAGACTTCCGGTTCCACAAGGTCTCAGGCTCCAAGGGCTTGAACTCCTCAGACAGCCTGGGTCTCTTTGCTTCTCTATCCTCCTTCTCAGGGAGCAGCCAGGAGCAATCAGTCACCTGCGAAAGTCTTTGCAATTCATTTCGCACACCTTTGTCTGTTGCCAACCTGGTGCCTGGCATCTCTACCCCGAGGCGATCGCACACTGCTTTTGTAAGAGGTGCGTTTGGTCCTGAGAACACCTCGACGAATGCTTTGAGTGAGTGGAGCTCAGTTATGCAGGATGCATACTCTGCACAAAAGCCTTCCACATACTCCCTTTCATCGCCGGTGGTGAATTGAACCACTTTACCTCCTGCGACGGTAGGGCGCCATTTTAAATGCCTCTGCCCCGTTCTATCGCAGATGGTTCCCCCATTACATACCAATCCCATACGAACGAAGCAGTTGTGGTTGCAAATCAAGACTTGATGTTTCTTCCTCCTACTCCCTTTGAACATACACGTGGTGTAATGCACCACCCTCACCCCATCGCAGCTGAGAAGCCTCTTCCAGCTGTCGAGGCGCAAAGCCAAACTCCTGGCCGGATGCTCTAGGGTGAAAAACTTTCCACACTCATGTCTTCGCAACGCCCACTCTGCTGACAGGTTGGCCATGGTTGTATCATCTATCAACCTTTTACGGGATTTAGCGCTCATAACCTTTATCTCATCGGGAATTCCCTCTGGGTGCAACTCACTCCGGATTGGTCGGGGTGGTGAAACTACTCCGGGGATTGGTATCTCCCGGGCACGGCTAAAAGTGGCACAATTTGGTGCCCAATGACTAAGATCAGATTCTTCAACCTCGTTCACAAGGGAGTCCCGATCCTTAAAAACACATCTTCCCCTAAGGAGATCCCAAGGTGGGAAAACTTTGGGCTTCCTGGGTTGGGGGAGTGGTGAAACCTTCCTACCCTCACTCGATCCCTGCGGGTTCTCACGGGCGGCCATTTTCATCGGAAGACCCGCTACAATCGATGTCCGGCCGACTCCCTACTCCTCAGGTGGGCGAGGGGCATTCTTCGGCTTTGCCGTCGCAGCCAGCTTTTTCTTCTCCCTCTGCTCCTCTCTGAGCTTCTGTCGAAATCCTGGTGGCAAGGGGCACAGCAGGAGGTGCTTCTTCTTGCACACCAGGCACGTCTTCTTCGGTTGATTCTCAGAAGGCTTGCGCCTTCTGGTCAGAGGGCTCCTCTCCTTCACTGCAGGCGCAGCCTTGGGTGGAGTCACGGGCTGCTTCCTCTTCTTGGAGTCGTCACTTCCTGCTGGAGGCGTCTTCTCAATGCCCTGGTCTGGAAGCGAGCTCACCACCGGGTCCAGCAACCTCCACAAAGCCAAGCCTTCGTTGTCCAGGTAGTGCTTGAGGCTGTTGTCGAGGGTACCCATATCCCTGGCTAACCAACGTAGTAGGTCTTCGTGCATAGCTCTGTCGAACCTCCGCACTTCTTGGATTGTAGGGCTGCGCATACCTTCTGGGACCACTCCAAGGACTTTCCCAAAGTAGCGCTCATTCAGAGCCCTGTACACTGAGTACGAGGCCACTTGCAGCATCTCAGCGCAACGTCCCCTCATTTCGAGGTACTTACGCATAGCCTCCATGTCATCGGCCTTCTTGCCAATGTTGCCTTCGAAGTCCCGCTCCTTTACCGACAGCTTGTCATCACGGGTCAGCACCACCTCATTGCGGCCTTTTGGAAGGCCTCCACTGCGCATCAGTCGCCTTTCCTCGTCCAAGGAAATGAAGTTCTCCCAAGCGATGTACTCGAAGCTGGCACTCGGACCAACGTGGTTCCTCGCCATCTTCGATAGCGCCACCATCGCCGGTCTCTCGGTGTCGCTGGCTGGGCGGGGCATTCCACGGGTGATTGCGCCTTCCTCCATGGCGGTCGCCCCGGGCAAAGTCACTTTGACCTTGCTGGCTCCCTCACCTGACGCCAGATGTTCCAGCTCGCTCTTGCAGATCTCCCTTGCGTCATCTGACATCTTGAACTGTTGCCAGGTGAGGGGCGGTGTCCTATTGAAAGTTAGTAGACCTCTGTCCGGATCCTTGAACGCTGCACTGGGTAGCAACGTGTCCTTCAAGAACTCCTCAAGGTCATCCTTTGATGGAACCCTGAGGGAGAAGGCTTCATACGTCACAATCCCCAGGCTGTTCATGAACAGGTAGTCACTTTCGGACACTCCGAACTGCGCTGCTGATTTCAGGAACGCAGACGGGAGGCTACTCGTCTGTGACAAATTCGCCATCAGACGGTCCGGTCTTCGGGCACTGATAGACCAGAGTGCTGCGGCATAATTACAGCACTACCATGTTGCGAAGAGCAACGGTCTTCAGCACTACCCGGTCCCCCCATGTCGACATGGAGAGCTACAGGCGAGCGTGCGGCTTCACTCCCAAGAAATCCCCGAATCGCATCGTGGGTATCCCCGTGGGTAAAACCATCTCACTTTCCCCCGGCTGCTGCTCAACTCACACCCTCTGGCTTTAATTTTTTCCAGTGTGGTGTGGTCGCTCATTATGGTACATTAAGGGCCCTCCCGCTCAGGCTCCTTCTGGTGCATCTCGCACCGATGCTCCTCGTGTGGGGAATTGCATCCCACACATGCTCTGAAGCATCTGGAAACGATATTACTTTTAAACTTGAGATGGACATGCCCGCAAATCGCAGTGCACATCTCACCTTTCCGCTCAGTCCTCGGGCAGCAGCGCTTGCAGATCTGGGACACCAGGTTCTCGGTGATGGCCTCCTCCACCCCCACATAGTCAAACTGGCCAGTCAGCCCGCACCTTGGATAGGCAGGCTTCATAGTGTCCACCTCTTGGCCATTTGGTGGAAGGTGGAGCTTGGCGTTGATCGAGGGGTTCTTCACCTGAACCCAATGGGTGGTCATATTCCCTCGGTGTCCTTCTCATCCAGGATCTCTTGCGCATCCTTGCCCTCTAAGCTCCTTGCGGCATCCTCATCCGCTTCCTCCTCCGTCGAGGCTTGGGTCTCGCCAATCTCGGGCTCCCCACTATCTCATCCAGCGGAGGCAAATCGCCGGAGTGAGGGACTTTGGCCTCCTTCTCTCCCTGGAACTCCGCTTGGAGGTTGAAGGCATCGTCCAGGAAAGCAGGCGGCACCGACGCAGCAGCAACGCCTTCGAACACCGACGCCATGGCTCTAACTTTCCTATCCTTTTCCTCAGAGTCCTCTGGAGCTGGCATCTCAGTCAGGGGGGTACCAACCAACCGGATGATGTCACCCCCTTCCCTGAGGTAACTCAGACACCGCTCCTGCGCCCTCAAGACGAGAGTCTGAGCTTCTCGCAGGTAGGTGTCCGGCATACTCTCTTGCCGGTCCTTCCAGTTGCCCTGGAACCTCACTGCTTTTTCCTTGATGCCAAGATGCTGCATGATGCTTGACATTGTTGCTTTAGCACCGTGCCACCTTAGGGTTATCACCTCTGGCGTGTTCATCAACAGCTTCTGCAGTCCGGATTTCACCAAGCTCACATCCACCTCCATGGCACTGCAGCAACAAGTCCATCAACGTTGTGAGCCAAAGATCGTTGTCAGCTTCCACGCCTTTCAGAGAGGCTACCCAAGGCCTGGGCCCTGACTTTCCTCGACAAGCCCTAGCCCTGAGCCCCACGATCTTTTCCTCTCCCTGGCGCCGCACCCACTCGCAGCAACTCAAGGGTGTGTTCAAGAGGTCATCATAACGAATTGACGCCTGCACACACAATCGAAGCTTCCCGGCTGCCACCCTTTCAGGCCTCGGGAGAAAAGGGTCAAGAACCAAAGTCTCTAAGGCAGCCAACATCGCCTTAGGAAAACAGTCAGCTCTGCTGACTGGCTCCGTCTTCGAAGCCAAATAGGTATGAGCCAGCCTCTTTGCTCTTCCCCAGTGACCTCCGGAGAAGGAGACACCAAATGCTGTTCCGAAGAAATCCAAGGAGTACAAGAAAGACCTCGGTGTCAAGTACCCCACCTGTTGCTGGACCATGTACTCAACGTACTCCAGCACTCCCAAGCGGGCATCCAGGTCACCCACCTCAGGTGTAGGTTCCGCTCTGGAATCACCCCAATCCAGGAACTTCTTCATCAAACGAGCGTAGTTCATTCCTGTAGCCGCTCTGTTGGGTTTCGTCAGAAGGTGGAAGCGCTCCACATCCAGAGTACCTGCTGGCTCAACTATCCCTTTTAGGTCCATGTCAACCTTCAGGACTTTGAACCTTTCGTACAAGTCCAAGCAGGCCCGTTGGTAGACCGCCATCTCCCCTGCCTCCTGAGCCGACATGGAAGTTGCTCCAACCTTTCCACTTCGATACCCAGGGATGCGCGGTTGATCATGCATTCGGCTATATCCTCCCACGGGAGGTGTTGCCATCTTCTCGAAGACCACCTCCTGTTCGCCTGACAAAGTCGGGCCCTTCTTCGACTCTTTGCCTTCAGGTGTGCTCGGTGCCACCCTAGAGACCGAATAAGCCCTGACTCCTTCTCCTGGTGGCACAGCTCTTTTTGCAAATGAAGCTTCATTCGCACCTCCCGTCGGTGACCCCGACGACGCCGATGACGGTTTCGCCAAAGGAAGAGCAGGACCTTTGCTAACTGTCACTTTCGTCATGGCCCATGCCGGGACATCCTCCCGATCACCAGCCAGAGAGTTGAGAATAGCCTTCTGCTTGTTGAGGTATCCTTCCCAATCCTCTCCCTCGGCCATATCGAACAAAGGAGACTTTTCCTCTGGGCTGAAGCTTCCCAGGAAATCATCCCTTGATCTTGGAGGTTCCTTCAATGGTGCCGCTTTCCTGGCCCTCATTTCGTCGGCTCCAACTCCCTCTGAGTCCTCTTCCAAGACCGAAGGGGTCACCCTCTGCTTCTTCTCTGGTGGCGGACCGCTCACCAGGGAGAAGCTGGTGAGAGAAGCATCTCCTCCCGAACCTGAGGTGTTCAAGACGTGGGGGCCTTCATTGCCTCCTCTGATGATCTTAGCCAAAGTACCAGCATCACATCGGCTTTCAAGGAGGGATGCAATCTCCCACCTGGCTGCCCAAGCACCTGCTGCCAAAACTCCCGAGGTTCGGCCAAGAGTGAATTCCACTCTACTGCCTCTCTCTCCCGAGGTGTCTTCCCCACGCTCATCTGCATTGTTGCGGCGTGACTCTCCATCACCAGCCTCCAACTCCCTCTCAGATCTATTGCGACCTGTCGGGTGCTGTGGCGGCGCTCCTTCTCCTCCTTCGGGTGGGCTGGCTCTCACCCTCCATCCTCCAGGAGGGCTTGTGGACACCGGAGCTTCTGGCGCTGAACCTAAGGAACTAGAGGGCTCTACCGCACTAAACCTTCCCCGTCTTGGGGAGTTGGCAGGCTCCGGTGGCCTCTCTGAGCCCCTTCTCCTCCTGGACCTGCTGGATTTGCGCCTGCGCCTGTCTCTCCTCTCATCTCCCTCCATAGGAAGTGGTTGGAGAAAACCAACTCAGCAGTCTCAGGTGAGGGGCCCTTGAGCCAAAATGGCACCGCACAGCAGGCGCCTTAGGGACATCCACTTTAGGACACAAAAGTGCACAACTTGTGGTCTCAAACACCAAGTTGGTGCGTAAACTTTATAGCCACCCTGTGGCCCTACGGATTTGCTTCCGCAGAGCATCAAAAAGCACTTTGGAAGCACTTTTTGCCTTCTGTGCAGAACCTGAAAAAAACGCAAGCAGCTGGTCTCTTCCTGAGGGCCCTGCCATATACTTCCGAATAAGCAATGACGTCGTGAACTTCGCACCTAGGCAGAAAACCATTCAAAGTGCACAGGAGGCATCAGCATGGCACAGAAACAGGAATCATGTTTGCTCGAAACATCTTTTTGAATCCATCCATCTTCATGGTAGGTAGTGCAGCAAAATGTGCTACTGTATGCTATGGGAGCTCGGCAGTTTTAGGCGCTGCAATCTGTTGGCGTTGTGGACATGTGGTGGGCATTGGACGTTGCAGGTGCTGTATGTAGATGTTTCCATCTGTCAGCTGAATTTGCTGTGTTTCTTGATGCAAAACCGACTATGCAAGTTTTGCTTCAGATTGGCCAAGGATGACAACATGAACGTACTTTTGCACCAAATGTGTGGTTGGATACTCACTTCACCATGTCTACACACAAATGTAACTTCTTGAATAACTTCTTGTGCAAACATACCTAGAAACTGGCTGCTTCGAAATTGGAAATGTACAAAACTAATCCGTAATCCGGGTAATCTGTGCTATGTGGGCAATCCGTATCAATCCGCAATCCGGGTGCATATGAGGTGTGACCGCTGGACCTGCAAACAGAGGGGAACCAGCAATCTGAGGACCACTCCGAAGTACGTTTGGAGTGGTTTCGGGCTCGAAACCACTCGTTTTGTACTCTGGAGTGGGCCTCAGAAGTCTATGCGAACAGAGGGGAACCAGCAATCTGAGGACCACTCCGAAGTACGTTTGGAGTGGTTTCGGGCTCGAAACCACTCGTTTTGCACTCCGGAGTGGGCATCAAGTCATTCAAGGTTGGAACTGATTGAGAGCTTGACAAATAGCAAGCAACAAGTACAGCACCCATGCGCAGCTTTGAACAGCACCCTAAGTAGCCCAAACAACAAACGTTGGACAGCACAATGGTTTGCACCAAACCTTCACAGATTGCTTCCTCTGCACCACTATAGGTTGCACCCTGCAGCTACCAATCCGCAATGCTACAATCCGCAATGCGGGATAAGGATTAAGGATTAGATTTGAAGAGATCAGAGAAATTGACTCTGCTGAAGCGTCTTCCTCAAGGATCCTTGAATTACCAAACAAACCAACTTTCAAGCACGTCAAGTCTACCGTCCTTCTCCACTGAGCATCCTGGCGCTTTCAAATCAAATGATACTCGGCGGCACTTCATCCTTGGAATCAAACAGAATCAAACAGAATCCTGAGAGTTAAGAACACTAAGAAGTAAGAATAAGGAATACTGAGTAGATCAAAAGACTATATAAAGAGGCTTTCAGAAATCGCACCATGAAACCGTGGTGAAAATGGTCATCTCAACTGCCAGCGGCGAAATCCTGAAAAATTGTGACCTCTTGTTCTGCCAGCATAAAGTGCGCAACTTACTGAGACAAAACAAAAGAAGAATCCTTCAGTCTCACTTTGATCTACTCTTGTGGATCCTAACAGTCTACTCATCACAGATTCTCTGCTTCTACTTCGATCATCTTCGATCCATCTGGATCTTGAGCATCCCCACTCCAGCGAAGCATTCACTTCCGGATTGTGATCCTGCACCACTTGGAGTGAAGATCTAATCTCGAGTCAAACTTGGGTTGCTTTAAGGTCCATAGGTAATTAAAAAACATGTTGAAATCATAAGATAGCCTTCAGGGTGCAGGGTGAGCTTCTAGGGGCCAGGGCCGAGTTCCGTTTGAATCGGCTCTATGCGCCCAAGCCATAGCTTCGAGTAACCAACTTGTTTTGGACATCTTTTGCACAGCTTGTTTGGACAGCCGGAAAGATGTTTGCGTTTTTGCTGTGCCTGATTGTTTGGAGTTAGATTTGCCACCGGACCTCAGCGATCGGGAGAGGAAAAGGCGAGGGCATCTTCGGAAGCGTTCAGTGAGTCCCCCTATCGATTCACTGAGAGTCCAGCTGTCCAGCATTGGCCTCAATCGGAAGCAGTCTCTTCTCCAAAAAATCAAAGTTTTCTGATGCAGTCTCTTCTCTTCTCTCTTGTTGTTCTTCAAATTTTCTTCCAAACATCTCAACAGCTGTTTCTGACTGTCTTTTGGCTCATGCTACAGCAGTGACCAGCGCAGAAAGGTCCCTTTACGGACAGAAGGGATGCGATCTGCATTCAACAGTGCGTTGTAGGTTTGTGGCTCTGATTCGCTCGAATCCTGAGACACACAACGCGACATGTTCTCAGCGAAGTTTTAGACGAGGTCCGTTCTTTGTGAAATGGAACCTTCCAAAATCGTCCCAAATTTGGTGGATTTGTCCAGCAAGTCAAGGCGATTCTAGGTCCCAAGATACTGACTCTAGAAATCGAAATGACAAAAACTGACTCAAAAGTAAGATCTGAGATGCACACATCAGTGCCTTCGGCGCCTGGCAAGACCCAATCGAATGCTGCGAATTGGAAAAAAAATCGAAGAAAACAAGGGTGAAAATAAAACAAAAAACAAAAAAAAACAAAGGGACCGTTTAAAGAAAACATTCGACAAGAAAGCCCGTATAAATTCAATCATGTCCAATGGGTGTTTCCAATTGCCGAAACACCGAGACAGGAGACACGTCATAATGCAAAACAATGCAAAACAAAGAGAGTTTGAAACCCTGGTTGGTTGGCCATCGGACAACCCCAGCTGAGCCATGGGGAGGGCCCAATACGTAGATAGTGACAACAAACAAAGCAACAAAGACGACGACGACAACAACAACGATGACGACAAACAACCGACAAGGCTGAAAACTTCTCACATGTTCACGATGACCATCACCAGCACAAGCAACACCACCGTACCACGTCACCATCACCAGCGCAATCACAGCCACCAACGCCGCCGCCACCACCACCAACAACCGCTAAGACCAGCACTGCGACACAACATTTTTTTTTTCAAAAGATAAACGATAAGTATTGTAAACCTATGATACAATTTGTTTGTATCAGCACATATCCACCGACCCTACTCAGGGGAGTTGACGATGATGATGATGATGATGATGATGATGATGATGACGACCATGATGACGATGATGATAATGATGAGGAGGGGGAGGAAGTGAGTGATTTCAAACGGAGCAAAGAGCCCACTGATGCGAAGATCCAAATCAAGCTTTCTGCATTGAAATTAAGGCTTGAAAGAGTAATTGAACAAAAACGGCCGCAGTGAGCTTCCCACAATGTCTGACAACCCTGTTGTGGAGATCCTAGTGGGTTTCGTTGCTTGAGCACAAACAGCTATATCTGCAGTTGTGAGTCACGTTACTATGCCAGCATCTTCCGTGATATCGTTGAGCCGTCGAAGAAAAACTATGGAACAATAATTACTGCCCGGTAGAAGCATTGCACCAATATACAACATTCACAAAGTCTTACACATCACTTACAAAATCTTAAACCAAATCTTGTAAGTGGCAAAGCTCTACAGTTCACTTACAATCTTGTACTAAATCTTTGGTGCCAAAAATCAGCCAGTTTAAAGAAGGGCAAAGCTTGCGAAGATCGTCCCGTGGATCGGCATTTGCGGTTCCTCCGTATTGGCCGCACACGTGGCACTCCTGAGGGAGGACAGGTTCGCCATGAGCCAATGTCAGAGTTCAAGTCATCGAGTGCCGAAAAAAAAAACAAAAACGAAAGAATTCTGGTGCTTCTCAAGGGAATTTCCTCCCATTTTCTATGTTCGGAATCTGTAAAGCTGGCCTTTGGACGCTGGTTGAACGCACCATCAAGTTATGTCTGTTTAAGGTGACAAGTGCGGCATGCTCCAAATAATTCATTGTAGGAATATTTCATTTGCAGGAACCACATGCTACAGTACCTCATGATATGAAATGAACAAAGCTACAATAAGGGTTGGCTGTTGCCATTTTTATGCCATTTTTATGTCTGGAAAACGGCGGAGCTTTGCAAAGTCTTCGGATCCTTCTCCAGCTGCTTTGATGCACCATCACGGTGACCTGCACCGGTGCTTGGAACTTCAAGACTTGGGAAAGACTTCGAACTGGAGGAAGAAACGAAGGAAGAAAAGGAAGAAAGAAAGGAAATGGATAAAAATGGATGAAAATGGATGGAAATGGATTGATGGAAACGGATAGTGAAATGGATGGTGAAATGGATGGTGAAATGGATGGTGAAATGGATGGTGCAATGGACAGTGAAATGGATGGTGAAACGGATGGTGAAATGGATGGTGAAATGGATGGTGAAACGGATGGTGAAACGGATGGTGAAACGGATGGTGAAATGGATGGTGAAACGGATGGTGAAACGGATGGTGAAACGGATGGTGAAACGGATGGTGAAACGGATGGTGAAACGGATGGTGAAATGGATGGTGAAATGGATGGTGAAATGGATGGTGAAATGGATGGTGAAATGGATGGTGAAATGGATAGTGAGATGGATGGAATACAACTCCTTTGGATCTTCCTTCATGAGTTGAAGAAATGAAGAGATATCTGAGGGTCTGCTGTACCCATCCGCTGCGGGTTGGCATCGCGTCCCAGAGTTGCCTTGCTGGGAAGCATCGCCTCGCACAACTCGTGAGCGAACGCTGTGGGTCAAAGCTGCAACACAAAGCCCCCCTTGCCATTCTGATGTTGTACATGGATGTACATTGTACATGTCTGACATCGTTTAAAATCATTTAACATATTGTCAGGGCATGGTTTGAAAATGTTTGAACCCTGCCACCTTCATCACAAGATTTTATCAAAAGAGCCTGTCCGAACGGAGCTGAACGTGTTGAGGTTTGGACTTGAGCAATCAGCAGCTCTCCCTTCACACATGGGCTCCAACTTGAGCTCCGACCTCGGAGAACTGGGAGAGCAACTGAAGAAAGAGGAAAGAGAGAAAAAAGAAAAGAACTAATAAAGAGGAAGAGAAAAGAGAAGAATAAGAAAAGAGGGAAATAGAAAAGAAGAGGATATATAAAGAGAGGAAGAAACAGGAGAAGTAGAAGGAGAAGAAAAGAAAAGCTGTCGAAAAGCAAAGAAAAGAAAGAGGAAACAAATGCAGAGAGTTGGACGTGAGATGCAAACACATGCAACGAGATCCTCGGCAAGACCTCAACCCTTGAAACAACCTGGTCCTGGCACCTCTGGAGAAACTTCGAGATCTCTCCCAGCATCAAACAATCACTTGGAATCACTTGGAATCATTTGGAAGGATTCTCCTTTGGATTTGCATCTGAAAGGCTTGGCTGAGAGCCTGACGACCTTCGCTCAGATTGTTGAAGACTGATAAGAAAATCCGCTATACAAAATGGAGATCGAAGAGATCTCGAATGATCAAAGAATCGGATGACCCGATGAAGGATCCTTCTGTCTGTTGGGACGTTTGGTCTTTGAGCCACAAACTGGGAGGCGACTGACATCTCAGCAATCTTCTTGCAAGGGGGAAGCATTTCATAACATCACATGTGTCAAACATCATCTGTACATGTGTCCATCTGCAAACAAGAGTCCCTGATCAAAGCTTAAGTCGCGAATATGACGAAGATCAGGGATCTGCACAACTTCACTGTGCTATTGCCCGGACATTGCGCGTGGTGCGATTCAGCAATCACTGAGAACACAAAATGTCCTCAGACACTGCACAGGTCTTGGCAGTTCTTTTCTCACTTGGTTAGCGCTGGTCATGCTGCAAGCCGATGTCAGCTCATTTACTTCTCAAGCTTTGATCCTGCAGTTGAAAAGAACTTGTGAAAGATACCGAGTTGAAATTCTTCTTGTGAAAGCTTATACGTTTACTATTTACTTTTGTTTATTTTCATCGAAGTTCTTACAAAAGTTCTTGGAGAAAACAATGGGAAGGCGCCAAATGCGATGCCTCCAAGTCTTGCCGACACCTCTTAGCCCATTCCAGGTGGCGGAGGCCTCAAGGAAGCATGGGCGGCAGGTAGGATAGGCATTGATCCTGTAGGGACAATTTGTTTCACATTCTTTCTTTCACATTTAAATTTGTTTTAATTTGTATTTCATTGTTTTAATTTAATACATGCACAGAGTATCGATATAGATTTTAGGTATAGATAGGTATAGATTATAGGTATGGCATAGGTATGGTATTGGTACGATTTTATATAGGCGAATGAGGTGTGGCTCGACAAAAAACAAGACCCAATCAGATCCATCCTCCCTGCTGGATTGTGGGTGATGGATTCTTGTCTGTTCTTGGATTTGAATGTCTTGTGCCATCTCTTTGCCCCTAATGTATTTCTTTCATCGAGGTCATCTGTTTTCCTCGTTCTTGTTCTTCCTTAGCCTCTTCCTTTTTCTTATGTTTGCTCTCGTCACACAGGAGAGTGCCCCTCCACAATTCGGAAACACAACAAAGTGTTCACAAAATTGCGCTCTGCTTCATTCCATTTCCGCCCACTGATGCGTTCTTCACACTGAGTCTTACAAATGCTTGATTGCATGTGTACCACCTAACTTACCGTGATCTTACGCAGCCCTGCTTTCCAAGTGGCTTAGGAAAGCTTTCTCATAACTTGGGTTGACACGGTAAAACTCTTACACCAGAGCGCTCTTACACTCCGAAACTCCCGCAACTGCTGTTGTAAGATTGAAAGCGCTTTCACACGGCAAAACTTCTACATGACAAAGGCTTTACACAACAAAGCTTTTGCTCAGCAAAGCTTTTCACAATAAAGCTGTTTGCACTAAAAAGTGTGTACCAAAATTTGTGATGCAATGAAGCCTTTTGCACCTACACAACACTGTTTAACAGCAGAGTCACTACGTAGCGAGTTGCTTGCATCCCTTCCACAACTCGCACACAACAAAGCCTTTAATACTGTACAGTATTGACTGTATTCTATCATATTATATCACTGTATTAACCTGTGAATCGTAAGTGTTGAAGAGCCTTACCTTTGAGTATTGCTAGTTCATAGTGGTATTAAACATACTTGAACTTGATGTCACATCATGTATTTATATCAAATCAAATCTTAACTCTTTAGATCTCTTTAATTCTCTTTAGATCTCTTTGGATCTCTTTAGATCTCTTTATCTTCGTTCTGAGTTTCACATTGACTTCGTCTGAGATTCCTACATGTTGGGCGGCATCATCGGTGCTCGCACAGGTGGCGCGCCAGCGCCTGGCCCTGTTGGACCCCCTCCTGGCGTGTCCTCAGTGGCAGAATGCTGACCTAAAACATGAAGAGAAAACGCAGGACCTTTGTTTCATGAATCAAATAAGTGTGTTCTTTGAACAGATTTCAAGATACTAATAGCTTTCAAACATATTTCAACATGTCTTAGCTCTAAGAAAAGCTGTGTTTCATCTGTGCATGAGATCCTTTGAAAGATGTTGAAAGCATCGTCACAGCTCTCAACCGCGCCTTGATGGGACGGTTGGCGGCGATCAACCGTTCGGCGGCGCTGCCGTGCCTGAGCAACATGAACGCAATAACTCCAAACAACTCATCAAGTCATCCCCAAGTCATCCCCAAGTCATCCTCAAGTAATCTCTTAATCGCTTTGAACATTGGTGTCCTCAGAACTTCAGAATGAAAAAGGATGAAGTGTCCCAGTTTTATTCAAAACTGCAAAGCCAAGCTGTCACTCGACAATAAGGTATCCTGAAAAGTTTTGAGAGTTGGATGTTTCATGTGACCTGTCAGGGCTAGCTCTTGAAGCGCCGAGGCTTCCCCCGCCTCTCTCCTTTGGTCTCCTTCTTGTACGCATAAGACACACTGATAGGTCGGTTGCACAAGAACTGCCTCAGTGAAAACTGTGCAGACGGAAGATTTGCAGCAAATTTCCGTGCTCTGAAGCCATGAAGCCATGCTGAGTCACAGCTTAGACTCGACGCCTCTGAGAATCCTGGGCTCTGCACCCGTTCATCCCGGCCAGTGCTGCGTCGGATGCCTCGAAGGTGTCGTAGGAGATAAAGCCAAACCCGCGCGAAACGCCTCACATCGAAGCAAACCAACGTTAAGGAACATCACCATGAGGTGTTCAAAAGAAACAACACTCAGAAAAACATTGCAAAAATTACAAAAAGCTGCCCTCCCTCTTATCTTGCGATCACCATTCAACCTCTCTGAAAACAAAGAAAAACATGCAAAGAAACATAGACTCTGAAAGCAACACTGTTCTGACAACTTTGAAAATTGCGTCGAACAACCGCTGGGTTTGCGGCCATTGTCAGGGTCACGCATCACCTTCGCAAAGAGCAAAACCTGCAGTTCGACATCGAATGCTTTGACATCTTCGACTGTAAGGAATCTATCAAATCTAAGCTGAAAATGTTTCCCAAGATCTCTTAAGATCTCTTAAGTAATCATTTCTAAGTATGTTTCTCAAGTTTTAAGTATGTTTCCTGCATGTTTCTTTAGGGATTGGTTACAAATAAATCAAAGATCCCAAAGTGACCACTACAATAGCTCTCTAAGATTCTAAGCCCATTGTGTAATTGGTCAAAAGTCGGCCAACTGAAGTGAACTGCATGGTGATGGCAGCAACAACTGCGCATTCAACTTGTGTTCGTCACCCTTCCAGACTCTGAAGCCCTCACCCCGAAGGCAGAGAAGGTGTCATAAAGCATTTTCTCGTCCACCTGGCAAAACACATCCAAAAAAAACACACATCACAATATGCCAAAAAATGCATATATTTTGTTTTGACAATTTATCCGAATCTTACCTTCCACAGCGTCGATCTTCTTGGGGTATCTTGAGGTTGGGTGATTACGCTATCGACAGCAACGCTATAATAGCAAGGGCTCACAGATTGCTTGCGGCACGTATGGCACACCATGGCACACCTCAGGCTCCAGGTTGCCAATGAAGAGGTTCGCCCCGACCTGGCTGCACAGGCGACACAGGACACTTCGGAACTGCTCCTGTCATGCATCACAAGTCACATCACATCGTTCACATGCAGAGACATCACGTTTTGCACCTCGTTCGTCTTCTTATCTTGCGAAGACTTGTTACATCTGATTGGTTTTCCAAAGAGCCTGCAGAATGACCAAGATTGCAGGGTTTTCTTACTACAGCAATCAGCAATAGACAAACAAAACGCAAAGCAAGACTTTGTTTTGCCTCCTGAGGAATTTACAATTCTAGTAGCACATACTGCTTTTGGAATTCGACTTGCCATGCAAATCGTGGAAGCTGCTGGAAACAAGCCACATTAGACTACCCCCTTGCTCTGATCCATCTTATGATTCTTACTCGGGAATGCTTCTCTCATGTGAGATCGTGTAAGTGTGCTACAACTAAATTGTTCTCACTGAACTTCATCTATCATCATGTTTCTGGATTTCAGAGTCCAAACAGTCTCCTGATCATATTCATGATCTTGATGGCATAGTCTGCATCCTCTTCGTTCTTGAACTCTACAAAGCCGTACCTGTCACACCAAAAGTTGACATCTGAAAGAACTTACAAATCTGCTTTGCCTCAAAGAACTTGCATGAACTATCTAATTTGACCGGAACTCTCGTGTTTTCGAGCTTCAAATGGGCATCATCTCGCTGAGCAGTTCTTTCCGAAAACACCAAATTCTTCTACTGATATCAACATGTCAATTCAATCGATGGTCCTTGAATCTCCCCGCATCTGGACAGCAAGGGCATCTTTTTATGTTCCCGTGCTTCATCGCCCACATTTTTGTGAACGAGAAGTCATGAGCTGAGCTTCTCAAGAAGTCGGCTCAAGAAATGGTCGGCATCGCTCATTGCCATGAAGTTTACATCGGTGAGAGGTCTTCACCCCACAGGCAAAAGCAGAGTCGAGTAAAGTAATCTGAAGATTAAGCAAAGTTTTAAGCCGAGTCTAAGCAGCAAAGCAGTTCCACCCAGTGCTTTTTTGGGTGGACAAAACGATACAATCAAATGATGTCAGATGTCAAATGCCAAATGATGTCATCTTCCGCAAGCGCCCAAGCAGCACCAATCACTCCCATCCAGATTCTGCTCAAGGCGGTGGCTTCAGGACCACCAATTCTTCGCTTGCCAATTCGCGCATGGCTGACACAGCACCTCCGGAGTCAGGCTGTACGGATAGCGATGTTTACTTCCACCTCAGCCAAGAAATTTTGAAGGCAACTGATGCTCTCACAGTTGAAAGATTTGGAAAGTCAAATAGCCTTCCATGGTCTTCCTTGGCCTTCTGCAATAGCAAGTAATCCTGAAATAGTGAAAAAGAAAGGAAGAAACCTTAAACGGACACTCACTTGACATTTTTCTTTCAAAAACTTCAAATCAAAAGTTAGATTTCAAAACTATCAAATCAAAGAAGAAATATTTATATTGGTATCAACATGTTTATTTCAATTGTTTTTTGAAGAAAGCACAGCCCTCCGTGGCACATTCCGTACACTCCCATGAGCTCAGCCAGGAGTTCATGGAGGACGCTGGAGATTGCAGTGCCATGTAGGTGTCCTTAACGCGGTGCCCGAGTCCCTCGGAGTCGGGGCCAGGTCCTTGCGGCTTACTTCGAACCACAAAATGCCACATCTCTCAACCTAAAACAACCATCCCATCTCTCCTCCCATCTCTCCTAAAGCAAACATCGTCCCAAAAACTTCAGATGCACTAAACATGCACTACGTTCAAAACTCAAACATTCAAAAATCTTTTCTAAACATCTAAAATTCCACTTCGTTTTGGGTGCCCCAACCTTTGAAGCAGTGGATATGTGTAATTACAGTACTGCTTAGGTGAGCCTAAATGTGTTGGACAATCCTCAGTAGACGCAGAATTTGTGACGTTGTCAAGATGGCACCTCTAGCGGGGAAAAAACGACGGAAAGGTAGGGAGAGAAAGAGAGAGAGAGAGAGAGACACATGTATGTACATAGCATAGATACGTAGAACATAACTAGATATGTATATGTGTGACTATGTGTGTATATGTGTTTGTATGTGTATATGTGTTGTAGTTGATATATGTTTGATGTCGATATACATCAGTATGTTCCTTGCAAAGTCGACGTCGCATCCGGTCAAGCAGCACGCCCTCGTCCCACCAGGAAGTATCCGAGCTTTGCAAATTCAGTGACGATCCAATTTTCCTGAGACGACCGCGTTCATCCCTTTCCGCTTCAGTGCTAGGAATCTAGATATGCAAACACATGAGGTATCGCACTCACTTCCACTGTTGGAAGATTGCTGCACTCAACTGCTCTCAGATGCTTCACTTCCATGCACTTCTCCGAGGCACAGCGTCATAGCCCGCCCGCGCATTGCAAAGGCCATTGCCTTCAAAACTCAAGAAATAGAATGAAATAGACACAGAGAGAGAGAGAGAGAGTTGCATGGAGCCACTGAGAAAGCCAAAGTCTGACTTTGACAAAGCACAAAGGAAACATAACAAAGATTCACAAAGCTAAGACTAACAAAGCTTAGAGCAGACAGAGAGGCTCTCAAATTGAATCACCCAGGGCAGTTCGTCAGGTCGGGTTTCACAGTATTCCTTCAGTGATCTCCTGAGATCACAGCTGTTCACAATGCCAACAGCAAACACAATGCATCGATGGACGAAGGCATGGCCGAATTGTGCATTTTTTTTTGAAAGATTATTGTGTAAAAAAGTGGGCTTGGGCCCGTTGCCTATGGAAATCTCATACAACCTACAGGATCAATGATGAAATGTTCTGGATCAAGTTGTGAATGCTGCTGAGTTTCAAAATTTCCACGTCAAAGCCTTCAGCATCGATGATTAGAAGCTCACAACCAAAGAAACACACTTCCTTCACCAAACGTTCCCACGTCCACAGTGGCACGTAGTCCTGCACAGAAATTTCCAAAGCATCGATGGAATCAGTGACTGATTATATCCACAAAGGCGCCATCCCTTTCGTCCAAAGGTAGCAGGGGCAGAAGACAAATGTGGAAATCTTTGGATAGACAATTTCTATGACTTTATTTCAACATGTTATACAAATTTGAAAAGCAATGTCTACAACAACCTTTACAGAAGCAAAGGAGACCAACTACACCGGTCCTGACAAATGGGCACGTGGCATCCAAGCTTCTTCTCCAGCTGCGAATGGAAATAGACCAAGTGTTTCGACATCCCCTGGACGCAACCCGTGTGATAGAACTGCTGTGTGTTCAAAGAAACTGATGCTCTTGAGACCCCCAAGAGAACGCATTGGGGGCTCCAAATCTGAATGACCTTGCCTTGCTTTCAACAAAAAATGCATTCTTTTAGAACAAAAATCCTCCCTACAAGGACCCCACCTCTACTGAGGACATGTTCCTCAAGTAGCTCATCTGCAGCTCAAAGTCCTGGATGTTGGAACTTCAAAAATTCATGGAGTTTTATCTAATTCAAAACACAGAGTGTGTATACTTTACCAGTAATGCTGGAGTTTGAACAATATCTACAATGATATATATATATATAGATATACATATATATATATATAATCATTAGTTTACATGTCTCATAAATATATCATTTTGTCACTTGTCTATGTTCATCTTGTTGAATGCGCTACTTCTTATCTCCACTATCTCTCTATCCTGATCCCGCTCTTTGGAACGACTGGCTTCATCATGCTTCATCCGAATCATCCACAGAAAAAAACACAAAGAACCCGGGATTTTGGAAGGACCGAGATGTCCTCTCGCTCATGAGGACGAAGACGGGCAAGGTCCCCGTCGCTGGGCTCTTCTACCCGAAAAATTGATGTCCTTCCGCAGTGTTGGTGGCCCAAAGCAGCCTGGTAGGACTCACTTGAACAGTGACAAAGCCTTTCACATATCAGGGGCGTTTGCCTATGACCTGTGATCAAACCTCAAACTCAGAATGCCTCACAGCCTGATGAAGTTGAAGGTCAACATCACACTTTTTTCCACAAGGATCAGATTTCACCCTGCTATCCGATGCCAACCTGCTTGTCGCAATCAAATAGTTCCCAGTACTATGACATGCTTTGCCACATGTTTCAATTCATCGCAATTCCGTGTAGCAACAAAGGCAGAGTCTTACCTGCAGGACCTCAAACGGTGCCTGGACGAGTTTTACGTTGGGCAAGCGGTCGGCTGCCAGCTTGTGGGCGGCTTCAAAATGTTTCCAAACCTGAAGGAGTTGAACAAAAGCAATGGGCTCTTTCAGCTCAGCTAAAAGTTTCTACACTTGAAATTCGGATCAAGATGTTGAAAGACCTGACATGACTTGACCCTTTCAAAAATATTGACGCAAAAAGGTCTGCTGAACTCAGACAGTAAACAGGTTCCACTGCGACGCCGCAAATTTCTCCTTCGGTACAGGCAGACAATAACCTTGGCTGCAGAACTTGGACAAGGCAGTTTTTCCGTTCGAAATTCAGAACGGCGAAGGAACCCATCCCATCCCGACTTGATAAACAACAACCCATAGGGACCTCTATGTTCGAAAACAAAAATATGTCGTTTGAACGTGCATTGCCTCTCAATCCGTTCAATCGCAGCGAACTCTACATCCGCACTTCCCTCCTCTACACATTTCCGCAGGAGATTGCCCGACGAACATCCTATGGTTTTTATATGACTAACATGGTTTCCTTTTGAAAATCCCATGATTTCTGTTAACATCCCATGGTTTATACGAAGAAGAGCTGGTTTCCTTTTCAAAATCCCATGATCTCTCTCAGAAAATGCTGGGGTTTTCATGAATTGTTTACAAAAATGTACGAAAGTCCTGAGTTTTCATCAAAAATTCGAACCAAATCGTTTTACAAACATTCTATGTCTACATGAGAAATTTGCAACCCTCAGAAGATCACATGGTTTGCATTGAAAAAAGTTACGCGATGGTTTCCTGCAAGGATAACCCCTGGTTCTCTTTTCGCGAAATTCCAAAACAAATTGACAATAGTTTCGTATAAAATGACAGTGTCTGCGCCCAAATCCTTAAGCTTCTTAAAGAAATTCTATGATTCACTGAACACATGCTTTCCCTAAGCATTTCCCTACAGAAATCCTATGTTTTCGCCAAGTACTTCAACTCAAACACGACAGTCATGGGAATCAACTCACGATTTTCTTACACATGTGTGGACTTTGTTGGCCCAGATTTTGTTGAGAGACCCCGTTCGATAGAAAAAACCCATTGTGCTGTCATCACCATCATGGGCAGCCAGTCCCACTGGTTGGAAGAAGAATGGAGCCAGAGGGTGTCCAAAAAGTGGGATGACGAAGATGGCAGTGGAAACATGGGAAAATGGTATCTTGTCGATACTGAGGACCGTTGATGACATGTGTGCTTGATTCCAACTCAGCAAATGCATGTTATGTTTGACATCATTTGCTCATCCCCGCGAAATTTATTTCAGAAATCAATATGTTTCAAGTTCCCTAGGACATATATAGTCATTGTTGAGAGAAGAAAAAAGGTATGTTTCCAGGGGAATGCCTTATGGAACCTCATGGAAATGTAAGTTTTCTTCATGGCCCGAAATTTTCTACAAGGATTCGTTGTCAAATCCAGGACATGGGCAAGAGCGTGAAGATGACATGGAAGAAATACATGACCCGGGAAGGAGCAGGAGGAGCAGGAGGCTCTTCGCAAGGCTGCACGCCGCGAGGTATTGCTGGAGATGTCTGAGAAAGAGAGAGCCGAGAAGAAACGCAAGTTCGATGAGGCCGAGCAGCATACCAAGCAAAAGAGAAGAATAGCGGAGTGACACCTATATATTACTTGACATCATCATGGTCAACATGATTCAACTGCTTCTCGTTCTTTTCCATACGGAATTCTGTGATTTGCTCCGATTACAATTGTTAATTTTTCTAGCCCAGCAAAAAATGTTTATCATGATTGAACATTCATATAAATATATATATATCTATTATATATATATATGTATACGTATTTGAAAATATATTTATCTAAATATGTAAATATAAATATATACACATATCAAACAACCTTCACTCTCAACAAGTTTTCAACAACGACTGAGGCTCTCCACAAGCCTCTCAGCAACAATTCTCACTTGACATGCTTCACAACAACAACAACAACAACAACAACAACAACAACAACAACAACAACAACAACAACAACACCTCTCACTCTCGACAAACCTCTCAACGGTCACTGAAATGTTTTTTTGGTACACGTAAAAGGCACAACATACCCTAAAAAAACCGAAGTTTTACTCGAAGTTTACTCGAAGTTTACTGGAAGTTTGGTCCCGTATCGTCCCGTTATTTTTAACGGATTCGTTAAAAATAGTCGAAAAAAATAGCCGAAAAAATGGACAAAATAACCGGAAAAAATAGTCGAACAAAATAACCGTACGTTAAAAAATAAGTTTAAAATGATCAAAATTTAACGTCGTACGTTAAAAAAATAGTCGAAAAAATATAGTCGTAACGATTTTAACTTTTCGACTATTTTTAACAAATACGTTAGAAATAAAAAATAGTCGAAATCAGTCTATTGGGATTGGGCGAAATTGTCAAAAGCAAGTGATACAAATTGACGATCCGGTTGGATCAGTTCACAGGGTCTCATCACATGAAATCATTGTCGAACAGCAACAGCATGACGGGCGCTGCGTGTATGTCTTCACGCATGACATTCATGGAAGGCAAGAGCATAGTAAAGCTATGCGCGCATCTGCTGAAACGCAGCGCAAGCGCAAGAGCAAGTGCATCTGTTGGAATGCGGCGCAATGCAACGTTGCAAGTGCAACTGAACGTTGACATGCCCCACCCCACCCCGCCCCCACCCCATCCTCCGCGTAGCATCAACTTCACGTGGCAAGCGCAAATCAACGTTAAAATGCCCCACCCCACCCCAACCTCAAGACAAAACATACAATAACGCGGGGCGGTAAACGGTCCGCTAGCAAAAACTTGAACCCACCACAAGGCCAGGGAAGCAACGCGCGAATTAGATCCCTGGCTCTTGGGTCGCATGAGGGAATGGGAAAGCCACCTAGGGAGAAGAATGCGCAAAATGCGGCCTGCTGGTCCTCAGAAATCTTGTTTGGGCGAAAGCCAAACCGTGTTCCGGACAGCGGCGGCAAGCCATTAGAGAAACTCCCGCAGCACCTGGGCAAGGGGGAGGCAACGAAAACTTTGCACGGCAACGAAAGGAAAACTATCAACACGGCGGCCTTGATACGCATGCCTCGTTGGTGCATGGCTGGTGTGACACAACTCACAACTGCAAAAGTGGTGAGACACTGGCCTGCAATGCCCAACAGCGTCTCCGCATCTGTGGCTTTCACAAACTCAGGAACCAAGCATTGTTCATGGCCATCGGGCAATTGCCCATTAGTCATGTGAATGGTTTTCGCGAAAGAGTCTTGCATGTTAAATGGTTTAAGCCCAGATTGATGGACAGACTGAAATGAACCAACTAATATTTGAATACTACTAAAGCACTTGATAATACTCATTAAGAGGAGATCATCCTAGCACATTTCAGAACATTATGAATCAAGTAGTGTTTGACTCCAGCTGGACATCCATGCAGATTCTATCTCGGCCTCCGTGAACAAGTTAGAGCGGCCGCACAGGACAAAACAGGACAAAGGAGCTGTTGACAGGGTCACCAGGGTCGGTCTAACAGGGCCCGCTTTTTCATCATCCATCTTCATAATCTCATTCTATACATGTATGCGTTCGTATATATATATATATATACTTACATTTCTAGTTACTATATACTTTTCTTGACAGTACACGCGCGAATGTTTTTGTATGCTTAACCTGAGCAACAGGCTTCGAACAGCTTCGCCTCGACGCTGGCGGAAGAACCACCAGGCGCCAACGGATGGCAAGCGCTGGACCTTGAGCTTCTCACGAGCTCAGCTGCCCTGCGCTCGTCCAAGCGCTCAATGTAGAAGCGCTGGCGCCACAAGGGAGAGGAGGGCGGCTGTTGGGCGCCCGACGGTTCAAACGCCAACGGATTTATGGACGACAAGCAAGAGCGGTCTAATCTATGCGAATGTATGATCATGTATGTACTGTGGGAAATCTGATTTAAACCAATGCCCTAGTCCATTGATTGAAAATGATTGCACGCCAGTTTTTGCGCGAAAACGCATTTGAACGGGAAGGTTACATTAAGGGATGGAATTCTCATTCAGGGTCGTTTGTCGCCAAGGTTTTAAACTTACCCCCACCCTCAACAGCCATTGGCGCAATGATTCACAACGGAGTTTTTGTTGGGTACTTGAATGGGATGATCAAACTGGGTAAGACGGGCTGGGTTTTCTAAGTGCTTCTGATTGACCACTAATCATGTTAAGAAATTCCAATGGGTTTCATGATCGGAACAGCCTGGATCCGCACAAAAACACCACACCGCAAGACCACCACCAAAAAAAAAACACAAATCATCAGCACGCCCAAGCTTCGCACGCTTTTCTAATTCCTCCTCACACAGAGGAATGTACAGGAAGAACTCTTCCGCCAGGAAAGAAGAAACTGAAGTGAAAGATGGAACCCAAACCATCCTATTTTGCAGCAAAAATTGGAACAAGGATCAAAGACGCTTTGCGGTTCAGGTGTAGCAGGAACGGGAGAAAGAACCTCAACGGTCGGTCAAAATCAAGTCACATGTGTTATCCTTAAATTGCACAACGGCACATCGCCACTCATCATATGACATTACATTACGTCGTATTACGATACGTTATGTTACGCTAGTTACATTAAATAAATGAATATTTGCAAATAGAAACATTGCATGACATTTCATTACATCACATCACATTACATTTGCACTAATGCTAACATTAACACTATCATTCGCATTACCTTGACACGCCGTTACCGTCTGGCTTTTTGGGCCGTATGGCCACGGAGGGCAAGCGCAAAGAATGCCGGATGCCATTGAAATCATGTTGGGAATGACGATGTACTAATTACTAATCATCATGAAATCTCGGCTTGATCATTGAAGAGTCCAGCGGTTGCCAAACACGCGCTCTACACCATCGAGTTTACAATCGTCTTACAAATGGCTTCGGGCGAGAAAAACTGGTTCGGGCAAGAAAACACACTGGCCGGCTTCGGGCTGAAATTAAGACACCAACGAATATCTGGGCAAGAAAACACACCGAACGGCTTCGGGCTGAAATTAAGACACCAACGAATATCTAGGCATACATCAAATGACGCTTCGTTACGCTACACTACGTACAGAAAAGACAATGGGTTACATTAGACGATACATACATTTGCATCTGACACATGCATTTGCACAAAAGGAAATCTAAATCATCAGCGGCTTGAAAAATTAGTATGTTGGTTGGGCCGGTGGCTCTTGGGAATAATCAAATCCACGAGGGGGGAAGTCATCTCCCTGCCTATAATTGCCAGTTGCTACTACATACCAAAAACCAACTTGGTGTCATGATTCAGTTTTGCCAAGATTTGTCAGGATTTGATCGGAAGGACTGAAGCAAAGAGTTTTTGGCTGACAATGATACGCTCCTGCATCGTGCGTCGCCTACGCCTGGCTGGGCCCCGGGCCAAGGTAGGGTCCGCGACGGGATCAAAGGCCCCTGCGAGCCGACCCATCACTGCCTGGGCCATGGCAGCGCTAGGCCTTTGCAAGTTGCAAGCGTCTGCAAAATTCCAACCCAGCAGTTTTTGGACCCCAGCCTCCCCGGAACCAATCTCAACAAGGATCAGCCGGAGGCTCCAGGCCTTATGCCAGCTTGCTTGCGTCGCTGCGTCAAAACTAAAACCAAACGGGGCGCAGATCCCAGGGGTTTACTTCATACTGGTTCTCTAATTAACTTTACTAGGAACTTAGCAAAGCTAAGGAATTAGCATCAACCACAGTTGCACACATGTCATAAAATCACATTTGAATTTTGCTAAGCGCATGTATATGTAACAAAAATCTTGATATCACTGCGACGCTATCGCTGAACCCTGCTATCTTCCGGTCGCTTGCCCAATTCACTAATCACACTTCATCCCTGAGCGCCATGGCTCATGTAAAATATTAGGCGCCCGGGTAGGGGCCAGGACTTTTAATACCGCAAAATACCGGTGGAATTTGCGCAGCGGAAATGTTCCTTGCAGTGTCCCGTACAAAAAAATTTAGGATGTTGAATACCGCATTTAGCAAATAATTCCCGCGCGTCAGCCTGATTGGTTTCCAATTTGCAACGGGCGGGTTTCAGACTGCACCAGATTCCGGCAACCGCAATACGTTGCCAAACGGGCCAAAACAGGCACGATGAGAAATTATATTCCTTTCATCCAACAAACGTTTCTGTTCTCTTTTCTTCTTTGAACAAAAACAACTGATGGTAAAATTGAACAATATACCGGCACTTTGTTGGTCAATTCATCAGCGGCACGCAAGCAAGTATCATGACCATTTCTTGTCTACCCATGGCCAAATCATGGCGACACAAGGCACCGTGGCACCGGGCCACCCAAACCCATCACTGGACCCCGGGCCCTACCCCGGTCGACTGCGGGCGTGATGCCCAATGAAGCCGCCTCGCGCGTAAAGAAAGCAAAAGCAGGGCCATAAAAATAAATTAATGGCCTCTATTGTTCGTTCGTGGTTGCTAATGGCTACCTGATGGCTAATCACGGCTCAGCACGAGCATTGTAAATATATACGCAAATATATGTGTATACATGGCCCACGGGTATCACACACTTGTCGCATACACACACATACATATTTCACATTCAGAAATGCAATCACCATCTTTACCTCTATCTCGATGGATATTTGAAGGCAAAAATGGATGAATATTTTCCTATTTCAACAAATTAAATTTGTCGCCAAATCAATTTGTATGTAGCGAGATATTTGACACAACAAAATGTATTCATGTATGTGTGTGTACACATGGCTGATCATGATCAGCTCAAGCCTTCTTCTCCAGCTCCTGGAGTGCGCCGGCATGAAACTCCTGTCCCGTGGCAAGGCGAAAGTTGATGAAGCACCGGCAAGACATTGCCAACCTCCCCGGCGGCCAGCCATGTGGAGGGTCACGCCGGCACTGAAGGCCTCACATGCGTTCTGCGTTCCGCATCTCGCTGCCACTTGTGTGTGTGTGTCAAACCGGGGCAGCTTTGATGGCGGCGCCGGTGAGGATGAAGCTCAAGCCTTCTGCTCCAGGCCCCGGACTGCCCCCGCCAGGAACTCCTGCCCCGTCAAGGCGAAAGTTGGAAATGGCTGAAGCACCGACAAGGCATTGCCAACCTCCTCGCTACTCAGCCAGTGGAGCGTGATGGCCGCGCTGAAAGCCTCACCTGCGTTGCGCGATCTGCATCTCGCTGCCACTTGTGATCAAACCGGCCGGAGCTCGCCGCACCAAGCGCCGGGGCTGCGTTGATCGCGGCATGGCTCACGACGAACTCTGCCCACTCTGGTGAACAATGGGCAGGTGTCCGGTGTCCGGCTCACCCCTGCTCTGTCCTGCAGGAATGATTTGAAGGAATGTATGTGTTTCAATTCACAGAAACATGGATAAATATTTGCCAATGTATGCACATGCGCCCAAAAAAACTGCGCAAAAATAAACGCAAGCACTAGAGCATGTGTACATACAGGCGAATATCAATAGAAAATTGTATCTCTACACGCCAACCAAAAAATACATTTACGCAAATTTGTTTGTAACATTTTCTTCTTTCGGAAAAATGTTTCGAAGATTCTGGAAAATTTCTTGGAGGGAGCGAGGGGCCCAAGAATCTTGGATCTTGGATCCTGGGCATGTAGATCCAAGAAATTTTCCCAAAATCTTGGATCTTGGATCCAGTACTAAGAGCATTTCGAGGTGGCAACGTTTCGCAAAAGTTTGCAGAAAAAACAACCGCAAATCTGCTCTAAGTACCTGGGCCATTTTCGGGGAGTACCATATATTAGATTTACATTAAAAACGATCGGTTTTGGGTGGTATTGTAAATATTTTTTGTATAGATATTTACATATATATAGATATAAATATATATATATATATATATATATGAATGTATACATAGGTAAGAATATGCAAATATAAAGATAGATAGATAGATAGATAGATAGATAGATAGATAGATAGATAGATAGACATATCTATATTTAAAGATATGTACATAAATACATATATTTATATATTTATATGTTTACACATGTATATACATATATATGTATTTATTTACAAATGTAAATACATATATGGGATCGGGGGAATAACCGTGCCCCTTGGGAACTCTTTAAAGGCATACATACATACATACATACATACATACATACATACATACATACACGCATGCATGCATGCATGCATACATACATACATACATACATACATACATACATACATACATACATACATACATACCGGCAGACAGACAGACAAAAGCAAAACCTCCAAACTGGTTGACTAATCTCATTTCATAAATAACTACTGGTTTGCCCCGATTCAAAAAACATCATGTCATCAATGTCGTGAAATGTTCACTACCAATGGATCGACCTAAGTGAACTATCCTTGGCTACAACCTTGAATTTGATTAATACTCAGACATGAGTCCATGAAGTCAGTGACCATAGCAATGACTATATCACACAAATGATAATGATCATCCAGAGTATGGGTTGAATGTTTTCTTTACTGATCAAGAACTGGTTGGTGGTTTCCACTATTTGTTCTTCCAGACTAACAAGTGTTGGTTGATTCACTGCAACATCATATGTTTTCAGAACCTTCACTATGGCTTCGCTTTTTTCATTAAAAGGGCAACTGAACAAGTTTATAATGAGCCATCGAGCCACCTCAGTGTGATCACATGATCAATATCGATGATCCATGGCGCATCATGCCTAGATCAACCATAACCATTATCAACAATTATCAACAAAGTCACCATATGATTAGATATGCCAACATTGTTTTTACTTAAAGAAATCAGTTTGGATTCTCCTTCAAGGACAAAGAGTGAAAACCCCAAATGCAATGACCATGGCTTCAAGGTTGCTTATAAGCAGGCAGGGTTGCTTATAAGCAAGGCCTTGCTAAGATGACAAAGGAAATAAGGACCTTCCATGACTTTCAGCAGGTTTGGTTTCAAAACCTGGAACTGTCCCTATTTCCCCTATGTCCCCTAAGGAAAAAATAGGGGAAACCAGGTACTGTCCCTATTCCCCTTATTTCCCGTATGTTTGGGCCTTGATTTGTTCTAATCAAATTTCATCGCTTTATCGCAAAAACCTGCACAATATAATGTTTGTTGTTCGCGCAATGATCCCTTGGTCTTGATTTACGAAAAGGAGTTATTTCTGACATGAAAAGGCATCAAATTACAATTTGCATTTGACGGCCTATGAGGGGTGGCAATATCTCCCAACAATTGCCACCAACAACAACAAGCAAGCAGGCCAAACAGCGCACTCATTTGACACCACATTTTGGGTCCAAATGAGTGCGCTTCAGAGGTTCCAAGCTTGGACCAAAACCTGGTGATGCAGCCCGATGTGAGCCCAACATGTGCCAAAGCTTGCCCATCTTGCCCTGACAGTGGCCCAACACATCATAAGATGCGCCCACCGACCCGCAACATGGACCCAACACCGGGCAAGATGGCCCAACGTGGTGGCCCACGGTGGCAATATCTCTGAACAGGTCTCACCAACAACGACAGGGAGGCACACCAAACAGCGCACTCATTTGACACCTTTTCTTTGAGGCGAACATGAGCGTGCTTTGGGGAGTCCAACCTTAGGCCAGCATGAGGTGAAGATGGTTCCGATGTGGTTCAATGTGTCTTGCAGCACCTGCCCTCATAGACTATCTATGGTGCTACGCCCTGCATTCCACAGTACGGGCGGCCTTAGCGGCGAAGCGGCGCGAACAAATACCCTCAAGCCATCCCAAGCCCTCGCAAAGAAAACGCCCAAACCATACGGATAAACTTCCGTCAGCACCAATCCTTCAAGTACACCGTATGTTTACAAAAATCCTCTCTGCTAAAACCGTGTGTGGAGGCTGCCGGCTGCACTGCTGATGTTTCAAAGTTCTCTGCGACCCCAACCACACCATCCATAACCCTAAAACACAAACTTTTCTGAGAATCCATTTTACATCATTTTGCCATCCAAACCTGCAACGAACAACAAAACCATGCTATGTGGCTCATTCAAAACATACCTCCAAGAGCTGGGAAATGGAGAACTCTGCCAATGACACGACCTGTTTCTTAACATCCTCACCTGCAAAAGACTTACACACAGCCGTGCTCTACTTTGGGATATTCAAGCATCCTGCCAGCTTCTGTGCAGCAGTCCCCAGTCCCTGCATTGATGTTGGCAGCATTGTCTGCAAGAAAATGAACTTATACTGAATATCTATAGATACAATAAAGCTTAAAAATCAATTCAACATAAAGTCTAGACCCTGTTTAGCCCCTTCAAGTGTTTAGCCTCGTGGCCATCCAACACCTTTGTCCGTTTCTCGACGGTCGATGGCCGCCATGTCGTGCAAAAACGTGCGGTTGTCCCCAAGCCCCACCTGCACGACATGGGCACGCTGGCCTGCAGGGCACAGAAAATGAACAAAAGATGCATTGCGTGTAACTCAGTAACTTCATGTAACTTCTGAATGACTAGATATGACACTTCCGAATTAGTATCACTCAAAGGAGCGTAAACCATTTAGAACTTGGTATACTTCTGAATATACTTCTGAATGTGCAAAGGAAAAAGAGTGCTTAGCTACATTGTGCTTCTACATCCACATCTTTGGACTTCTCTTCTGGTACTTCAAAGCATCGACTTGACTTCGTTCCTTCGTTCATTTCCGATTCCTTTAGCCTCACCTCACCCTAAACCTGCAGCAGATCCGGTTTGCCTCGTGGAAAGTAGCCGCGCATGTAAGCACCACTCATTTCAGCCACGACGCTAGGCGCACATGAAGCTCTGAGGGATGTTTGGAAGTCATGGGAAGTCTATCTCTCTCCACTTTGCAGTGGTTTGTCCTTTCATTCTACGACCTGTATTTTGGAGTGGGAATCTAGTGGGGAAAACTCTCTGACAAAAAAGACATCCAAAGCCAAAGTATGTGCAATTGCTCGGACACTGAACCTCAACAGCTGCCACTTGCACAATCTGCATGTAAAGTGAAATCAGGACAACATGAAGTTGTGAAGTTGTGACGGCGCGGAATGAGATTTGTAAGTGATCTGTAAGTCTATGTATATGTCTTTACATTTATATATATATACACATCTGTGTGTGTGTGAAAATATATATGTGAAATTCTCAGATTCAAAGCACTTCACTGCCTGCGGCTCCCCGTGGTCGCACCCCTGGTGAGTTGTCGTAATTTTGTCACGAGGCAAATGAAGATTTGCCACGGGTCCACATTGAACCATCAGTTCCCACAGGACCTTGCGCGCCAGGTCAAGGAGATCTTGGAGCGCAAGGCACTTGCAAACAGACATACATAGAGAAAGAGACAGAAAATAAAAAAAACGTAAGATTTGACAAAATTTCATAAAATTTAGAGAAGTTTGGATTGAAACAAAAACAAATGCAGAGACAGCATGCCGGGCTTTTCAGACATTGCTTCTAATATATTCCATCTAAAAATGCTTGACTGTCTCCAGCATAAAGAACTTCAGTTTTGACCTTTTCCTTGGGAAGAAAAACGAAACTCAAAAATCAGCAGTGAAGACATTCTGGCTCCTGGCTCCTCACCTCCTCGTCAATCTTGGGATCGAGGTTCCCAACATAAATTGTGGCCTGGCAAAATGTGGGCGTGTCTTACGTGTCGTTCATGTGTCTCTGGTCTTTGTAGACCGAAGGCGCCGGGTCGAGTTACAAGTTGTTCTCTCTCGTTGTTTTCGTTTCTTTGCAAGATGTGAAATGGTTACACTGTTCGAAGTGCTTAAATTGGTGATTTGTCAAACATCTAAATTGTTCAAAATCTAAATTGTTTGTGTTTCAAATTCAAATTGTTAGAACATGTTTACATGATTTTGCATGGCTTCCTTGGCTGCTTTTCTTTTTGTTCAGCTTGGCCTCTTGGTTTCTCTCGAAGATCTGCTGGATGCCGCCACCGCCACCTGCTGCTGGTGGTCCTCCAGCCATGGCCTAGCAGGAACTGAAAATGTCGATACTTTGCACATGCTGCCGGTCCAACAGGGACAATCCAAGTGCAAAGATGTGCAAAGGACGTAAGGAAGATATGAAAAAAATGGAAAGAGATGGAAAGAGGTGATATGCAAAGAGAGACAAAGTTCCTCGGGAGGCAAAAGCCATGTCGCAGATGCCCCGTGCTGAGTTCTGCCTCTAGAAGCGGCTGGAGCCACGGTCAGACGCTCCCAGCCAAACAGCCACCGAGCAAAGATGTTGGAACTTTTTTGGGTAAAAAGACATAGGCACAGGGTAATATGCAATGATATGTAATGAATTCTAATGATGTGTCTTTATATAAATGTCTACAGGTATGTATATTCATTCATAGTGTATAAATATATATATATATATATAAATATATATATATATTTAAATACAAACAATGAATATGTCTGGTAGATGTTCAGGCCGACCGTGTCCAGTGAAACGTACCGAATGATTCCGAAAGATCTGAATGCGTCCCAGAAAGTCTCCACATGTACATTTGTGTGTGTGCATCATCCAAATCTTTCCTTTTGGAATTGTCACATTCACGGTCCATTTCTTCTCCCCGCGGACATGGAGTGGCAGGCTGGAGAAACGCCACCATTTCATTGACGTCTCATGGAAAAGGTTCCGGCTGTCCTTCGTGTCATGATGTAGCATCATGTCAATTTTGTGTAAAAGCAGTTTGGGGCTTGAAGAGGACGAAAGTGGACTTTGAAGCAGTTGCATCATGTTGCATCCAACATGCTCCGACAGCAACATCATCTCGCAGAGGAGGCATTTACCGCAGCACGAATCTTCTCGTAACTCACAAAGAAAGCTGCGCACCAAACCAGCTTTCCTTCGATGAAAGACACATATCGTTGGGCATGGAGGAAAGGATTTGGGTTTCGCTCAAGACATCCAAACAAAGATTGATTAAAAATGTTCATGAGTTCTTCGTCCTTTTTGATCAAGACGTCTACGACAAATGCAAAAACTCATTGTGACTCGAAGATTCAAATCTTCGAATGTCTGGATTCAGCAACTGAAACCAAGGCGCGAATACAAATAGGAAGGAACCCCTTGTAGAGAGCAAGGACGCCTTCGTCCATCAGAATCTGGCTGAAGGCATGTCCCATGCCTGCAGCAATTCAATGATGGGACGTGCCTTGTCAAGCTGTGGATAGTCAAAGCAGTGTTAACGACTTAAACAAAGATGCAACATGATGCAACTTCACGTCATACTGGCGATGTTTACAATAATTCTAACCTTCAATGATCTTCAATGTGGTCATTTTATGTCTTGTTTGTCATTCATTTGACATCCATCTCATTATATATATATATATATATATATTTCATCTTAAATTTGTGTATTCCATGGTGATCTTTGCATTTGTGCGCCCTGCGGTGGCCTCGGTACTGCTTCACATTTTCCCCTGCGGAGTTCATCAATCGGGTCTTCACCACGTCGGCAGGTGTTGACACGCACGCCGAGGTGAACCCTGCCACTCCAGAAGCACTCACCTGCAGCGCACAACAATAGTCGTTGGGAACTCCTCTTACTTTCCAAGAGAACATTAACGCACTTTAAATCCAATGTAGACATTACAAATAGAACATTTGCTAATTCATTTAAGACATTAATGATAAGATCTTAATAATATCTGAATATCTTCATGGAATAAGAAATTGATATCTACACATATGCATCAATCAGACATCAATAAAGCAATTATTCCTATATTCGAATTGGCTCATACTTTTAAACTAATATCTGTTGTACACAATCTCTCCTTTTTTATAGATATAGATATATGCACATACTATCATATATGATTTGATGACTATACTTATTGTCTCTTTATAGATTATTTGTTGCCATAATGTAGTAATCTAAGTATTCTACATTGATGGTAACAAATAATCTATAAATAACAGTTGGAACTTAGAATAGATAATCTATAATTATAGAATAGAACTTAGAATAGATAATCTATCTCTCGAACTTTCTAAGTTCTACATCTCTTTTTTTCAACTCGGAGCCGAGGCACGTGAGCCACGAAGCCGTCGCCCAGCAGCGGCACCAAGCGGCTCTTGGCCTCGTCGTAGGTGCCCAGCTCTGCGGCGTTCACCAGGAAGGTGCGGGTCACGTTGGGCCACAGTCCTGGAAACCGAAAAAGACAGAAAAAATGAAAAAATAAAAACTATAAATACATATATGTATATATATATATATATGTATTTAAATACTTTCATTCTATAAAGATGTATTGTTATTTCTATAAAGATATCTTTAGAGAAAGAAATCTATTTACTGTAAATAAGCTCTGTTCTGAAGGATAGCTGATGGAGAAGGTCAACAGCCCGGCCTGCCCAAAAGCCTCGCACACCATCCTGGGTCCAAATCCGTGCCGCGACTTCGCGCATGGTGACGCTTCCTCCCACATGTGTCCTGGATCTCACAAAGAAATTCAGAAAATAAAATTGACTTTAAAAGAACAAAAACAAGAACACATCCAAATGGCTACGCACAAATTGCTACAGTACACACAAAGTGCTTACACAAATGCAATCAACAAAAGAAAGAAACCAAATTCTTTACAAAAGAAACTGGAAAAGAAACTAAAAGTAAGCGCCCCCGAGCATGTCATGTTTTCAATTTCGAAGAAGTCTTGTGCCACTTTCTTGAAAGTCTCGTTCACACGATCGCTATGTGTTGGCAGCCCCAGTGTCTGGCTGGCTCTCTTGGCATCGTTTTGAAGGTGGAAGGAGGATAACCACAGTAAAATTGAAAAGTAAAACGTCAAATTTAACTTAATTGAATTTAAAAGCTGGCGTCGAAATCCAACTTAAATCTCGTTGACACAGTGACATTTGTGGAGAGTTCCCAAGATGAAAAAATGCAACTTCCAAAAGCGTTGTTGACCGCTGTTTGCAGGTTCCAAGCCGAGACACTGCACTTGAGTCTTCACCACCTGGTGACAAGAATATGCCACTCTCACATGAGCCTCCATCAGCAGACACCAATCCTTTTGCTTAAAAACAACAATGAAAAAGCATGAAAAGGACAAATATGGAAATACTTATGAAAATAATCAGAAATCTGAATTAGCTGATGTCGTATAAAAAAATATGAAATATTTGTCCAAAACATTCGCCTCCGCTGGGTTGAAAACTGAGATTGCCAGCGCTCCAGCAGTACCACCAGCACACAGCCGTTGAAAGTAGCTGGGACCTGAAGAGAAGTCCACGTGCTGAGAGAAGGAGAGAAAGAGAAAGAAGGAAGGAAGGAAGGAAGGAAGGAAGGAAGGAAGGAAGGAAGGAAGGAACGAAAGAAAGAAAGAAAGAAAGAAAGAAAGAAAGAGAGAGAAACAGAATCTCTTCCAAAGTTGAAACGTCTTGGCTTAGGACTCTTGTCTTTGTCTTGCAAGAGCTTGCCGTAGAAGCCGCGAATTGGCTCATAGATCACCAAAGACCTCTGGCAGAAACTGTTACCATCCGAAGCCTCCAGCTTTGCCCCTGTGAGATGACTGCAATTTCAACTGCTCTTCCGTTGCTATCCTTTCAACATTACAGTCTTCAGCACAGGACATGTGTGGAACTTTTCAGCAGTTTTAGCCAAGCAACATCGAGGTGTAGCAAACCTGCATCGTTTTTCAGTGGTTGTTTTCTTCATCACTCTTAATATGTGGAAGTGACAGGAACCTTTCCTGACTTTGAGAACTGACATTGACAACTTCGACAAGATACACGACAATCATCGATAATTCACAAAAGAGCAAAGATCTTTGAAATATTCAATGTCTAATAAATTCTATATTTTTCTTAAGGATCTTTCAAAGCATGTGATGTGAAGATCTGGCAACGCGATGCCTGGCGCACAAGCGCTGGCGTCAAGCCCTTCCACAAGGCGCGGACGCCCTCTGCGCGCGCAGTTTGCAGCAAGCAATCGGCGAAGCCGCTGAACTTCGCAGGTCCAGACTGCACCTGCAGCATGCACCGCAGCATGCTGCCTGAAATTTAAGGGATCTAAAAATATCTAAAGTATAGAAACAAAATGTTGATTTGATTTGGTACTTTGATACCTTGTAAGTGTTTGATTTGGGTACTATCGAAATTGCAATTCTCTGTGCTTGGAAAAATCAGCGCCCCAAAGTCTTCCCCTAGCAGCACGAAGTCGGTTCCGCATCGACATCAGCGTACCTGTAGCCGAACCTTCACCACATCTGTGGGTAGTGTGACCTGAGAAACACAGTTTGGCGTCCGGCTATGAATGACTTGAAACCAGGAAAAAGGTACAGAAAAAGTGAACACAAGAAAGTAGAAAAGGTGAACAAAGGCAGACAACCTGATGGCTTCTCTACATGCAGGGATGCTGTCAGTGTCACTTCTCACCTGTTATGTCCTTCCTGTTGTGATATCGTAAAGTAATGTAAAGTATATTTGTAGTTCTGGACTAAAGGTGTGGTTGCCTTGAGGCAGTGTCTTTCGTAAAGAAACTTATTTTCACCAAGACGAAAGGAATGCCATCTTTTTTCCCTTCCTTGACAGGGTCTCTTTCAGCTGGGCTTGATATCTTCTTCTACCCTGCCACATTGCTCCGTGCACAACAGCAAACCAAAGTGCACCAGTGAATTCAAAAGCCCGTGATTCCCTGATACAATCCTACAGTAATTCTACTATTCAAAGTATCGAGTTTATTCAATTCTACAATCGTGCTTGCCCTGCTGGCCTCCCTTCTTGTGAGCTTCCTACTTCGAGACTAATCAACGTATACGAAGCTAAAAAATTCCGCCATTTCATGCCCAATCTCATTCAGTTGAAAAAATATCTAGTATATGGTGATATCATATCACTGTGCTTTCGCGCAGCTTTCCACAGATTTTGCTTTCGCGGAAGCATTTTCTTCTAAAGGCACTTCTGCGAAACCTTCGCGGCGCACAATTAACTATGAAACCATTGGAACTAGTAGTAGAGCAATGCTGTTGTTTGCCATCATCGATGGGCCGGCCAATCCTGGAGCATGGGTTTTCCATTCGGCTGCAATGGGTTTTCCGTTTGGAGGAACCACAGACAAACCTCCCATGTAAAATAGACTCAGGCTTTTTTTGCTGCTCAGCGTTAGTACGAGTCATAGTCACCAATTCTGACATCCTTATTCAGTCTTTACAGCTGTCACTTACACGGATTGATATTGAAATATAGAAGCCAGAGCCGCTAGCCCTGAAGAGACACCGACTCCTAACCAAGGCACCAATGACCTACTAAAGCAAGGGCAGCTCAGCTCAAAATATTCCAGCTAGGGGCACTCTCATGACACAGCTCAAGGTTTTCAACTCTCTCTCTCTCGCTCTCTCGCTCTTCTACTCTCTTCTACTCTCTTCTACTCTCTTCTACTCTCTTCTCTCTTCTACTCTCTTCTACTCTCTTCTACTCTCTTCTACTCTCTTCTACTCTCTTCTACTCTCTTCTACTCTCTTCTACTCTATATTCTCTCTCTTGCTGTACTGTGAACGCCAGGCTGCAATCTCTGCGATGGCAGCGCCCAAAGCAGATCCAACAAATCTTGCACCAGCGTCGGACATTCCAACAAGTGAAAAGCACACAAATGCAGAGACAAATTCATTAAGCATCTCAAAGATCTCGATGTATGGTTTAAATATGGATGCATGGTTTGATGTATATAGATGCACATATGGCATAGATTTATGATATGCATTGAGGAAACCATGGTTGCATCCACCTGCAACTGTTCCTGACTTTCAGGGCCATCAATTGACGTAGTACGATGTAAGTTTGGTGCTTCATGTGGTTTTCAGGCGCTTCGAAATGCTGATTTCCAGTCCCTGGGATGCTGCTATCCAAAGCTGCTGACGCTGAAGTACGTAACACACCGAAGCTTCTCACAACGCTTCTGATTCTTTGAGAATGTCGCGATGTTTTCATGCCGACTTCGACATGTTGCATCATGTTGCATCATGTTGCATCATGTTGCTATGTCTTTGGGCCACCAATAGAACTCCACAATTCTTCACTGCCAGAGCTCCAAAATTCAAAGCTTCAATTCTTCACCAGTCTAAGCTGCCATGGTCAACGGACGTCTTTGCCAAGCAGCTTTTTTTGTGTCTCACTGCGGCACATCTGTTTTGGCAGCATGCATAGATATACCTGCGCATCCTTGAACGACCAGTACGACATAAACAAGGCATAACTATCTGATCCGAATCCTGTCCAATCACTAGCTATGTAACACCAACAAATGCAGTCACCTTCAACCAAGCACGTACTACACTGCTCTATTTGTGAGGAAGGAAAGCTGAAGACAACGTATGAATCATGATCAATGAATAGAATGGCAGTTTCTTCCATCCCTTTTGCGACACAGGTGTGATAGAATAGTGCGTGCTTTTGGCCAGAAGATTTAAGCCTTCTAGTCTAGTGGAATTTGGCAGCCACAAATGGATACATCCCTACCACTCATGCTCCAACAAACAGTTTTAAAATGCACCTTCTCCGTCTAGCACCAACAGCAAAACCTACCGTACATGTCATTCAAAGTGCAAGATAAAACGAGAAATCTAAACTGAATACGTGAGTGAAACCACATCCTTGAGAAAGAAACCTAAATGAATAAAACTGGAGAATTGAAACAAAGTCCCGCTCTAGTACTCTGCCCCAAACTGTTTGCAGATGGCTCGGGTGTCTTCCCGAAAAAGCCTTCACAAGAACTTCAAACAATACAAAGTCGAGCAACAACAAAGAACAAAAGTAGTACTGATCACTACTGGAAGTAGATTCTTCTCCCCAGTGCAAGCAAGCATGTGTATATGAATGTCAACACTTACTTATGCACGTAAAATAAAGTCGTATTACATGAATATATATACATATACATATATATATATATTTATTTATATGTATATAGTCATATGTATTGTATATACACGCACACTGTTTGGTCAAGACATTGGCGAAAAATGGAGAGGTGTCGGACGGTCAAGCTCTGCGCACATTTTTCTTCAACTTCAGATGACTTCTGAATTTATACAACTTTGCTCACCCGATTGAAGGTGCAGCCCACAGAATGTCATCACGGCCCAAAATCAAAATCCAACAATAGCATCCCTAAATGTCTTCAACTGTAGCACGACCATGCACTACCCACAACTCTGAATGAGAAATAATGAGAAATGACAGATATTTGTTCCATCCACAAAGGGATTGCTTCAAGGCTTATACTGTCTGAAGATTTGCTGCTGCACATTATCTCCGAAAGGGATCAAAAAGGAAGGACTGCCCAGAATGATCATTCTCGGTCCAAAAAGCCAGAAATTGCAGAATCTAATCAATGTCTTTTGAAGGCTTATCCTCCAAACTTGCAGTTTACTTTGGCATCCACGAGCCCATTATGCCCATATTGCACTTGTGGGCGAACCGCACGAGATATTTAGAATGAAGATTACGATCTTGTGACGTCTTCACTGAGATTTGGGAGCCCAGCGACCTGAGAACACGTTTTGGAAACTCCAAAATGAGACTAGAAGATTTCAACATGTTCAAATTAGATTTTAGTCAAATGTTAGATTTAATCAAATTTTAGAATAATTGAAAATTCAAAGATCTTCAAAATGTTTAAACGCCAAAAACATTGACATCTGACCTTCCAACACATCTCACCCGTCGCGTCATGTTCAGCATCTGCCGAAGCACATGCACCCCCGAACATGAAAGGAGACTGCGAACGAGTCCAGGCCACAGGAGCACAGCCGTGCTGCCGCACGGCCGATTTTCAAAAGTGTGGCAGCGCTTTCTCGCTGCAACTGTACATCCTTTGGCAACCAAAACTGCAAAAACAGAAATGAAATTGAAATGAAATGCAAACACTTACTTCATTAAACAAGTAACAATCTAAAAACAGGAAAACAACTTCCACGCGATCTGAAGGCCTCATGTGCACCCTCCAAGAAATATGCGCTACCACTGCCCAAAGGATCTTTGCGGTGTCCGAATGAAGGCCGCCGCATTTTTGCAAAACACGGGCACGTGCAGCAAGTCAAGCACCACGCAAACGAAACTGCCCAAGAAATCGAATGGTTGGCCTGCTGCAGTTCTTTAGTGCTGTTCCGGCAAGGTTCTTATGGTGTGATTCGCAACTATACTTGTCGTTGTGATTGATGTTGTGCTTGTGATTGTTGTGTTTGTGTTTGTGATGTTTGTTGTCACTGTAGTCCTTGTTGTCGTTATTGCCGTTGTTGGGAATGATGATCGTATTCCTGCCTGCATGTTGATCAAATGATCCCAACAAAGTGTCTGTGCTTTGATCGTATTGGATGAAGGATGGCAGGTTGCGTGGCGTAATCGACAAACCCCCAAATTGCACCTGCGGGGTCTGGGTGCGAGAATCCCTCGGAACTCTCACGAAAAATGCAGATCCACTTGCATCAAAAGAGTGGATCAGAATCTCAATCAGACTCCTCTTTCCTCGGCCTCAGGATGCATTCTATCTACAACCACTCCTCTGGTGCTGCCGCAAGATTCTCATGGGCGATCTGGATTCGCAGCACGCGTTTTTCAATTGTGATGGTGCAAAGCAACGCAATTCGCAACTTTTACATGCTTCAATACTTATATTTTATGATATTCTACGATATTCTAAGATATTCTATGATATTCTAAGATATTCTATGATATTCTATGATATTCTAAGATATTCTATGTTTATATTAGAACTTACATGACTTATATGTTTTTCAATGTATGCCATGTGCACTCAAAAATGGAGAGCAATGAGAGCAGATGCACTGCCTCGAAGGATCTAGAGATCGCTCCCATGAGAAGCTGCTACAGCTGAAGCGCAGCAATTTGCAACGCGCTTTCCAACGACAGCGAAGAGGGTTCGAGTCCAACCATTCGTCTTTTGAGAGAATGCTAAACTTAGTTCAGTCATGTTAAGTCCAATCTTGTCAGATTTTTTTGAACTTGAATCGAACACTATAGCAGGCTTTGATCCCATGTGGAGTAGTGCACATCAAACACCCAACAGATACCAAAGCAGGAAACCGACCCTTTTTGATTTCAGAGGTGCAAGACAAAGAGACAAAGAGCGCACTCTTGATTCCAAGGGCAATGTCAAAACAAGCAAATCAAAAAGCACCTTGAGCACTTCTGCAAATACATCACACAATTTGGCGGGAATGATTTACTGAGCTGTATGCTTCTGTGCGATAATGCATGGTGTTTCTATGCCGGACTCGACTACGATTCGACTCAACTAGCATTTCACGGAAGAGACGGTCGGGTTTTTAAAGTTGAAGAGCCTGCGGCATTCAAAAACGCGGTGTTGCAAAGGCTAAAGTCATCAAGGCCATGGCAGATTAGTCAGGCAAATATGTGTTTGACTCCTCCTACTTGCTGCCTCACTGAGATACTTGCTGAGTTACTTACTTAGTTCTACTTACTGCCTTAGTATTGAAACTTAGGTTACTTACTTGGTTCATCTATGTTCATCTTGCTTCCGTTCGTTTCCTTTTTTGAGTTTCAAGTGTCATTTCTTTGAACCTGCACCAAGGCTATGACCAGCAATTGCAACACATCGCGCAGAAAAGGACTCCCCAACTGGTCCAAGGAGTCAACCTTGGAAGTCGGAACATGTTGGGACCGGCGATGACCGGTGTCAAATCGGAGTCTAATCGGTGTCGTCTGAACCACAAACTTCAAAGAGATCGAATTCTCTGCCCGTCGAATTCAGATCTGTGGCATGTCCTTGCATGCAACCCCCGGCACGGCTGCACAACCACGAACGATTCTCAGAAGTACGATTAACTGCTGGATAAAAAAGCGTTGTCAAACTGGATTTGAAAATGTTCAAACCCGTGGAATTCCCTCCTTGCTCAGCCATGCGAAGGCAAAGACCCATGGATGACTCAGATCATGGGGGAGAGAAAGATGATCCGAAACCACAGGGGTCAGAACTATAAAACTGAGTTCAACTGGAACCTCGGTCGCACTCCAAAATGGACAAAAATGCAAACACTTTGAACTCTCAGTTTCCTCCGGACTCTCAACAAACCTTGCTTAGTGTTCCCTCACATGACATCACTGTGTGGTGTTGCAACGCAAGCTTCCAACTGACCCAATTTAGCCGTAAGCGTCAACCCGACGGGCATCATCACAATCGGCTGGCGGGACGTGTCAATGCTTTGAAGTCACAAAGATTCTCCATGTAGAGATCTGTAGAGATACAGTGCTCTTCTGTCTCCACTTCTACGGATCAATACCTCTACAGTCTTTTCATACATTCTGCTTTGAAATTTGATGACAGTTGCTTTCAGTCTTTAAGTACCTCCAGGAAACTTGTCGAGCAAGCCTCAAGTGCACATGCGCAAAGGCCTTACATTTGAAACAACCAAGCTTTGGCATGCTTTGGCCTACTGTTTTTGCCAAGTGGAACCGATTGGCACAGATTGGAACAGCTTCTCCGTCAGCTTTGGCTGATGCTCCGCACAATTAATGAAACATGCTGATTTGCTCCTCTTTCCACAAAGGCTCCAGGGTTCAGAAAAAAACATGGAACCGCAGAAGCAAAAAAGCAAGAGGGTTCTAGATTCAGGAAAGTTGATCCACGACTTTTGACATTCCAATCTTAATGGGAGAATAAGCTGGTACTATAAGCCAAGAGTATGTCCGCCGATTAGGTTCATAAAAATCAGACTCAGCACTGAGAGTCTTGGCCACCAATACTCAAAGCGGACAAAATGAAGATCAGTTTGTGTATGTTTCTGGATTATTGTTGCTACTTTTTGTCTTCCCAGTGCAACATACTTCAAGCATACCTCGACAATCTCGGAATCCCAACCAAACAAGGGATTTATTAGGGCCTTGAACAATGGCGTGTGGTGAGCTTCCAGTGCTCTTGAAAAATGCCAGCAGAAACCCTTCCAGGCTTGTCATGGGATGTGTCAAATTCAAAGACAACGAAAACACAATTCACAACTCCAAGATCTAAAGCTTAAGTTTAATACCAACGAATCAACTTGGATCAACTTCACCTGTGTCATTAAAAGCATAGGGCTGAAGCTCCCCAGCGAGAGTTCAAACCCCAAAGCCGGCGGCGAACGAATCCAGGCAACCAGAAGAACAGCTGAACAAGTGGGTACCAAAGTGCTCAACAGCAAAGCACAGCTGTGGTCCTTGCTGTGCAGCTTCTCGCTGTGGTGTACGAAACGCTTGCTGTGCGAATCCTTGCGAAGACCATGGTTCAACTGGACAACTGGATTCTCCGCATCATTCTGTCGCCATGACCACCTGCAAGTTTACAACCTGTGGCAAGGATTGCAATGCAGCGGGAGCATGACACACGACTGAGAGTTTATTCCGTGTATCCTTTCAATTCAAATGATGTTATATGATGTTGTATCTGTTTACAGTATCATCTTGTCTCCTTGTTCAATTCACAAACAAAACGCGTCAAATGTCAGCTGGCAAATGAAGAGGCAGTCGTGCGGATTTCCAGGCCAATTCTGTCTGTGCACAATATAACCAACGCAGCCACTTACATGTCGGAACAATGCATCCTGATCCCCAGTGGCAATGTCAACTCGGGCACAGGCAAGTGCTAAGATCAGACATACAACTTCAATGATAGATCATAATGCGGTGTAATTACTAGCTCCTGGACACAACTCGGCTAGAGCTCACGGGGGCCTATTGTGTGCTTTGGAGGCCTGCTGAAACGAGAACTTGTTGGTGTCACATGGTATATTCAGAAGCAGCAAAGGATTTGTGGATAGGACCGAAGATCATTCACAAATCTTGTGACCTGCGGTTATTGTCGTGCATTGTGCGCGTATCTATCTTGTCATACACAGAGGGTTGTTGTAAACGGGTAGTGTGCACTCTGTAGAAAGTGCATTTGTGGCACTCATTTTCAACATCGTGCCAAATCATGTTTTTTTTGTGGGCGCCATTTCCTCATGAAAAACTATAATGAGGGCAACCCATTATCATCTCAAGAAGAGCTTACAATGGTTTGTTTGGGCCGGACTTGTGGGCCAATGGGACTTGCTAAAGAGAATCCTATCAGCCCCTTGCCTGCAGTACATCTCGTCTTTCTGCATTCTGCATATTTCTGCATCTGCTAAGTACATCTAAGTACTCTCAAATCTCTTTGAGCAACTTGGTGCATCTTGGTGCGTCTAACAGTGCAAACATGTACCAACATGTACCAACTCATCAGGCCCTGCGCACCAGAAGGATGGCCCACATCGAGCGAATTCAACACGAACCTTTGGGGCGAAGAATGGTACTCGAAACAGAAAAACGACAGCAACGCTCAAGGAAACTCAAGGAAGCTCAAGGAAGCTCAAGGAAGCTCAAGGAAGCTCAAGGAGGCTCAAGGGCAGATGTGAATCGCGAGGAATCGCAAAGACAAATAGGTCGCAAACCATGGGAAACTGCTCAACGGGCTGAGGATCGTGCTGAGCATTGCGCTGCTTGCTCGTTGAGGTGGGACTGCCAAACAACACTGCGTGAGTTCGATGCCCTGTCCATTTGTCCCTTTCCATCAACTTTACTCCTTACATCTTCTCACAGCTTCTCACATCTTCTTACATCTTCTTACATCTTCTCAAACTTGGTCTGGTAATGACAGAGCCAGTGTCTTCCTGAACAACATAGCACAGGCGCGAAAAAACATCCCTGTCACCGAATAGATCACCACAGTTTTTCTCTTGATCAGTTTCCCCCTCGGAACCTCGCTCTCTGATCCTCAGACAAAGCGTAACGGCCACTTCAGAGAAACGGCAGATGTCGCATAGTACCCTGTGGGTCACCATCCCATAGAATTTCTGGGGAAACCAAACTAAGAGGCACAGAGTCATACAGCACTGAGATGCATGAAGCATCACGAAACTACATCTCCCCAGCTCCCTATCATCTCACAGGTTCCAAGTTCCAAACGCAAACTCTGATCACTGGCGCTGCTTGGGCTACGGGCCTGGAGGCTAAGGCTGGCCCCAGCAGTGCGAATGGCGAACGTGATACGATGTGATACGTCTGCACCGAAGAAAAAATCATGGGCACTACGCGGGGCTACGGACTGATCCTATGGGCTTCTTAATTTTTGGTGTCCGCTCCGGTTTTCGAACCTCCAAGCAGTTAATAAACTTCCAGGGTTTTTCGCTATGTTTTTTTCGTCTTGGCAATATTTTGCCTAAAAAAATACCATTTGACCAATTTGGGCATGCGCTGAAGTCTCGACTTTGCTGATGATTGCAGTGCTGCACGAGCTTCATGGCGGGATTGCTCAGAATCCGGTCCAGCCATTGTCAACAGGAGCCGTAGTGGCAAAACACTTTGAGAGAAAAGAATCTGTACGGGAAGTTTATCACTCCTGCAAAAGCATTTGGGGTTGTGGACAAATCAGATATCTTTATTTTGGACCACGTGCACCCGCATTTTCCTAGTGATGCAAATGCCAAAGAGCCGCTTCAGCAAGAATCACTGTAGAATATTAGAGACAGTTGAAAGGGCAAAAAGCTTGCGAAAATTTAAGAAACATATGATTGGATCTAATATGATCTAATCCAAAAAAGGACGGTGGCTTGCGATGGTTTGCGGCTCTCCCAGCCACTGCATACGAGGTCCAGTGTGGAAACAAACCATGGGAGAAACTTTGAGAGAAACGCAACGAAGATGTAGAAGGTTGCTAGCAAGGGGATACCAATGGGTATGGGTAAAGCATGGCACAGCCATATGTATCCATATGTGGTCTCCATCTGTATCCCGTTGATCGTTTTATCTTGTTTCCCTGCTGCGAAGTCAACATTGCGTGGCAGATACGCTTTCCACATGGACACACCATGACCCATTTTGCAGCCACCGGGGCCTTCGGGAATGTGGCTGCCAACAAGGCCCTTCCTTTTGCGCGAAGTTCCGCAAGGCTCCTCGTGGGGTCCTTCATCGCTGAGTTTCAACGAGTGCGCTGCAATTCCGGATGCAGTACTGGAATTGCATCCACCGTTGGAACATTTTAAGGAACTGAAATGCAAATGTCATACATTTTGAGGAAACTTGTTCAATGTTCATTTTATTCTCCTTATACAATTTTCATTTGAGCAATGTTTTTTCTCCACATTTTGGATTCTTGTGGACAGTGTGAACTGCGCCTCTTGCAGCAGCCATGGAAGGATCTCTGTGTCCTGTCTTCCAACAGAAAAAGGAGCTAAAAGGAGCTTAAATAAGGAGAATAAAAAGAGCTTAAAGTCTCTATGAGTCTCTATTTGCATCTGCTTGTTCTGAGCTTTCTGAGCTCTAGGGGGTCTCCTTCGAGGCGGGCGTCGCCGTCTGCGAAAGCCTCAAAGCCGCAGCGCTCCTTTGCTGCCTCAACGGTTCACAACTGTAAGCCTCAACTGTGTACAAAAGCAACTCAAACCCCGAACATGTTCCATTGCCATGTTGCCACACTTCTCAACACATGTTCAAGTCTACGTTCGACTTACAAGTCAAACGAAAAAAAAGATCTGTTTACCCTCCCACTTCCAGCACGGCAACAGTTTATCGTACTCCTTCGACATAGAAACTCATGGTTCATCTGGCTCACGCAACAACAAGTTTCCAAAAGTGATGTTCATGACACGGATGGTTCATGTGTCTGCTCAATGGCACAAGGAGTAGGGAAATTTCTATAAAACACAAATAACAGGCAACGAAGACCGGTGACAATGGACTTTGCAAGTTCAAAGATACCATAGAAGTGCAACCTTTCATGTGGTCAGCAAAAAAAGTCAACCAGACCCTTGGAAGCGATAAATAGCACTGAATGCAGGACAAATGGGCCACAACTGCTTTCAGTAGTTCCCCGTTGGATCGCTCTGGCAGTGGCTTGATTCGATTTGACGTTTCTTGTGAAAATTCTTTACAAAACTGATCAAAATTGCTTGCAACAACGCCTTCGAAGCCTTCAAAACATTGTGTTTTTCAAGGATCTTCGGTTCTTTGGAGTGCGGTGTGCTGTCTTCAGCCCCCGACTGAGTTGTTGGAACTCCAAACATGGCCTCGGTGCTCAGCTGTGGCCCCCAGGTGATGGAAAAGTGTAGGAATTCTTGTCGCTGGAAGCAGTGCAATCTGGTGCACCTTAAAGTGACCTCCGAGATTTGGGAAGAAGCAGTGCATTGTGCAATTGTATCAATGAAGGGGAAGGCTTCTTAAGGCTTCTTTGTTTCGAGAATGGTGAAGATACACAGCATGTCGCTTAGCCAAGCTGCCCGTTGTACCCTCGCCGCCTGTGCTCGGAATGCACTGCAAAACTGGCAAAAATTCTTGCCCTTTTCGCATTGGGCCAATTTGGAGCGCGCGGAGTGCATGGAGTGTGCAACCTGCAAACGGAGCCTAGCCATTCCAAGCAACCACAGGGCTCCAGAATCTACAGATTCGAACATATCCGAACGATGAGTGTGACATCCTGAAGATCATTTTGATTGAGACTGACAGCAACTTTGAGAAAAAGAGTACAGATCTGTGTCTTGCAAGGTTTCTAGAAGAGTCTGCGCTTTACCTTTTACATCCCTTTACTAGACACATGGAAGGTGTCTGAATGTACGTAGCGAAGATGGCCTTGAACTGCTGATCTTGGCCTTTTGCTGCGTGTCTACGATTCTAGGGCGACCAGCATCACAAATCTGCTGAATTTGGTCGAATAAAACTGCTATACCATGCAACTCCATTGATTCCATTGAAAATGTATACTTTGCCACTAGAAATGAAGTTCATGCAGTATTTCTAGACTTTGCATTCTAGTCTGGCAGTTTCATGCAGTTTCAACGGAGAGCACCAGTTTATTCACACTGTAGGGACGGAACATTTGTCCCAGGCTGAGCTTTGGAATGCCGAAGTCATGGCAAGACCTAGTAGGATTGCTTGCTGTGCCTGAGGTGGAAACATGATGAAACATGAAGGAAAACAAGGAAACTCATTGTACATTGTGTATTTGTGTTGATCACTTGTTTTTTTAAAGTCGTTCTTGCATTTGCATTTGTGTCACTCCCATCTCAACTTACGAGTAAGAACCAATATGTACTGCAATCAAACCGACAAACACTAGGGGGTTCACGTCCAGTTCGGTCCGTGCCACAACGGGCCAAAACAAAGCTCACAGAGGCCGCAAACTGTACATGGCGCAGGGCTTAATCTGAAGAATTCTTAAAACTGTTATCACCGATTGATGCTTTGCTGGCTCAAGACTAGACACTTCAGATACTTCAGACTTGACAAAAAATTCTTCAAAACGAACTGCGTGGTGCATGGTGCCGAGTGCGTCACAAGTGCACCAACGAGTCCCAGAAACGATCTCTACAAGGCCTCACTGGCCGCACTGGAGACTTGCCTGGGTGACATCACCATGCTGTGTGACTGTCATCGCAGCATCAGTTCCTACAGGGCGCTGTACAACGACGTGTCTAAAGTAACTTCCATCAGCCACAAGAGCTCTTTGAAAGGTCTGATTGAAACTTATCTTAAGGGTTTTAATATGACTTTGTTGAGAGTTTTGAGGGTCTTTTGTGCGATTTGTTTGCAGAATGACATCGTGCTTGGTTGCCGACTGTGTGCCGTCTGTGGGATCACACAAAATTACAGGCTGGAAAGTCCTGTCGCGCTCGTCGAAAGATGGGGACGCCACGTTGTCCCAGTCATTTGTCAGTCCGTCCCTGAAAGAATCATTTCATTTGTACCTCCAGATCCTTCCAGTCTTCCATTCTTTCTTCCATTTGTTTGTCTTTGATGTTTCATTTTTGTCAATTTTTGTCTTCATTTTTTTGGAGAAGTCACAAGCGCGGAGCTCTGCTGGTTTAAGTTCACCGTCGAATACGTACAGTGATCAATGCCCGCTGCCACTGTAGCCCTTTTAGCCAGCTGATCAGCCATGGCTTCTTGGAGATTCCTTGTCATCAACACATCGCGACCAGCCATTATCGGTTCACGCTCCATCATAGGTTTTTATTATGCACTGCATTGACTGTTCTAAAAGATGTAGACCGGTCACAAAACTGGTATCATTCTCATTGATATTAGACCATATTAGCCAGTATAAACTCAATCGTTCTTACTCGTAAAGTCAAGACTTCAATCAACACTATATCAACACCTACACACCGTGGCTCGCAACTCCCACTGGCACCCACACCCTATCGGCCCTATCGGTTCCTGGGAACAGGAGGGCGAAAGGCAGGCTTTGACGACCGGTGCACAGCAGGAGGCCCAAGGCTCACACATCTCGATCCTCGAGAGCCGAGTTCATGGTGGTGATTGGAGATGGTGGTGAAATGAATGCTTGGTTATGGCCAATGATGCTTTGTGATGTTGAATGACGCGGGGCAGCAATCAAGATCAATCGGGAATAAGATGATGAATACTAGTCCATGATGGCTGATGATGGTTAGCGATGGTTGGAAAAGCCCACAACTGGTTTTATATTGTGGTGTTTCATCGTTGGTGCTATGATTGTCAATGATGCTCGATTCTGAAACATCCTATCCATTCTTAACCCTAGATCCTTGAAGCGGTTTGGTTACAAATAGTCCGATATCAGCCTAAGCAAATACTTCCCGGTGGAACGACGATCCTCCACATTTTGTGATAAGCTGCTTCTTTATGGTGGATGATGCTTAATGATCGGGAATCAACGTAGTAAGTAAGCACAGGCTGGGGGATTCAACGACAACAACCAAACATTGTCGGTTGAATTCTCCAAAGCATACATGTTGAACTTGTTTATGTCGCATCCACCATCATTGAATGAACACTTGGAGCAATGTGTGCTTCTTTCTCAGTTTCATCATAAGATTGTCACTTGGATCTCTGCACGTCTAGAGTGTAGATGAACATGAAACCGCATCTCCTCTCTGTAGCAAAGCATGTGGCACCAGACGTGCATTTGCCCACCACCTCACAAACTGAGGGACCCATTGCGACAGCATGTGACAGCCGAAGGTACACTTTTCAATGCGCTTGCCATGGATAACTTGGCCCCGCACTGGAGCACAACAGTAGGTGTCAGCTCCGCAATGGTCGATGTCCTGCGCACGTCACAAGTTCCTCGGTCTCGATCGTGACATCTACAGCCCCATGGCTTCGGCCAATCATTCCCACCATCGCCTGTGCCGCGTAGCACTTGGCACCATTGGCACAGCCTCAAATGCTGGTGACACCAGACCCATGAGTCAAATTCCGCTTGGATAAACTCCACACGTATGGAAAACATGCGTATTTCTGAATACAAATATACATACATACATATACATATATATATATATATACACACTTATATAACATGTGCGCACATATGTATATGTACGCATGTATGAATATAGTCATAGTATATGCATATACATATATGAGTGTGTGTATTCATATACATTCTATATGTTGGCAAATATCAAGTGCACACGTGCACATGTAAAGAACATGCTCGTTTGCACGGTCCAATGTGACTTTAGTGCTGAAGACTTTGCTCCTTTGATTTCCAAGTGTACGTTTTCCCACCTTGTCCTTGGTCGATGGCTGTCTGCCAATGGATCCTGTTGCTACGTGTTGCGTTGCACCGCTAGGCTACCCTGCCATCTCTGATGTGCTCCCTTTCGGCGTTCTGGTAGATGCTGTGGTTGTCACACGGGAAGACCTTCATGGCAGCCCATTGGCACTCCATGTCTCTCAGAGAGAGCTGAGACTGAGCTTCAGAGTCAAATTTGTGCACTTGAGAACCTTCACTGAGCTCCTTGCCGGTGAAGGCATCACAGAGTCATTGGACCCGTTGGAATCCTCAACAAGCGATGTGGGGCCTGTTCTGTTTCCAGCCTCTGTCAATCGAAAGCACTTGCCACCATTTCTTTCCATGTCTGTAAACAGTTTAGAGACTATGTTAGAAAGAAACACTTCAAATTTGTTTAAGCGCTGCGGGAAACCATTCAGTTTAGAAAGCTTGTGAAACCTTTGTCCTTCAATTTAGAAGCACAGTGTGCACCGCGATGGATTTGAAAACTTAAAACCGAAAAAGGCAGCTTGTGCAGCTCGCACACTGAGCCAAGGCCAGAGTGTTAAGGTTGGGCTGCACACGCCCAGGTCTCTTACGGAATCATGAAGCAACACGTGGATAGTCATAGTATCGCATAGTGTGTAGTCCTTTGAAAGCATTGTCACAGAAAGAAAGTGCTTTGAAGCAGGTTTAAGGAATAGTCACTGAATAGTTGTGATAGTGGCTTCAAGAGATCAAAGTAAAGAAACTCAAAAGCAGAAACGGGATCGCATCGTAGAGAAATGACTTCAGGGTGACGCAATGGTTTCGAATCAGATCCCTCAACGAACACGGACTTACTTTGTCCCTATCCAACTGCTTCTCACAAAAAAGGAGACCCCAGGAGATTCATCGGGGATCCTATGGCAAGTGCTCCTCCAGTGCTGCCAAGGTGCTAGCGACTCCTGGCCCATGACGACGGCACTCACAGCCAGACCTTTGCTTCAGGCGTGGACGAAGGTCTGAATGCGTTTTGACGCTGTATAGTACTCTGCATGCGCATTCTGAATGCTCTGCATACGCATTCTGCTGTAGGCGGAAGATGGCGGAAGGATGTGGAAGGTGTATCCAGACTGTGTGAAGACCTACGTTCAAAAGAGCTTCCGTCACTAAACCTCACTTTCCAAGTAGCTTCGGACGGCGCGCAACATTGCAGCACCTTCAAATACTTGAGCCAGGAAATTGCGAAGTGAGCGTGGAAATCTGTAATACTGCGAACATTTAACCTTTGCAAGTCGTTCGCCTTCTAAACGGAATGCTTCAATCTGCGTGACAGCATGCCGATGCGAATGCACTTTAGGCATTTAAATGCATTGAATATTGACAAATATATTGAATACATTTGAATACTTTCAAACACACAGCCATGGCATAAATCACAGCGATGCAAAGTTCTGTGTCTTTTTTGAGTCTCGCAACCTTCGGGGCTCAATAGGGAGCCTCGAGACAGAGCCCTTCACAGCGAGGGTGTTTCTGGATTGACAGCAAAAGCTCGGGCGAAAAAAAGGTAAACAAAGGTCGCTCTTTTAGGTCTTCCTTTAGGTCTTCCCACATTCTTTGACTCAGAAAACTGTCTCCAGTCACCTGTCAGTGCCCTTTTCAACCTGGGTGCCCTCACAGACCGGGAAGCCATGCCACTTGGAGGAGGGTAAGCACCATAGCCTTCAGGAATGACAGAGAAACTGGAACAGAAGATTCAGATGCACTTGCACTGTGCAAAATGTGCTTCAAGCACAAGATCAAAACAACTTTGTTTCTCAATGTCTTTCGAACACATCGTTGTTTTCGGAGCAGATCTTTGAAAACGGTACCGCAATTTTGGTGTTTGCAAAAAGGTACCGCCCAGAAGAAATTCGGAAAAGGATCCTTCGCCTCCGCAGCCAGGTGCACCATAGCCACCGCCACCGTAAGCTGGTGGATACCCGTAGCCCTGCAATGAGTTACCAAAGTGTCCAACAAGAAATTTCAAAGTTGAAATGGAGTGAAATGGTCAAAGTTGTCAAGTTGAATGATTTTCAATATGACCATTGCAGCGATTTGTAGCTTACAATTCTGGTCTTGCCAGATTGTGGTCCAGACTTGTGGGAATCGTGCGGTGCCAAACATCTCTAAAAAGGAGTCGCGATCACCAGAAAAAACTCCCTGAGGTTCAAAAGACTTATCTTGTGACTTCTTTATACTTCTTTGATCTTTCAAACAGGGCTCCTTTCGGTTGCCTGGTAACCGTAAGGCCCTGCCGGTGGGCCATAACCTCCATAGCCTGGGTGCCAAGAAGATGAAGCGATATGTGGTGTACCCTCGACAGTTCTCAGTAAAAACTGAAATAAATAATGATAAAATAATGATAATACGTCAAATTATCAAACAAACACTGGCAAGGATGGTAATTAATTCTAAGTATTTATGGTGAATAAAGAGAAATACAAATGATAGTTCAATGATAACAATAGTGGCAACGCATAAAAGATAACCAAATAGTAAGATGAATCATGAACCATTTTGGGATGGTATGGCGGGTTCCACGATGGATGGGCACATCATGTTTGTGCGAGTGGACATGTTGACATGGCCATTAGTCAAAACACAGTACCAGTGGTGGACATCCCCAAAAAGAACAAAATTGTCCTTCACAATTTGTCTTCACCGTTTTCAATCTTGTGCGTCATCCAAATTCACATTGTCAGATTTGGTTGCCAAAAGAATTTCGGGAACCCATCGCTCGGCATGTTCTGTGATATGAAAGGTGCAAGACTCCTGTGCCAGGTCTCAAATGAATCTTTACTTCGTCCATCACTGATCACAATTCAAGCAGCCCAACTTGATGGCAACAGCATCATCACCTTTACCGCACAAAGGAATAGCAGCAAAATCCGACAATTAATCATGCCGTGACTCATAAGAATGATCTAATACTGATAACATCACATCATATGACATCAAGATAAACAACAAAGGACCTGATGTTATATTAGATTGATATACTATAATATTATACATGTACTACACACATACATATCATACATAAGCAGAGGTATATATCGTATATGAATAGTATTGTGATTCAAATCAAAGATCTCCTATGTCTTAGATCATTTTTTGATGACCAAGCAGGGCTCATTCGACTTGGTCCTGACTCCAAGGGGCCAGGAGGGCCAGCTGGGGGCGGGTAGCCACCATAGCCATAGCCAGGGGGTGGATATCCACCTGCAAACGAAGAGAGATTAGAAAGTTATAATGGAAAACTCAAACCACAGCGGCATGCAACGAGATCTCATGGGGCAAAGCATGTGATTCAGCTACCGTGGCTTTCATGTCTCTGTCAAAAGAATTCGTAGAAGAAATTCGTACGTCAAAAGACACGTCAAAACTGTGTGTCTTCTGCTCAGAATGTAGACACACGTAGCTCGGACCTTGAGGAGCGCCTTGGTGGACTGCAAACGACGGTCTTAGACAAATGCGGTCCCTTGATGTCACTTGCCACAATGTGTTTTAGTCCATGAGTTTTTTGCATAGAAATCTGTGCAGCATTCTACAGAGACTGCAAGGAAAAATCTGAACATCAACCTGTAACCTGAGGAAAGTGCCGTTGTTATAGGATGGAGCCTTTCCTTTGCCCTTCCCTGGACGGGGAGCAGACTTGCCGAAGGGAAAAACATCTGAACAGGAGAAAACTGCTGAACACAAAGGATTCGAAAGGCTGTAGAAAGAGAAGGCAGCATTCAGAGTGGTGGCACACAGGCCACATAGTATCATTGTAAACGAAACAGTTCATCCTACATTATCTGGTGCAGTGACAGACTAAACTCTTAATGATGCATCGAGATTGAGAAAGGAAAGACTGACTTCCTGACACTTCTTTGACACACTTCCTGTCTGATCTGATCTCTAATTTTCTCTGCCTTTTCCTTGGCCGGGTGCCATTTTGTCCTGGCAACGGTGGCAACTCATTAACGTGCTGCAGTTTTGTGTTCTTTTGTTCTCATGGTCAATTTCAGCACCCAAAATAAATCGTCAGAACATTCCTAGTTTGGTACGCTGTGCATTCCAGCTTGGCTTCACAGCTCCAGGTTCTTCTCCGAACCCACGGCCTGGGGGATGCAACGCTTCACCTCCAACGGGCTCCAAATTGGAAAACGAAATAAATGAAACAAATGGATTCGGAGAATGTGAGAATTTGACAAACGAATGCGACATGCAAAGATACAAAATGATACAAATCAACGAACTTCGTCAACCAATTGCAACATGCAAAGAGCTCAGCTGCGGTCTTTTGGTCCCAACAGTCGCGACGTGTTGTCACATCTCTGTTGGCAAACAGCCAGACACGACATTCAGAATATGGCTCGGGCAAATCCACGCACCCGGTAGTCTCACCATGCACAGCAACCAACATGTCAGAGTTGCCTGGGACGGTGAGGAATTGCAGTTTCAACATGTTTCAACCAGTTTTCAGTTGGAAATGGTTTCGGAATCATCGAACTATTGCTGGTTCTTATAGGTTCATGCAGCAAAATCTTGGACCATAGATTTCAAGTAGCATAGGTGCTGATAACATTTAGCAACCAAGAGAAAGTTGTACCAAGCAAAAAATTTGTGACTATTCAGAGTGCTTCAGTTTCAGGGTCTCAGAAAGGTACCACGGTATACAACGTCTGCGGGTTCTTTGGTCCGAGGTGCAACGTACGCAAGAATCAAGGCAGTCTCTTTGAACTGCCAGAGCTCACCTATCTTTCGTAGCTGCAGCATCACCAAGGTTTGAATGTAGAGGAAATGCAAAATCCTCAAATAGCTGAGAAAATCATGGAGTCAGTTGGAGATCTTCAAAGGTGAGAATTGCAATTGATTGTAATCCATTGCAATCCATCGCACGCCTTTTCATTCAAACATTCACAATAAGAACTGCGGCTTCCTCTTTCTACGCAATGGCTACACTATCGTGCTTGAAACATGAAAGGCATTTTGGCTTGAACAAAAATGTTGTCCGTCCAACAAAACCGTACAGCGGCTTCCGAAAGTTGCGGTTTCCCATCGTTTCTGAGTCTCGTCCAAGGGTCGTCAAAGTGCTTGTTCCAATCGACAACAAAGTGAGCAGCCCGTTTTTCAGGCTGGTGTCGGAGAAGGTCAAGCCTTCGCAAGCTCTGCTTGATGCCATGACCGTGAACGAAATGCCAAGAATTGTCAAAATGCAACGATTGCAGCAATTCCACAGGAAGAGGAGGCCCCTTCTTGACATCCAGAACCCAAGATTTGGCATGGCATCGTGATAGCTACCGTAGCTATTTTGGAGCACAATGCAACAGAATGCAACAAGCAACATGACGTAAGAGAATGCAACGAGAATGCAACAAGATGCCACCCGGCAACAGAAAAGTGAGATTTGAAACCACAAAGATGGCACAGATTCTGCGAAGATCTTCACCTCGAAAGAGGCATTTCCTCAGCTCCAAGGCACAGCAGAGTAAGGTGCAGACTTCGTCTCAGACGAAGTGAACAAAGTGAACGAGCTGTGAAAGTTTTGAACATCGGAGGAGTACAACGAAGTATGGAAAAGTACGAGTACAACGAGTCCAACGAGTACAGTACTCAGTGAAGGACTGAGAAAATCACAAGGTCCAAGGCTCTGTCAGCGATGGGCCAAATATCGGGCGAACTGGCAACTTCAATGAGGACCAGCTCTTTGAACAGGTGATGCAATAGCATAAACCCACCTACCTGAGCCAAGAGAAATCAGGATGCCAAAGTTATACATGCAAAAAAAATACAAAACAGGAAAAAGAAGGATGTAGACTTTGTGGAACAGCTGCCATCACTGTCTTTCCTCTGTATCTTGTTGGATGACTGGATCATACTGGATCTATTTTTTCTGAAGTGTGTGAAAAGTTGCACTAAAGAGCTCAGCAACACTGTTTTTGTCTAATTTCAACCAGAACTTCTGCAATGTTCATCGTGGCCTACCAATGCCTTCCACCTACAGAGATTCCATTCTGCATCTTGTAGGATTGCAAGCTGGTGATTCGCCCTATTTCTTCGCTCAGATCTGTCAGAGTCAAGAGACATCTGTCAGGTGCGACATTCGAATCCAGATTTGCCACCGACGATGGGCCTCACTGAGCTCGGTGTTCCTCAGAGATGACAGGTATGACTCGTATGACCAAAGATTCCCTGAGTGTCGTCCAATTTGAAAAGAGAAACACATTATGAATATGCAAACAAGTATGATTGGAGAAGGTTTGAACCACACCAATCAAACATCATTGTTGCAGTGATGATGTCTTCATTTGACCCGGCAATCGACTCGAGTCGCCTGCTTTCCCCTTTCGCACCATCGTGCCTTCACTGGTTCACCATCTGACTACCTACTAGGACCCCAAGGCATTCCAAAAAATCCAAATCAGCTTGTCTCACAAGACTAGTTCATTCCTCGAAGTGTTGTGTTTCTGGGGCCTCTCCAAGCTATCTTGGGTTATTGCAGTGTGCCTTACTGCGTCTTGAGGCTGCCATCGAACGAACGAATAATTGGAAACCCTGTGTTCAAGCCGCTACTGATAACATAAAATATGCTGGCTGCACCTCCTACCGTTGATCCATGTTGTGAATCAATGTCGATTTTACATATGCGCATACAAATTTGTGTTCATAAAGATACATTTCATCTGTCAATGCCCATGTATATGATACAACAAAAATCTGTTGTCGGCATTTTGCTCGCATTGATCAAGGCAAGGATTGGTTCACCAAGGCCGCTGGTGGAAACAGGGGTGCACTGGTTGGCAAGCTGCGATTCAGTGAGGAGTGGAATCCGAAGCTTCAGTCGACGGCTCTCAGAGAAGAGTTTGTAAATTTGGCAAAAAGTGGCCTCAACCGACTGTGATGCACTTTGCCTCCATAAATCCTTCAAAGTCTGGAAATCTGTTTGTTTCACGCATCTCAAATCACAGAAATCTCGAATTCTCTGAAGTCTCTTCTCTTCGGCCATCTCCCTCCTCTCTCTCCTCTCTCTCCTCTCTCATCTCCCTTCTCTCCCTTCTCTCTCCTCTCTCCTCTCTCTCCTCTCTCTCCTCTCTCTCCTCTCTCTCCTCTCTCCTCTCTCTCCTCTCTCCTCTCTCTCCTCTCTCTCCTCTCTCTCTCATTCCTTGCCTCTCTTTCTGCCTTTCCTCTCTCTTCCCCTTTCCTGCTCTGCCTTTCCTTTTCCTCTTTTCTCTCCCTTTCATCTCTCTTCCCTCTTTTCCTTCTCTCATCTTTCATCTCTTTCCTCTTTGCTCTCTCCCCTTCTTTTTCTTTCCTTTTCCCTCTCATCCCTCCATCCTCTCTCTTTCTCCCTCTAATTCTCGTATTCTTTATTCTCTATTCTTCCTTCTTCTCTCTTTTCCTCTTTCTTCTTTTTCCCCTCTCCTTTCCCCCCTCTTCTCTTTCCTTTTCCTCTTTCCCCCCTCTTCTCCCCCTCTTCTCCCTTTCTCTCTTTCTTCTCTCCCCTTCTTCCGGGCGGCAATGCATAGGATCGATGCCAGGACTCCAGGAAGTCCCAGCTGCGCGACAGAGCGACCAAGCCAACCGTCGCTCTCCCAGGAAGCACGAAACCGCTCCTCGCCACTAAGCATGCGATGCGGAAGATCCATTGTCATAGATAAATATAGATGTATAGACTTGTATGACATACAAATGTATCATTAAATCATTGAATGAACCCTGTTGAGTTGAGTTGAACATTGCTGTGAGTTTGGAACAATAACTGCATGTCAAAAGGTTTGAAAGGATTCCCACTCCTCCACATTGCTGTGAATGATGTGTGTGTGTGACACAATCGAAACAAATCATGCAGCCACGCATCCTCAACTTTGGAAATATACCTCAGACTGAGGCCATTCTACTTGACTCTGACGGATCTATCTTAGACACGAATCGTAAGGGACTTTCAAACCATCATGTTCTTTTGGGTTGGTGCAACAACACTTTTTCCACGTTCAGCCTGGGATTGCTCGAACAAAACCGATGGCAAACATACCTCGACCCCAAGCCCGGTGCAACATAGTGCAACAGGCTGCATGCAGTGCGAGTTCCCAGCAGTAAAGGAATCCTAAGCTCTGGCTCTCCCAAGAATTTCAATCACAGTCACACTGTTCAGACTACCAAATCTACTGACAAAAAAGGAGAGAAGAAGAAGAGAGAAGAACAAAGAGATTCTGACAGAATGCCATTGGCAAAGTGGTTCTCGTTCCAACAAACCTCTTTCCAACGTGCAAGCTTCCATTAACGGGTCCACCGTCTCGTAGATCCCTTTCAGAAAAACCAGGCCACCCACAGAGAGTCCAGGGATGCACGAAGGGCTTCCGAGATTCTTCACTTTTGCAGCGTGATCCTTCAGCTCAAACAAAAAAGAACAAAACACTTGGAAAGAAAATGAAAGGAACATGTTAACGAGGCAAAAAAGAGTTTATAACAGGTCGCAATGTGTCTCATTACAAATGTTCTCACTTTAGATCCGCTTATCCTCATCACACTGATTCAGACCTGAGCAAAATCAAACCACAATAGAACCATCCGGAGAATAGGAGGCACAGCAGTTCTTCCCCATGGAAGTTGGAGAGCCATCTTCAAGAATTGAAGGGCCGATCTGACGACTTTGCTCCGTCCTCCCACTGCTTGTGCTTCAGCCAGAGCAAGAGCTTATCCCTGGGCATCTCACATTGAACATCCTCTCAATCTTTAATGAAGTTTGAGATGTAGAATGTTTTTCCTTGTTGCTTGAAATGATTCCAGCTATACACTGGAGATGGTCTACATCTTTCAACCCAGTAAACTGCAATCAGGGAGGGTTCTTCATTGCCTAAAAATTGCCCCAAGGACAGGAAGAGCTTCGAAATTCGTTGAACCCGAGCAGCCCAGGTCAGCCTGAGCCAGAACTGGTAGGCACCCGAGCAAAGCATGGCCAGAATGATGGCCTTACAGGACCAATTCAGGCACCAACTTTGAAAACATCAGTAAATTTAATCAATAAATTGAAAGAATAGATAAACGAAAAAAGAATTCGAATAAAGAATTCCAACAATTTGAAGAAGTCCAGATGATTTTGTTGAGCTGTTTTCTGTCATCCTGGACGCTCCAGCGCTAAAAAAGTGAGCCAGACAAGCACCTAGAATTTCTCGGTGAACTATGGCGAGCGGCAACATAAGCTGTGTGAGTATAGCCAAACTTCGTCAGGAAATAGAGGATTGGCACGTTCACAAATTGGAGCAAACTCACCTCGGCAGATCTACTCGAGTGAAGGATTGCATTAGCTCTTTGAAGAGTCAGGCAAATTGCAATAGCTTATTAATTAGTTTAATATGATTTCTTGCTGAAATGGTAGAAATCGGCTGAACGAAAGCAAAAGGCAACCAAACATTTCGTGTAGCACCGAAATGCACCGAGCAACTCTCGTGCATTGTTGAACCAATGCCAAAAGGAAGTTCTCCTCGAAAACCTCCGGAAGCAGAGCCTGCCCCTGAGCACAGGATCAGTGTGAAAGAATGGAAATGTTGGAGAAACCTTCGAAAAGACTAGAAATATGCAGAAGATTTTAGAAAGACTGGAAGTATATGGAAGTATCATACATCTCAAAATAGAAATTTATGTTTTTGTCGATTGGTCATCCGACCACAGGGAAATGCGCAGAAAAAAAGAACTCGAAAGCTTGATGTCAGAGATTCGCACGAGGTAGTGGTGCGTCTGCTTGCCAACTTGACCACCCTCAACAAACTCTCGGCTTCATCTTTAAGGCATCCCATCTCGCAGCCTCATCTGATCCACTCTCATCTGTTTCATCCTCCGTTTCCTCATCTGCCTGCGGAACGAGAAAAGCGTCGATCTAATCTGATCTTCGTTTGTGATCGCAACATGCCACCCATGGCATTTCCCAGGATCAAACTGGCAGGAGTAAGCTGAGTAAATTCTCGAGCCTCCTCTCTCGTGCAATCGACATAGCAACTGCTCAGTCTCTTGAGCACTCGAACCATGTCACACCATGTTGAATTCTTAGAGTTAGATCCTGATTTTGACAGTTTTATTCATCAAAAATGGTTGCATCTGTATGTATCCGTTTGAAGAGTGGGAAAGCCTGCAAGAATCCAACAGCATTCCAACACCGTAACTGGACCTGTTCTCTCCAAAAACTGCATCTTATGGCATTCATTTGCACTGCATGACTGCATGACATGAAACTATACCACAGAATTGTTTTCATCTTTATTCTATCCATTCTTTACTAAATTACATTGACTCCGTGGTTGTGTGCTTTACATCAATCTCTGTCTAAGCCTCATCTAAGTACTGTTCTACCATCTAAGCCTCATCTAAGTACCGTTGTTGCAATCAAGCATTCTTTTTCACGCACCTTGAGGCTACGGGCTACGTCAGCTTGAGCATTGACGACCGAAAGTTTTGAGATCTCGCTTTGGAGCTGGTCGATGAAGCCAAATCTCATTCGATGCATTCGATACATTGAATCTCATGTGGTTGCGTGTGTGTTCTTTGTTGTGTGTGTGATTGTTGTGTGTCTTCTTCGTTACATTCTTTCTTGTGTTTGTTTTGTGTTGGTTTGTTGTGTGTTGGCTGTCAACATGTTCTGTGTTGTGTGCGTTCCGAATCGCTGCGCAGCCTCGATCCACTTGCCGTCGATCTCATTGGAGCTGTAGTTGGTCATACACGCCTGGAGCGGAGATCGCCAGGTCGTTGGACTTCTCAGCTTCTCTTTCAGTTATCTCCTACTTCTCTTCTCTGCATCTCTCTGCTCCTCTAATCTTCTACCCTTTTTTCTTCCACCGTTTTTCATCATTTCTCCACCTTTTTGATGCTGAGGAGTCAAAATCAAGAAGGTCATGGAGTGGCCCTTGGTTCCAGCCTCCACAGACGAACTATCTTTGAAGGTCACAAAACCGAAGCCGCGGGACCTTCAAACGCTGCAAAAAGTGTGAGGCAGAGTGACTTATCATCCTTTCACTTCCAGGCCAATTGGAAGGCACACATTGTAAAGAATCTGATCAAAAGACATGATGCTGACAACAAGCAAGGTCCGATGGGTTCAACTTGCTGACTTTTCTTCTGCACCTCACACCTTCGTGGTTTCCAAAACGTATCCTTCTCAGTTCTAATATGTTCTGCTCATCTCTGATCATCTATGATGATCTCTGATGTGTTCCGTTCATCTTGCCTCTGAGTCCCTGGGTCCATCATGACGACAGCATCCTGACAGCTTCGAAATGCAGAGAAGCTATGACTTGGATTCCTTGGATGCCATCGAAGGATGCTGAAGCCTCGATGGTGCCGTATTTTTCGAAGTATCCTCACGAATCGGGGCTGTGAAAAAACATCCAGGCAGCCAATGAGAATTATGCGCAGATTTTCAAGCATGAAGGATTGAAACCTTTGTGTCACTTCAGAAGTCACTGGTTTCTCTCTTTATTTCTCTCTTTATTTTTCTCTTTATTTCTCTCTTTCTTTCTGTCTTTCTTTCTTCAATCACTTTTTCAGTCTCTCTTTTCTCGTCCTGTGAGCTTTTCATAGTCCACGGTGGGCGGCAACCCTCCTACCTGGCTTTTCAAAGTTCGTCTCAAAGCCTTTCTCTTATGGAAGACCTTTGAAGAGAGAAAGCTTTCTCACGTTTTCTGGCAGGTCATTGAAGACCTTTGAAGACCCTTTCTATCCTTTTCTTATTGGCAGGTCTTGTTGTTAAAATGTCTTCCTAACAAAGATCTTCAAACGACAAATGGCAGTGATGTTCGACTGGATGAATTGTGGCCAGGAGTGCAAAAACCTTGACCACGTTGAACTCGACGCCTGCCGTGCTCCCAACTTCAAAGAAAAACGCAACGAAAAGCAACTTCAAGTTGCTGAGTCAAGATTTCAACACCTGTTGCAGCAATGCTAAATGCAGTCGATTGAAAGAATTTGCTTCATTTTGTCCTTTCTTTGAGATACACTCTCTGTGCCATTACTCTTTCCTTAGGTGTTACATGAACACAAGATGAACACACCGTGAACACACCGTGTTGCTCTGAACTTCTGAATTTCTAAACTTCTCAAAGCACTTCTTTTTTCAGGCCTTCTGGCGCAGCTCCTCCTCCTGGCCGGCCAGAACCATCACGGGTGGCCTGAGACAAGGCAATCGCATGCAAACACAACATGAAAAAACATGCAAACAATTCCAAATCACACTCCAACGATCTTCAACGCAATTGCATGGAGAACACTTTTGTTTACTGCTTTCATTTCCGTCATTTTCACAGAGACATTTTGTGAACACACGGCTTTGCCGAAGTCGCTTCGACTATCCACGAAGGAAACTGCTTCAGTTCTGCCTTCTTCACGGTGACGGTCCGTCCATCCAACTCCTGGGTAGGCCTCTCGAAAGCTCTTCTGCAAGGTGATCAGAACTTGAGATAGTAAAGCTATGTAAAGCTAAGAAGAACTTGCAAATCTCGGTGAAGCATCCTAAACATGTCGTGTGTGCTGGGCTCGTGCAAGCAGGCCAGAAATCCCCAAATGTCTGAGCAAGGGACATGGTGATGGCCGCATTCACGGATCCTGGATCCTGTCAGGAATCTGGCAAAGGTAAGGGATTGCATCTGACAAATGTTGAAGAACAAAGCATGTCTCCAATGCTGTAAACCATCCCGAATTACTTCCTATCTTGTCTGGATGTTGCTTCTAAGCAAGGGATGGGTCGCATCACTGATTTTACAAACACAAATTTCTCCAAGAGAACTTATCAAACTTCTCCTTCCCTTCTCTTCTCTTATTTCATTGTTCTCTCTCTCTCTCTCTTTCTGCTTGGTTTGGAGAATGATCTCCATTTATAATCCGTTTCATTCTGTTTTTGCTCGCCTCAAAGGTCACGAAGCCAAAGCCCCGAGAACGGCCAGTGTCCCGGTCAATCATGACCTGAAGTTCCAGAAAAACGGACAGATCCAAAGAACAAAATGAAAACCAAAAAGGCTGGCGATGTTGTGACATCGGAGACTACAAGAGACTACAAGTCTCAACAGAATGCTGAGCCTTGAGGAGCCCTATGGGGCCAGTGCTCAAAGATTCAAACACCGTGCTCCTAAGATCTGAATATATCACAGTAGTGGAGCTTCTGACGATGCAGTCGGAGATCTGACCGAACTGCTCAAAGTGGGCCTTGAAACGCAGGAAAAACAAGACAAAGGGGTATACATCGGGCAGTAGATTTCTATATAGAAGCGTAGGACCCATGCACCACATGCCGTGGCAGCTCTAGGTTTCAGGGTCATCCCCCCCGGTCCAGCAGCCCCTCCAAGCGTGTCGGGCACACCTTTAAACCTTCAGTCGTGGTGCTGAAATTCAGCCCACCCACATAGACCTGGGAAGCAAAGTGTAGCAAAGTGCACGGAGCCTCCAGAACCAAAATCCCTTTCAAGTAAGAAGTAAATTTACAAATTGAGTTTTCAACTTTTCAACTCAGAATTCGCAAATTTACTGAGCTCGACTTGCAATTGCTCAAAGTGGGTGCATGCTGAACTGTCTGCATCGACCTTTCCAGCATCATCCGGCATGGCGTTACAAACACGGCTGGGTGCCGTCAACTGTTTCCACGCTGTATTTCAAGTATGCAGAACCTACAAGTTGTTCCAAGTTCTTCCCAGTTACTTCCAAGTTGTTCCAAGTTCAAGAACTGGGGTGAATCCAGTTGTCTCTTGGAGATCGGGAACTGAAAGTGATGGAAGCTCCTTCTAGACACTTGCTTGGAGCATGGGTGACATGGAGCCTCGATGTTGGGTCTTTCCTTTCATTGAGCCAAAACCCTGCGCCCCACACAGTTTCAGGTGAAAGGCGATCAGTTGCGGTCGCTGCTGACGTTGGCTTTGCTGGAGAATGATCATTAACATCGAACAATGACTTTCCAACAATGGCTCTGTGCTGAGAATTTCCAAGTGTGTTACTGTGCTACTGTTTATCAAAACCAGTTGAAGATATCAGAAACATCCAACTTCTCCAACCAGTCCTTAACGATAAGTTCCAGTTCTGAAGGAATCTCGGTTTTCGAATCTGTTTTCGAAAGTTCGAAACTTCCTTCCGTTCTGTTTGACTCGAGCTGTTTGACTCGAGCTGCTCTGTTTGCTTCGCTCGAAGTCGTGTTCTGAGACCTGCGGAGTTGCTGTCGAGGAGGTCTCAACTGCTCCAACTGAAACAACAGACCGCACTGAATTTTGAATGTCGTGAATGCTAATGAATTCGTTTGAATGAATGCTTGTTTTCTGTTTAATCCAACGCAGAAGATGATCATAAATTGTGTTTATCATTTTTCGGAAAGAACGGAAAAACTTCGATGTCGGAACCACCCTTACCAAAGTGACTCAAGGATTCTTCAACATTTGTCCACGTCTTCATCACAACACTTGATTCCTTTCAGACTTGCCACGGCCTCAGCGTGCTACGGGTTGCGCAGCAGAGGTCACCGGCTCATCATCTGAGAGAGTCCTTGGTAGGAAAGAGGTTGGCTCTGCTTCGAAGTGTTGGGGATTCGGGGGTCCATCAGCACAGCATTTCCCCAAATTGGTAGTTTCCAAAGGCCAAAAAAGGAGCCTTTTGTGGTCGGATGTTGCTGCTTCTCAAAGTCTTCCGGGCGCCTTTTTGTCCTGGGATCACTGACAACTCTCCCTCCTCATCTTCGATATCATGTTCCCAACCCTTCGGGAGGCCGTATTCTTGCCTCATCGCAAGGCGCGGCTCAACGACCAACTGCTAGGTCAAACGAGGTAATGAGTGTGATTGGAAGCATGCAAAGTCTTGGAAATATCAGGAACACGCACTGGTAATACCAGTGCATGAAAATATTCTCATTTACGTTACTCATATTATGCATATGTAATGCATATGTTGACAGATATATACGTGGCATGCAAGTGTTTCCAATTGTGTATCACTCGTAAACTCTATAGGCAGCACTGATGCGTTCCAAGCGCCTGATTTTCTCTCGCAGCACTCGTTTGCCTTTCAGGGGAGAAAGCCTTCCCAAAAGATGAAAAAAAGTTGTGAAAATAAGGAATTAACACTAAAAATTAAGAATACGGAAACGGAAAGAGGAAGAATTAATATCATAAGATTATATGAATGTGTTTCGGTATGAACACAAAGGGATTAAGATAAATATGGACATATATTTTCTAAATATATTTTTTCAATATATGTATGTATGTGTGTATATATATATACATATAAATTCAAATATACATATATAGTTTGGTATTTTTAGTTGTAATAAAAAACAAAAATAGTTCTATTTAATGGGAATAAAGGATTATCTATATATATATATATATGTATCTGTATATATATATATATATATATACATATATATATATATACATATATATTTTTTTTTTTAATATAGATGCATTTTGAAAAATACGTGTTCAAAAAACATATATGGAAACATCAATGCCCCCCAAGACTAACGTTTTTCACTCATGTCATACCTTAATTCAAAATGCGTATCCCAACTATGTATGTCTGGCCCAACGACCACCTCCCCCAAAGTCCACCTGTTTTGCCTGGTTTGCTGCATTGTCTTCGAAATCATCAAATACCATAAGGCGCAATTAAGCACAAAAAAAGCACAATTGACTATAAGGAACATTTCAAGAAGGTATAACTAAATAGAAATGATTACCTAGGCCACAGTCAGGTCATCATGAAAATGCCACCACTCAAAAACATATACAGCAAAAATCAATAAAACATAATGAGCAGGGTAAAATCAAAGGCGCGTTATTCAACAAAAATGAGAAAATAATATCTCTACAAATGCATTTGCAAGCCATGGTAACATGGAGCTTTGAGAAAAAACAAGCCAAAAACACAACTAATTAAGCATAGTTAGATCGGCCATCATCAAACCGGCGATGAAATCTAGCGAATACAAAACAAAATTAATTAGCAGCTACTTTAACAGACCAAACACAATTCAAAAACGCCATAATCACATAGGTCCTCATCAAAGGACGTCCGTTTTGGCCGGATGGGTTTGGCGGTCGAGGCTTTTCACCCGTTTTCAGATCAATCCCTTCAACGCGCGCGCCACACATATAAAATACTTAATTGCCTCTGCGGCTCTGCGAGCAGCCAAGTCTGCAGCGTACTTCGCCTGGCGCTTTGCGCGATGGTTGTCGAAGACCACAGCAACCCTCTTCTGCCTCTTGGAGTCTGCGAGCTTCCCACTCTGCAAGTTCCTGGCGCTTTGCGCGATACCACAGCAACTCTCTTCCCCCTCCGGATCGGGCCACATGGCTTTGGCGCTTGCAAAGAAGCGCAGGTTGGTTTACACCGCATATTTCCCAATTACCAAATCAAAAAAGGGGCGACAATAATGACTATGATGTAGTCTTTAGATTCCACATATCCCGCAGTACAAGTGGATAGAAATGCTTGGCTTCTCTTGGATTGGAGTTGCCCGGCACTCCTCTCCTCTGGACTGCTGACATTGTTGCAGGATATATGCGAAACAAGCGCAGCGCATCCATGGAAGGTCCCCGACCATCCAACTATTGTCATTGAAAAAATGAAAACACCCATACCTCAGGGGCGATAAATGCTGGTTATATCCGCGGTTCATGATGGTTAATGTTGGCAAATGATGTTCTAATATGTTTCATGATACACAATCCATTTCCCATGTCTTTCCGGTACTTCCGGTGTTCAACAGATGGCTTCAACCATCTAGCAGCGGTCGTTCCTGACATATCACCCGACCAAAGAGCAAGCCGAATCACCCATTGACCGTTATTCACCGTCATTGGCCCATCCCAGGCCATGATTTCACCATCAACTATCATATTGCCACCATGGCTTTGTCAGGAAATACTTGCTCGCCTTTTGCAGGCGTCGCGCTTCCCGCTCTGCACGTTCCCGCTCTGCACGTTCCTGGGGCTTTGTGTGATACCACAGCAACTCTCTCCCCCCTTCAGATCAGACCACGTGGCTTTGGCGCTTGCAAAGTGCAGGTTGGCTTACACTACATATTTCCCAGTTACCAAGTTGTCATATTACCATGGCTTTTGCACTATCATATTACCACCATGGCTTTGTCATAAAATACTTGCTTGCCTCTTGAAATCTTCGCGCGGACACATCCGCTGCCCACTGCTCTTGGCGCTTTGCGCGATGGTTGTAAAAAAACACTTCAACATCGTCAGCACAACACCACAAAACTTCGCCTGCTCAGCTGCAAACAGGTCTCGTGGTCGATTTTCCTCGGCTGGGCGAAGGCCCTTCAGAAGTATCTAAATGGCAAGCGGCTGTTGGAAAGAGGATCGCCAGAACCAGATTCTCCAAAAAAAATCTCTCTACAAAACAATTTCTCAACCGCTGAAAATCTTACATGGTTAAAATCACTCGAAAACACCTTCATTCGACCAAGAAAAACCATGGGACACGAAACGCGGAAAACCTAGGATAACAATTGCGGATAAAAACAGGGGCGCGCACCCCTCCATCGAAGCAATGGACCTCTACAAAAGACCGGGTTTTAACAACCTGTGAAAAATAAACGAACGGAAGTTCAAGATGGAACCCAAACCCTGGTATTTCGCAGACGAGAGAGCAAGAAACCTCAATTTGACGACCTACGGTCATCCACCAAGAATATGGAATCATTTTCCTACTTATCATGGTTCTGCGAGCAAACATTCAAACATGAGCATCCCCTGCTAGAAAAATCGGAAACGTCATGTTTGCGCACCTGAAGTGGCTTCGGCCAAAATGGCCTCTGCAACCGGTCGGGCTGGAGCAGTCTCGCGGGCGGACACGTCCTTGTCCTGATCTGCGCATGAGGCTTGAAGGCTTGAACCCGTGTAAAAGTAAAACGTCAGCTCACTCTCTGGTAATCCATGATCTGGATGGGCAAAAATCTTGGAGTAACAAAATTGGGCCGGCAGAAGATCGTTTCAATACTTGTGGTCAATTGGTTGATTTCCTTTTCGTAATCGAACCAAACTGATGGTCGTCACGACCTTCAATCATGTAAGATGTTTCTTTCCTCTAGCTATTTTTGAAGTATGGATTTTCAATCAGCCCCTTTACTTTTACTTTGCATTCGGCAATGCATTGCTTTCCATTTGATCAATTGTGGTTTCACGGGTTGGCTGCATGACCAAGCATCAAAAAATCATGTAAATCTCGATTGAATTAAAGCCTAGGGGTTGCGGGGGGCCGGGAACCCTTGCTCATTGACATCTTGCGCGCAGCTGCGGAAAGTTGAAGGGGTTCTCACTTCATTGATCATAAGGAGCATCAGCTCAATTGTTTCGTTGCTCCAGCGAATGGCTGGTGAGCTTCTGGATGGGAGATCATGGGACCGCTTTTCAGCGCTCCAGAAGCTCCCGGAAGTCGTTGGCCACTCAGCCTCAGCGTTTGATCACTGTGAATCCGCCGCTGGTTTCAGAAATGCTAAAATTTGCGCCACCAAATTTGGCATGTGTTTTTGAATACAAAGAATATCCAAGAATTCGCTGTATCACAAAATGACCCAAATGCAGTCATACCATGGAGCAGTGGAAATGATCGGGGAAAACTTGAACCCACCACCACAAGGGGAACCAGCGCAGGAGTTGGACCCCTGGCTTTTGGATGGCACGAGGGAGCGGGAAAACCACTCAGGGAGAAGGAATGCGCAAGATGCAACTTGCTAGGACACGTTGCCTGGGCGAAAGCCAAGCTGCGCTGTTCCGGACAGCGGTGGCAAGCCACTTGAGAAACTCCCGCAGCACCTGGGCAAGGGGGAGGCGACGAAAACTAGCATGGCAACGGAAGGAAACAAAAGGAATTGCAAGTGGCCAACGAATTGAAAAAATTGGTAGGTTGGTTGGGCTGGTGGCTCTTGGGAGCAATCAAACCCACGAGGGGGGAAGTCATCTCCATGCCAATGGTTGCTAGTTGCTACTACATACCAAATACCAGATACCAACTTGGCGTCATGTAAACCACCATGGCAGGATATTTTGATGCGCATATGTGAAAAATCAAAAATGATTTTGATAAGCGAATGTATATGAAACAAAAATTTGATATCTTTTTGACGCTATCACCAAATCCTGCTGTCGTCGAGTTGCTTGCCCAATTAACTAACAACATTTCATCCCTGAGCGCCATGGCTCACGTAAAGTACTAGGTGTTCGGGTAGAGGCCAGGACTATTAATAGCGACATTTTCAAAACTGATCATTCACCCGGTAGAATTCGTGCAGCGGAAATGTTCCTTGTGGTGTCCTGCACAAACAAATTTGGGATGTTGAATCACGCATCTAGCAATGAATTCCCACGCGTCAGCCTGATTGGTTTCCAATTTGCAATGGGCGGGCTTCAGGCTGCACCAAAATGAACAGACCTGTTGCATCCTCCGATGGTTTCCGGCAACTGCAATACGCTGCCAAACAGGCCAAAACAGGCACGGTGAGGAATTATCTACTTGTCAGCCAACAAACATTGCTGTTCTCTTTTCTTCCTTGATCAACAACAACTGATGGTAAAATTGAACAATACAACGGCACTTTGTTGGTCAATTCATCAGCGACATACAAACAAATATCATGGCCATTTTTTGTCTCCCCATGGCCAAATCATGGTGACACAAGGCACCGTGGCACCGGGCCACCCAAACCTATCACTGGACTCCGGGCCCAACCCGGGTCGACTGCGGGCGTGATGCCCAATGAAACCGCCTCGCGCTTAAGGAAAACAAAAGCAGGGCCATAATGCCATTTACGGTTAGTTAATAACAAATTAATAGCATTTATGGCTTGCTCGTGGTTTGTTAATGGCTACCTGATGGCTAATCATGGCTCAGCATGGCCACTTGTAAATATATATATATATATAGATAGATAGATAGATAGATAAATAGATAGATAGATATAGATATAGAAATAGATATAGATATAAATATATATTTAGATATATATTTACATATATATATATATATGTACGCAAATCTATGTGTATACATGGCCCACAAGTATCACTCTTGCAAATGGCTATTCGGATACACGCACATACATATTTCATATTCAGAAATGCAACCGCCATTTTTACCTCTGTCACGATGGATATTTGGAAGCAAAAACTGGATGAATGTTTTTATTTCAACAATAAGTTCTTCAGCAAATCCAGGTGTGTGTGGCAAAACATTTGACACAGCAAAATGTATTTATGTATGTGTGGCGTACGCATGGCTGATCATGGTCAGCTCAAGCCTTCTTCTCCAGCTCCTGCAGTGCGCCGGCATGAAACTCCTGTCCCGTGGCAAGGCGAAAGTTGAAATGGCTGAAGCACCGACAAGACATTGCCAACCTCCCCGGCGGCCAGCCAGTGGAGGGTCACGCCGGCACTGAAGGCCTCACATGCGTTCTGTGTTCCGCATCTCGCTACCACTTGTGTGCGCGCGCGCGTCAAACCGGCCCGAGCTCGCCACATCAAGGCCGGGAGAGGCGGTGATGGAGGAAGCGGAGAGGACGAAAGCCTTCTCCTGGAGGCTTTGCAACGTAACGGCGCGCAGCTCCTGTCCCGTGGCCCAACTCCCCGCTCCAAAGCCAGTGGAGGGTCGCGCCGGCGCAAAAGGCCTCACGCGCGTTCTGCGTTCCACATCTCGCTGCCACTTGTGATCAAACCGGCCCGAGCTCGCCACATCAAGGCCGGCGAATACGATGTATCATAAGACGGCCCAAATGCAGGCATACCATGGAGCGGCAGAGCAGCGGCAAACAAAGCGCCGATCCACAGCCACCAGGGTGAAAAGGGGAAACAAAGGTGAGACAAAGGGGAAACAACGGGGAGACAAAGGCGAAAGGGAGACAAGCAGGAGCAACGGCAGGGCAGCGGCAAACAAAGCGCCGATCCAGAGCCACAAGGGAAACAAAGGGGAGACAAAGGCGAGACAAACAGAGACAAGCATGAGCAGCAGCAGCAGCACAGCAGCAGCAGCAGCAGCAGCAGCGGCAAAAAAAGCGCCGACTGAAGGCCCTAGCATAGACAAGTAAGAACCCCTTATACCTTGTCATCTATCTAGGGAACGAAGCGCCGATCCAGAACCACAAGGGAGACAAAGGGGAGACAAAGCGGAAACAAAGGCGAGACAAAGGAAGACAAGCATGAACAGCAGCTGAGCAGCGGCAAACAAAGCGCCGATCCAGAGCCATAACGGAGACGCAGGGGACACAGGGAAACAAAGGGGGGCAAGCATGAGCAGCGGCAGAGCAGCTGCAAACAAACCGCCGTTCCAGAGCCACAAGGGGGACACGGGGAGCCAAAGGGGGACAATGGCGAGGCAAAGGGAGACAAGCATGAGCAGCGGCAAACAAACCGCCGATCCAGAGCCACAAGGGAGACGAACGGGGGTCAAAGGGGAGACAAAGGCAAGACAAAGGGAAACAAAAGGAGACAAGCATGAGCAACGGCAGAGCAGTGGCAAACAAAGCGCCAATCCAGAGCCACAAGGGAGACAGCAGAAAGGCAAAGGGGAGACAAAGGGGAAAGGGAAACAAGCATGAGCAGCGGCAGAGCAGCGACAAACAAAAACGCCGATCCAAGGCCCTACCATAGAGAAGTAAGGACCCCTTATAGCATTTCAGCTATCTGGCGAAAAAGCAGCGCCTAAAAAGCGTACCACACAAAACTAACGAAATTTGCCTTGTTTTCCGCAAGTTCCACTGGCAAATCTGCTGGTCGGTGTTCCTGCGCCAGCGCGCTTGAAGGCACACATGCTGCATGAAGTCACACATGCTGCTGGGGCGCGTCAAGGCTGCATTGTTGAATCTCACCAAGGCCCCCATGATGAACAACCGGTAAAGCCTCAGCAGTCGTTCACATTGGATCACGTTGCCTAAATTTTGTCTGCAGTCACATCACATCATCCGCAAATAAGCGCCTACAAAAAATGCAATCATACATGTAATGCGTGCAGAAGAAACAGCGCGCGCATGACATTCACACATACCTGGAACTTCCCTCGACCAATTATTCTTGAGATCACCAACGCAAAAGCGCCACAATTCAATCACCAGCGCGCTTAAAAAAAGCACCGCAAAAGCATACTATGCAAAACTGCGCCAAATAAAAGCGCACCGCGTAAAAAACGTGCCAGACAACAACATACCACACAAAAACTTTTCACAAAACGTACCGCACTAAGGACGCACCACACCCAAAAAAACACACACACACACACACACACATTCCGCGCAAAAAACAAAAAGCATAGCAGACAAAAACGCACCGCGAAAAAATGTACAAAACAAAAATGTACCAAGCAAAACCGGACCACACAAAAACGTACAAAACAAAAACGCGCCACACAAAAACGTACCGGACAAAAACGCGCTAAACAAAAAGCATCACAACAAAAACACGTTGCCGCAACACCGCGCCAGCACAATGTCCTACAAAGTATTGCAACGTACTACAAGGTATTACAAAGCACGCAAAGCACTACAACCTACTACAAAATAGTACAGCGCACCACAACGTACTACAAGGCATTACACAGTATTACAACGTAGTGCGATTACTACAAGCTACTACAAGACACTACAAGATACTATAAGATACCACAAGACACTACAACGTGCTACAAGGTAATACAACATACTACAAGGCACTACAACGTACGACAACATTTTACAAAGCACTACAAGGCACTCTAATGCACTACAAAATACTATCGCTACACTGTACTACATATTTGAAAATAAATGATTGAATACAGCATAATTCGCCTTTGCTTAAACACCTATATTGAAATCATCAAGGCTGTCTAAACACATCATTTTATCCAATCATATCCTATTTCATGATGGTTTTTACAAATATGATTTGCTTAATTATGGCCTTTGTTGCTTGGGCCTGCTTAATTTTCCTTCATCTCATCAACTTTGCCCTTCACTTGGCCTGTTTGGTATTGCCCTATTTTCTTATGGCCTGATTGTGCTCTTTGCAATTGTTTGGTTTAGCTTTGCCTTAAAAGAATGCCTGGTTTGGTTTTGCTATGTCTAAATTCGGCCCATCTAGCGATGCCTTGTTTTCTTATGGTCCCATTGTGCTCTTTGCAGGGCCAAACCAAAGAAAACTTACCGTTCTGCACTGAGGTGAACTTGACCAATTTGTACTTAGAACATGTTTGCTTCAGAAGTTTTTTCTTACCAGCTTTTGACTTTGCTGGCTGTCTGGGGGCCATTGCCCGCGAGCATGTTCTTTACCAGCCAAAGGCTTGAAAATAAATGCAAGTTTTTGTAGAATAGGTTGGGCTCAAATTCGGGGGAAACGGACACCTATGGCACCCCCTACCCGCCTTTTCTGCATTGTAATGTGTATTGGCAATGTCTCTTTGCATTTTTTTGGTCGATCCAAGATAAGGGTTCTGCGAGAACTTCTTGGACACAAGGCTCTGAATCCAAGATCCAAGGTTCTAGGAAAATTTAATGGACTGAGGGAGGGGCCCAAGAATCTTGGATCTTGGCCCTGTAGATCCAAGAAATTTTCCCAAAATCTTGGATCTTGGATCCAGTACTAAAAAGCATTTCGAAGTGGACACGTTTTGCAAAAGGGTTGCCGAAAAAACAAGCACAAAATTGCTCTAAGTACCTGGGCCTTTTGGAGGAAGTAACGTATATTAGATGTACATTAAAAAAACGTCGGTCTTGGGGGGTGCTATCTTTATATATATATATATATACACATATATAGATATACACATATATATATATACACATATATATATATATACAGATATACACATATATACATAGATATTTATTTATTCATTGAAACAGATTTCAATTGAGATACATAGATATATAGATATACATATACACAAAGATATATATATATATATGTATAAATGTAAGAAAAAATGTATATATCTATATATATATATATGTATTGAAAAAAATATGTACATATACAGATATATATATATATATACAGATATAAATATATGCTTATTTAGATATATATGTATTTATATATATATATATATATCAATATTTAAATACTGAGATATTGAAATACATTTATATATACATATTTTGGTGTATATATATATATTCATACATACATTTGTTTTTTGACATAAATATCTCAATATTTACATATATAAACATATATTTATTTATTTGTATATTTACATTTACAGGCATATATATACATATATATAGGCATATATATACATATATATAGACATATATATATAGAGAGAGAGAGACATATATATTTATATATATATATATAGACATAGACATGGATATATATATATATATATATATATAGATAGATATATATATATATATATATATATTTATATAAATATCTCAATATTTACATATATAAACATATATTTATTTATTTGTATATTTACATTTACAGGCATATATATACATATATATAGGCATATATATACATATATATAGACATATATATATAGAGAGAGAGAGACATAGATATTTATATATATATATATAGACATAGACATGGATATATATATATATATATATATATTGAAAGATATGTACATATATATATATATATTTATTTATATTGATATTTCTATTTTTATGCATATTCATATTTATTTGAAGAGTAAAACAGCGGTGATGCACTGATTCCGTCCGATTCATCACGCCATGTCCCTATCTCTGTCCTTTCGCCAAGCCACGTCTCTCAAAGATGGACTCGCCCCAGGAGAGCTGACTGATGGTCCAGACCTGGGACATGACATGCCTTTGGCACGGAGATCCACAGAGCACCTGTAGAGATACTGAGAACACGTAGTACTGAGTGCATCTGAGTACATCTCAGTACATCCGAGTACATCTGAGTGCTGAATATCTCTACAAGTACAAGCTAAGAGTAAGAACATGTAAGAACAGTTAGACTCAGTTGCACTATTATGAATTATGACTGTGCAAAGAAGCAAAAGAATATCTGTACGTTTGGACCCACCAATGTTTCTGGATGCACAAGTCTGAACTGCTGGTGAAGCTGGAGATGGGAAGGCGTCAACTCTACAAAATCCAAAGCTTTGGAGTCCAGGCGGTTGTCAAGGCAATGAGGCAGTTTACCTCACCACGGCTCTTGGTGGATCTATGCCAACGTGTCATAAAGAACAAATGTGCAAAGTGTATCAAAGTATGATCTCTCGTTTTCGTATTCCAAAACATTTCATTTGAATTCTTTCATTTCTCCTGTTTCTTTCTCCTTTTTCCTTCAATTCAGAAAGTCAAAAGAACAAGAAAAGAACAAGAGATCATACTTGAGATCAGACTTGAGATCAGACTTTGATCATCCTCGGAGAAGTGCTTTTGGTCTGCCTCTGACTGAGACCTCGCACCACAAAGGTCACCGGATCATCTCGGGGATGTGCAAAGAACTTGCCTCGGGGATAGACCTGGCGAGTCGAAGCTGCGTCGGGGTTACCAGGTTACCACAACCAACGACGAAGATCCAATAAAGATCCAATGAAGATCCAATGGCGGTGGTCATCTGTGGTCAAAGGGCAGCACTTTGTGGTGATTCTCTTCAGTGTGAGACACAAAGAGAAGATTTGCTAAATCTTCCTGCGCAATGTGCCTTGCCCGTTTCTGGATCTTTCACCATGGTACTTGCATACGGTCCCATCCTGGTGAGAACTTGAGTCAAACAATCTTCCAACTTGGGAAGGCCATCTTTACTCAGAACTTGAGGATGAGGCCATTCACTCAGACTTTACAACCAAAGTTTAAATGACAGAGTCTACCTCACAGTTTGGAACACAGGGCACTCAATGCACTTCAGGCCCTCTGAATTGACAGTTGCCAGCAGTCAACACAGAACTCTTAGGACTCGCTAGTCCCGTGGCGCTCCTAAAGTCCCTTGGAGGCTGCCGTCCACCGGGAAAGCTGAGCGCGAGTGGTGAGACAAAGAGCAAAAAGATACACAAAGAGTTGAAAAATTGAAAGATTTTGAAAGTGTTATCCTTGACTTCTCTTTTTTCCCTTCGGATAATTTGTGTGTGTGTGTGTGTGTTGAGTTTCCACTTCTGATAGCTCTGTGATTTATCTTTTGCACTGATTCAACGATACTCGTTGTGCTACTGCGCTACTTCAGTTTTCTGCAAGACATCGCAGTTTGCCGCATGACCGGGTCACGGGCTTCTGGTGAGAGCCAACTAGTCATGGATTCTGCTACTGGGAATCTCAATGGGTTCCATTGGGAGATATTTGGAGGTACCCTGAAAAGCCATCCGAAAATGTCAAGCAAAACAGCCATTTTGATGGGTACTTTATCCCAAATCACTTGAGGTCAGGTTGCTCCAGCAGTCACTGGCACCCAGCCTGTCCAAGTCCTTGTACTTTTCCCTGTCTTGGCGCCAAGCCTCAGGATGACCTTGGCAGCGCAAGGTGAATCCATTGAGACTAAGAATTTCCGCTGAATGATCGCAGTCATAAAGAAAATTGGTACAAAAAAAACACCCGAATTCCCCATCAACCATTGTCACGCATGTTTACAATCACTATCAACCCATAGCCATCATCAATGACAATGAAATGATAGTGAACCAATATCATTGTATTGAATGATAACCTTGGTTTCGTTACAATCTGAACTAGAATGAACCAGGGTCAGTCACCCAGGTTTGGTTTTCCATCACTGAAAATCCCGCAAGCAGTAAGCATGTATTGCGATCTACTGACAATGCCTTGAATGCACCTGCTCTTTCTTCTAGTGGCATCAATTGCTATGGATTCTGTGCCCGCATCCCTTTGCAGATTCTTCCCACTACTCATGTCGCTGGGTGTACTCAAAGTTCTGATCCGAATTTAGTTTTGACATCGTGCTTGGGGATTCTTCCGGAATCCATGCTGAAGGAAGAAAAATGAATCAAATCAATAGATCCCAAATCCATCGAAATCGATCTATTGATTCGATTCGCCTGTTCTAAGTCAAAGCTCCCGTGCTGGCAGGCAAGCCGGTTGTCGGCTTCGCTGGGAGCGAAGAGAAGTGCCTGGCCAGAAGCCGAGATCAGAGATGAGGATAGATTCGGCGAAATCAAATTTTGAGATCATTCATAGATTGCAGTAGGGATGAGATTTACCATGATGTCAAAGAGGAATCAAACAATCCGTCAGCAAAACAATCAGTGTTCGAATGGAAAGTCTTGGCCCTGCCGTGCCATGATACACCGCCACACCACGGTAAACAAACGCGTGGCCATCACGACATCACAAGAGCTTCGTTCACGTTAACCGAAATCACTCCCGGCCTCAGGAGCTGGTTGGTCCGGACCTCATTCGCCACGTCATTGGACCATACCATTTTTGCATAAGACATTCGCCATACAAGACATATGAATTTGCATAATTTCGTCAATTTTGATGAAATTATATTTTCTTTCTCAAGAAATTCTATTTTTTCATCAACATTTCTAGATGGCAAATCCTTGAGACAGCGGCAGATGCGCGTCGCATCATGCCTGAGGCAATTTCTCGTCTTGCTATGACAGTGTCCTGAACTTCAAATGTCTGGAAGGGCGTTGAAGTCATGTTGGGTCTGGATGTTCACGCCAGAGTGTTCATGGCCAGAACACTACAACGATGCCCATGTTTTGGCAGTTTGGTGAATTGATTTTGCCAATGTTGTAGCGCTGGTGAGATACGAATTCTTTTTTCGTTGTGGGTTGCAAACTGTGCGGCTTGTGCCTTACGCAGGCACCGACAAGGACGCTGGGTAGGCGTTTGCAAGGCGATGTTCAGAGGCTGATTTCTATAGCGACTTTGCTGATCATTGGAGACTTCGAAGTTACTCCGGCTGGTCACCATTGTCTTAAAATATGCGCTGCCTATTTCGGGAGGATTGATGTGTAGAATTTCCCATCAGCTCTGCATAGCTGTGCATCCCAGTGGGCCTAGTGAGGCCTAGTGAGGCCTAGTTGTGTTTTGAAGCTGAACCAGTGGCTTCCTGGCCTGGAGGACAAGTGCTCTCAGTCATCACAGCCTCTACATTCTGATCATCAGATCTTTCCGCTTCATTGAAAGCAGCTCTACAAGTACCAAACTGATCCAAACTGATCCAAACTGCATAGAATCCAACAAAGGTCTGACCATGAAAGCTGTCACCATGAGCAACTCTTTTTCTCAAGCGAGCTGGCAAGGTTCGCTACTGTGGGAGCAACAGAAACAGAAGCTGTGAACAAATATTGAGTGAGATCACAATGTCGCAGATGTGTCAGATGTAGAAACCTTTTGCCTTTTCGTTTCGCACTTCGCCTCACTTTTTCGCGCGTGAAACTCGACTTTCGCTTAGCGAAGTCTTTCCCTCTGAACTCATCGGATCTCAGGGAGCCGCGTACTGCCTGCGCCTGGGAAGCACAGCTTGGAATGCTGGGACTCTGGGACTCTGGGCTTGCTCTGGGACTCTGGGATTGCTGTGATGCCTGAAAAACTGCTGTTGTAAAACTTCGAAGTACGACCAAAGTTCGCCCAACACTGCTACGATTCAGTTTAAGAACTGGCTAAGAACACAACAAAACTGGAGCAGAGTGTGCATATCTTTTGCCGAAACACTTGGCCACGGGGCATATCTAAGTTTTTTTCTATCATGACGAAGCATGACTTGAACAAATACTGTCTTTTCTCATCCCTATTCAGACAAGTGATGGCATGTTTTTTGGGAGGCTCCTTTCTGCTTCCAAAGTCAACTGAAACCTGGACCTCCCGAGGACTTTTTGCGCGACTGGCTCCAGTGTGTTCGTTGGAATCTGAGTCTGTCCAGATTTTGATGCGCCGGCCCTCAGATTGTGGTCAATGGCTGCACTGCCCTGCGAGGTTCAGAATGACCTGACTTGCCATTCTGAACTTTATAGCATCCGTAGCCGCACCAAAATATCGAGAAAGGCTTTGCCTCTCGCTAGGTTTCCGTTGCCCTCGTTGCGCTCATGCTTTGCCTCGGCAAAATCATGTGTTTTTCTCTTTCGTCGGGTCACCGCTAAAAAGGAATGCAATTCTGCAGTTCAAAAACTTCTCTCATCTTATCTCTTTGCCTTTCTCATCTTCTCATCTTCTCATCTTCTCACCTTCTCATCTTATCTCTGTCTCTTTCTCTTTCTTCAAGTACATCAGGGGATCTGAGGGGGCATAAAAGTCTGACTTTGTTGGAGACCCTCAAAAGTGTCATTATGCTCGCTCTGCTCCATCTAAGGCTCCAAAATGGGTTGGTGCCTAAGGCAAGCCACCCGTTGTCCTGCAAGGAATCTGCTGAGTGAAGTCTCTTGTGTGAATGGACTCTTGGCCCTTGAGAGTTAGCAGACTCAAGAGTCAATTAAGTCTAAAGATTGACTAAAGTACTTGAGTAGACTAAAGACTAGAGATAGCAATAGATAGCAACTAATTGTTAAAGTTGTTGCCCGTAAGTACTTTGCATAGACTTAAGAATCTGCTAAAGATATCTAGGTCTGCTCTTTGTGACTTCCCAGTGCGGGCAACAGTGGGCAGATTATGCTATGCACCGTTCTCTTGCGGTGGCATTTTCAGCCAGAGAAACACAGCTGTCAGATTTGCCCGCCAAAACCAGATTCAAACATCTTGTGTGATCATCCCAACTATTGGGAAGTATGCACATAGGTTTTTGAAAACCAGACAGCATCGATGGCTTCTACCGCACCTCACTCGCAGCCTCGATGGAAGGATTCACAGCACCAATCTTTCTTTGCCTGCAACAGCATCAAGACAGAAGTCAGATCAAGAAACTGCTTCGCAGCAATTCTCCATACTTTTTCTGTACTTGCTCTATACTTGTCTCAGCTTCTCTCTGAAAGTCTTCTACTTATCTCTTCTTTAGAATGCTTTACTTATACTTGTCTAAAGTCTCTTTTTGTCTTCTTTTTTTGTTCGAAAGACTTCTCTCTGAGATGTTCGCCTTGGACCATCCGTGGCGCCAGTCTTTCAAACCTGCGTGGCAGTCAAAGATGTCCTCAGGACATCCCAGGCGCTCGTGGTGGCAGCACCTGCGCGACATCTCAGGTCTTGGGAGCACCGCGTGCCCAAAATCTTCAAACCTGGACATTGAGATGTATCATGACATATCTTCAAATTGTGACCAAACAAATACCGAACCATACCTCGAGGTCTCCTTCAGTCACTCTTGGCGAAAGAAGTCAAGAAAAAAAGAAGACAATACATCGAATACATTTGAACAAATGCTCTCTTTTGAAGGGACAAGCTATGAAGGGACGGGTGACAAAATGCACTCCCATGGGGCACCAGGATCGCTTTGCCGGCTCCCAAGATGCAGCGTTGTGCCCATCATGGCAATGGTATGGCTGCAGCGTTGTAGCTGGACAGCCTTGGCATCGACATCGCAGCGCGGTTGATACACCTGGTCCATTAAGCACAGAATCTAATTATGTCTACGTTTATGTACATCTATATATATATATATAAATATGTACATACACTAGATATGTTCTGGTTCGACAGTTGCAACCAACTTCCTTCACCAGCAAAACCAAGCCGCACGAACTATGGCTTGGCCACTGCCAACAGCAGCTGTGAAATTGCACAATCTGACACAAGAATACGCAAGACACTTTGTCGTGGTATATAGTCGGACTCTAAACACTCAGTACTTGGGTTTAAGACACCAAATGAAATAATCACGTCAGAGTCAGGACATTCAGAAAGAAAACAGTGGCGCATTTATGGTTCAGAAGACTAGTCTCGCTTCGATATCGAAGGAAGATGAATGCGGCCCTACACATCCCACTGTGCAGGAGGACCTGTCCGCAGTGGCGCAGACATGGATGGGTACAGGCAACCTGTACCCCCCAGCAACATCCTATTCTCGGGATGTTCATCCACTCCCACGTCTGCATAATCCTTCCTCCCAGAGAATCCAAATGTCTATCCATCTCTGAGCCAAGAGAGAGCTGAATATGAATAACTGCACAAACATTCGTGCAATATCACGCTTCCAAACACATGGGATAGATTGGGATAGGGTTTCAAAGGAAGGCCACAAACACTCAGACATGTGCAAGAAAAAGGAACTTGTCTTCTCGTGCTTGCACGGATGCAAGACTGTTGACAAATCTTGGATTCCGGGCCAACTTGAATGCGCTCGCAACACCAGGCTCTCTTTGCCAACCCCCACACACTTTGCCTTAAAAAGCACTCCAAAGGCAAGGATTCTCCATGAGAACATACCAGCATCCTAAATCCTTTTCATAATCAGTTGGATGCTCATCCTTTCCTGAACAAACCAACTGGTTTTCTGTTTCCAGGACGAAACTGCCCCCACGGACTGGACGGCACAGGAACGGAGCATCATTCAATCCATAAGGCTACTTCATGTTTACTTCATGTTTACTTCATTGGGTTTCTTTGTGACTTTCCAGAAGGAACATGCGATGCAGCCCACCCTTCCAGCCACTTTGTCAAAGTTGCCACTGCTCAAGTCCTTCTGAGCAGTCAAAAGGATCACAAGCACGTCCAGTCGCACCGCAACAGAAGTGCTTCTTCTCATCTGTCCTGCTTGATGCTCACAAGAAAAGCCCAGCAAAATGTGAGCAGATTGAATCTTCTGTCTGATGCAATATATAATCCCTCTCTTTCATCAAACGCGACGATAAGTTTCTTTTTGAAAATCAACAGCACAAAATGAAATGAAATAAGATTATTCATCATTAATCTACGTGGTTCCCTTTTGCTCAAGCCTCGTCCAGAACCCAAGTGTAAGTTGAAAGTCTGAAAGCCATTCTACAACCACAATCTTCAGCGAGTTCTTGAGGTGTAACGTACGCTCCCCGATGCATGTGTCATTTCAGTACCCAATGTGCGGTCCAGGCAAGCTCCCAATGTTGGAAGTTCAGATCGCAGTTGTGCCTTGGCAGAAATAAAACTGGAAAGTCAAGCCACGCCAAAGTGGACCAGTTTCCACATGCGCTGGAAAGTTTGATTCTGATTTTGATACTTCTTATCTTTGGTATTTTATTCTCTTATCATCATTATCATTATTCTTCTTTTATTCTTCTATTCTATTCTTTCTGACAAAGTGTCCAATGTGCACATTGGAATGTGAGAGTCTCCAAGGGACAGTGGCGGGGTGGTAGTCTTCGGGCATCCAACTTTCGCATTGTCGCAGCACCAGTTCTGCTTGACGTGCGTCCAAGAAGTCCTAAGCTAGAAGTGGCACATTGCTTCAGTGCTTCTTTGGGCTCAAAATTACAAGAAGTAGCACTGGCTCAAAAATGATTGAAGAAGAACATAAGAAGGAGAGCTTGATGATTTTTGTTTTTCTTATCTTTCACCTGCAAGACCACAATTCAACAGCTTAGTTCCAAGGATCTCCCACGTCTGGAATTCCATGCTGCAGTCCTGCATGTTGGCAACTGTACTTCCCAAAGGAATGGGCATCTGCAGAAGATAGTCTCTCAGCTACAACAGTTTTTGGCAATATGTTCTGTGTTCAAGCGTCCAGCTTTCGCTTTGCCAGAATCTCTGACGGACTTTCAACTGGATACATTCCTAGATGGTTTCTATGATGCTCAGTAGCTAAGGCGTGCAGCATATATGCGTGGCCTAGAGAGACTCATACATACTGTGTCTACGTTGCAGCCTCGGGCATTGCGCCCCTGTGTCATCTATTACCATTATCACACAGCTACACACCGCAATTACATTACATTACATTACATTATGTTACATTATGTTACATTATGTTACATTATGTTACATTAGATTACATTACATTACATTACATTATGTTACATTATGTTACATTACATTACATTACATTACATTACATTACATTACATTACATTACATACATACATTGAAAGTGGACTGCATTGCATTGCATTACATTACGTTACGTTACGTTATATTGTATTCAATCACGATCATGTAACGTGCATGTGAACACATGCCCTGCAACCCCACGCACTCGAAAGCGTTTTCCATCCAGCGAACGTGGGGTATGGATGGAACATCTGGTTTGAACATGTGAGCTTTGATCTGCTCAATTGAAAAATTATGTTCACTCAGAACCCAAAAGGATCAAACCTCGAGCTGGATCGAACTCGACGAAATTGGGATCCATCCAAGATCTACCCATTCAGAACATACCCTCCCAAACCATAAGAACAAACAAGAACTACCCTCAGGAGGATATCCCAAGGGTGTGGTGGGTGGGACAAATCCTGAACAGGAAAAGATCTTGAGCCAAAATGGCATACAACCGGAACTGGTGGTTGAACTGAAATGATCAAAGGGAGAGGGCGATAGCCCAATGTATAGAAATATATCGAACGATAAGATCACTCGAGCTGGGTTGCGATGATCTACGATTGACCCACTTATCCCTGACCAACCAGCCGTTGATAAGTGAAC
>VSDK01010847.1:207114-232669 GCA_009767595.1 Symbiodinium kawagutii | reverse complement strand
CACACCGCGCATTTTAATCATGGCAAAAATCTGTACAAGAAGAACAAAAAAAAGACAGAGCCATATGCTTGCATAGAGACAGATACAATCTATGCAGCCTATACATTCAAAACTGGACATCTGTCATATTCAAAGGAACTCAAATGTATGTACAAGCAAAAAATTAAACAATTCGGCCTCCCGTACTTCTATTGTCGCGGGACGGGTCGACATGCAATAATGCATGGCCCCACCTGACACGTTAGCTCATTGTTCAGATGTCATACATCCCCTTTCTGGATGCGTTGGCCTCAAGGCCCCCGCAGCTGGCCACATAGTGGAATAACAGACTGCGGCGCTTCCCGGTCCTCCCGCGGCCCCACCCTCGGCCAACTGGGTGACCCAGGCGTGTGCACCCCCAGGACTCCTGGAAGAAGGTGCCAAAAAGAAAGGCGCTCTGGGTTTCGGTAGGGCAAATTAAAAGCAAATAAATCAACCAATCACGTAAATCACACAGCACGCTGTACAAAGAAGGATTGTTCTTCCAAAGTCGAGCGGACACACCGCCATAAGATATCTAAACCAACGGGGGCAGAACCTGGATGCATGGCGGGCAAACCGCCGTCTCTTGATGAACTAGTCCAATTATTTCAATCAACCATCAGGATTTCACAAGAGAACAACTATATTGTTGATGAACCATCATGATCATCAAATGTGGTCTGAATAGAGCAAATGCAATTCTGTTTCGATGCACTGGACGGAGCCTGTTTTTTCTGCTCAGCGAATGCGATCGCTTGGAAAGGAACATAGCTTGACTATACATGAAATACAATTTGTGGTGATTTCCAACAGGTTTTTGTGACGCTGGTGAGTGAAACAAATACCTTGGTGTAGACAACGCATAGAACATTGAAATTTCGAAGTTGCGTTCCTGAAAGCCGCGCACAACATATCATTCCCATGCCGAGTAATCCTACTTACATTCATGGATCACCTAAGCCCACACACCGCCTATCACCATATGATGGTTTCAACAACAGCTTGAAACACAGTGGGTTCTGACTCCACCTTTTTTTGAAAAAAAAGGGGGACTCAGCTCCGAGGGTTTTCTTGCGCAAGCCAATCCGCAAAATTGAAGGAGAACATGGGTCCAGGGGAACACTTAGGACTTAGGACCTATGGTATGATGTCTTTAGTGTCTGCATTCAAAAGCTGCAGCGTTGGATGGAATGGTGAACAGCGGGCAGACCGCTGATGCGTACAATCAATGATTCCTATAGCCATGTAGCGGGCATACCGCCTATGGTCATGACATAATTCTTGGATCCCTAGAACGGTGCAAACCCATGTTAACCGTGTTCAAAGCATTTCCCATTACATCCAGTATTTGTTGGGTCCACTGTATATACAGAGGCTCATGCGTGACAAGAGAGCGATACTGCTGTTTGATACTGATAACCTTGTAGAACCAGAACATTGGTAGATCTAATTGTTTCCACTTTGACATGTTCACTTTCCCATTCCCTGCCCACGTGAAGGTTGACATCTGCGTTCTTTTTCCAGCCACACCTGTACAGCGCAAGGTTCGTTCTCGATAGTCTGATCCCCTGTTCGATCTATGCAACATGTATTGCGTGTTGTTCACCACTGTTTGTAGTATTCTCTATAAAACTCCTGGTTTTTTCCACCCCGACGACGTTTGTAGCCGGTGCGTTCAAAGAACTGCTGCCTCTTGCTGCACTCGGTCGCTTCGCGACTCTCGGGCTGAGAGGGAACTGAAATCACGTCATCCTGTTCAGGTTCGTCAGACTCTACAGGTTCTTCTTTCACTTCAACAAAATCATCGTCCCATGCGTCGCCGGTCCAGGTCTCATGTTGATCTTGCCCTGCATCATCATGCCATTGGTTCCAATCATATTGCCACGTGTCACTCTGCCATTGGTGTCCATCATCTTGCCCGGACCACTTGCCGTATCTGGTCCAATTTCCCCATGAGTCAGAATCCTCGTTTCCCCATGTAGATTGACCATCGTCCCAATTTCCGTCACTATAGTCCCAGGTATCCCACCTCTGCGATGATGCCCCCTCCCAACGACGTGCGGTTGGTTCACAAGGAGTGTGCTTCATCTCGTCCTCGGTTGTCTCAACACTGCCAGCGCCATGAGGACATACCTGCACAAGAATTCTCAGATGATGTCATGATCAATGTTTGTTTCTTTTCTTACGGGTCTGAAACAACCAATCGTATCCAACAAATATAGGAAGTAACAATAGTGAAAAGAACACAAAGATTTCGTAACCCCACCTTGGTCTTGGCTTTGGCAATCAATAGCGGTGGAACTGATGGCGACGCTGGTGCCGACGTTGACCTCACATAAACGTAATGAAAATGAATGCACTTTACATGAGAATGCATGCTTCAAAGCGGGCAGACCGCTCAAAGTCAAAGCGGACAGACCGCTCACCCCAAAACGCATTGCAGAAAACACGTTAAAATCATAGAGCCAAGAAACTTGGTCTCTTCGGGAGGCTTTGCTTCTGAAACTGGATCAGCGGAGTCGCAAGCGTCCACATTATCCGCCTTGCTCTGGATGTTATGCAAGACTGTCCTGAGAGTATGCGGTTGTTCAACGCAAAGTCTAGGCAAAGGAAACCCCATGCAATCAAAGCAGCTACATGGAAAGGACATGTAGAGAACCTGGGAACTTGCATGATAGATAGATTGGAATTAAACATTGGCCTTAAAGTATACCCGAGCATCTTCGAACGCCAACGTGCTTGTGTCTTCTTGTATTCCCTGCAGTCAGTGGTGTTGTGTGGGAGTATGTGCTATATCAGGTAAAGCCAGCGCAGAACAACACATTCAGTCTCAAATCCATGGGAAATCTGGATGGATAGATGCTAATCAAATGATCTTCAGATGCTGAAATTTCTCAGATCTATAGTCCTTGAAAAAAACACTCTTGCAACATACAACAAAAAAGTTTCTAATATGCACCATGGTACTCGAAAGCTTTCCTTTGCTTTTCCATCTCTTCAGCGGAAGGTTCTGGATCATGTTCTGGAACAGCTTTGCCAGGTCGGGGTTCTGAAGGGGCCGCATCTGCACTTTCTGCTTGCTGTGCCGCTGCTACAACATTCACTTCCGTGCATTTTGGCTCTACTGCCGAAGGTGCCGCATCTGCACTTGCTGCTTGCAGTGCTGCTGCTAGAGCTTCTGCGCATTCTGCTTTCGCTGCTTCAGGTCCAGGCTCCAAAACCGCTTCGGACTTCTGAGGCTCTAAAGACTCCAAAGGTTCTGACGCAGGACCAGCCACCGATGTCGACTCAGCTTCATCGTCATCCAACCTGAGCAGGGCGAGAAACCAATGTGTTTAACTGTACTTATTCTTGATGAAGAAGTGGTCTGAATGATAGACCCCAGTGAAAACAATTAGATTCTATTCAATACATCCCTCAATGTAATCTCAAACCCTCATACTGGGCTACATGTTCATGACTGAAAGGTTCCATGAATGTGAACATAACAAGAAACATGGCGTGAGTGTGGGGGAAAAAACGAAAATTTAGTCATGGTATACGAGTGGTATACGGACGGTATACGATGGTATACGGGCGGTATACGTGGTATACGGGCGGTATACGATTGGTATACGGGAAAGATCCTGGTATACGATTGGTATACGATTGGTATACGGGAAGATTCTTGGTATACGATTGGTATACGATTGGTATACGGGAGGTCTTCCTGATGGTATACGATTGGTATACGGGCGGTATACGCTGGTATACGGGCAGTATACGAAAGGTCGTCCCGCTGCAACCGAGAAACATGTAAGGGTCCCAGCTCGCCTGCTGTTGACGCTTCAGCCTCTTCCAGTTGTCTGCCGCTGCACGTAGTTCCTGTTGATCCGCGTAGTCCCATGCTTCGTAGAAATCCATGCCGCTCATAGCACGGAGCAGGTCAGGTGAACAGGTGACAAGTTGAACGTGTTTCAGAGAGTGTAGTTTGTGATGTGTTCATCCGTGTTGGACAAAGCATTCCCGATTGTTGCAATGGTTGTGTTTCTGCATACCCTTTTTTAACATGAAGCTATTCAAAGAAGTAGTTGTCATGAATCAGCTTGTGGAGATGACACTCGTTCGCGACAAAACAGATAGACAAATACCCTGATATAAATATAGTTTGAACAAAACCTTGTTACTTCGGGTCGCGTTCCTAAAAGGCAGCAGGTCAACATAAAATGGCTTTTGCGGACACACCGCACTGTTTCCCTAACATGCATGTGCGAAGAACCGGCTTCGATGCAGTGATTGCCATATGGCGGGCATACCGCCAAAACCAAAAAATTAATTGCAGCAAAATTCTGCGAACCAACCGTTGTCACACAATTGCACAAGCCTGCTGGCAGACAAACCGTTCTTAAGAACAGCTTAATGCTGTTGGCTGTGAGTAATCGTGTCATTTTCGGCGGGCACACCGCTCATATGTAACGAACAAGTGTCTTTTGACTTTCGGCGGGCCCACCGCTCAAATGTAACAAGTCTCTTTACACTTTCACCGGGCACACGGCCACATGGGAATAGCATTTTCTGCGGGCATACCGCAAATATATACAAGTAAGCTGTCTATTGTTTGATCTAGTATGAATTTGAAGGTTTGAAGATAGCATTGAATGTTAGTACCCCCAAGAATAGATTGTTCCCAATTCTATCAAATAAGGGTTTCTTTGTTGACTGAATGGTTCCATTCATCTTACATTTTCCGTACTTAATAACTATAGTCTTTGTCCATTAGAATCTTTTCCCTGGTCGCCATCGTGATGAGTCCAAGAGTCCAAGATTGGTGTTCGTGCGGCTTTATGGCAGCCACCACTACGATGGACCAGCCAGAGCACGCAGCAGAACAAGTTTCCCCAGACAGTGTCTAAAAACACTATCTATGACAAAGAACCGGCCAGAACGATTTCAGTCCACGTTCTTGGCCTCACGACTGCGCTTGGCTGCCTCAGCCAACTTCTCCAAAGCCGCATCGTCCATGCTGTGCAAAGTCTTGGCCATGGCGCAAGTGCTGTCAGCCTTGGATTTCACAGACTTCGCCAATTCCTTCATGGCATCACAGTCCATACTCAACTCATCCAAGATCTTTCCCTCCGCAGTAGACTTGGCGTGGTTGTTCACAACCTGCTTGCATTCCTTCAGGATAGCAGCAAGAGCGCTGGCCTCCTCCTTGAGGTCATCTGGGCAATGGATGAACTTGGTTGCCTTCTTGGCTTCCTTGTTGGCGGTCTCCAGAAGACGCACTCCTCTGCGAGCAGCCGCCACGATACTTCCATTTGCCTTTCTGGCAGCGTCCTTCTCCTCTTGGCTGCACTTAGCCCTGGCCTTGGCCTTGGCCTTGGCCTTGCCAGCCGCCTTGGAACTAGCCGCCCTGGAGCCAGTTGAACCCTTCTTCGCTTTGCCCTCATCAGACGAGTCAATGGATTCCCAGTCCTTCAGGCGCTCCTGATTCTCTTCAGAGCCAAACAAGTCCTCCTCCTCATCTTCTCCTTCAATGGCCTCACTCTTGCGCTTTCCCTTAGCCATCTTCTTGGTGGCCTCCAAGATTCGACTCCTCACCTCCTCCTCGACATGCTCATATCCAATCTCAAGTACTGGCACTCTGTACACGTAGCCAAACCTGCCATTGAAATAAAACACGTCTTGAGATAGAGATGCTTAACAGGTTTAGCATTTTTACATTTGTCGTTGTTCAGTGTATCAATTATAGATGGCTTTGTTGAACCATCACAAGTTATCAGGAAATTTGTTCACATGATGTACAAAATGGAATAGGTATAGAAAGAACCATTTGCAAAAGAAGAAATATTATCAAACAAAAACTTCCTTCCAATCCAAGAAGATATGGTCAAGTCACAGGTCGCTCTTCTGCTTCTCTGCCCTTTCCACGATGGCTTCTCCGTCGTAACCTTTCTTGGTCCATACACTCAAGGGAAGAAACTTACCACGCACCGCGGCAGTGCGGCGGTGGGTTTCACTTTCCACGAGCTTGTCCTGCAAGAGGCCTTTGAGCTTCGACCACTGAAGCCCATGGGAGTGAGCAGCCATTTTGCCAGCATTCAAGTAGAAGTCGGTCATTTGCTCCTGACTGAGCTCCTTCCAGCCGCTGGATTGCAAGTGAAGGTTCTTGTACAGCATCGTCGTCACCTTATGGCACATCTTGCAAGACAATTGCTGATGACCTTTCTTTCTCACAACCTGAGTTGGATTGGCTTCCACTGGCTTCTTGCAATTGTGGCAGTAATGCTTCGAATCCAACTGGAGCTGTTGCCAATTGAAGGCTTCAACGGGCAGAGCTTGCGGCTCACCGACCGCAGACATCTCAGAAGGTGTTCCTGGCATCGTGGCTGGCACTACTTGAGTATTTCCATCCACAGGGGCGGGTTGTACAGCCACCTGAGTCTCTGCGTCAGGACCTACCTCAGATGTTCCGTCAGTGCTGGTAGCTTCCTCAGCCAAAGTCTCAGCGTTGTCAAGCTGAGTCTTCAAAGCTCCCAGTACCGCTTTCTCTTCACCAGCAGTGAGGCCCGTTGCGGCTGGTTTCACCGGCTGTTCTGGTTCTTTGCTCGGCTCAGTAGCAACCTGTTTCTCTTCAACCTTTGCCATGACTACAGTTGCGGCAAGCGAGCTGCCTGAGACAACAGTTCCCCAAAGGCTACTGAGCAAAACACCTCTGGTCTGCATCCTGGCGCAAACTATTTGAATCCCAGCAAGTAGTAGTAAGCGTGTCACACCGCCTTGGTTACGGCTTCCTACATCTTTGGGTCAAGATGGCGGATCATACCGCCCCGTCCATTGATGAGTATGCAGCGGACATACCGCTTTGAACACACTACTGGACCAAACAAGTAACATGGCAGAAGCAAGAACAACAAAAGAATTCCTGACGCAGACTCCATTTGACCATCCCCAATGGCAATCGACCGTTTTCTTTCGGGAGGCAGAGACTTGGGCGTTGACATGTCTGAAGAAGACAAACGCCGCAGAGAACTGCAGGCAGGCAAGCAAGATGATCAGCCTCAGTATTGTACCTACATCTCCTTCTCGCCATTGTTTGGAAACAAACATTCCCACTGATCCACTGCCTCTCGATGTCTCAATCGAGCTCTTTCTTTCGAATCCTCCTTGGACAAGCCAGCCTTCAGCTCGTACTCCAAGACCATGTGGTAGCACCTGCTGGCAAATCTTTTTCGGGTATCCTGAGGGAAAGCCTTCAGCAAGGCAACCTTCGTAGATGCCCAGGCTGGCCATTCGCAGTCGGACACTAAACCTTGCTCATCCGCAGAAGACCAAACACGCTTGCGAGTCAAGTTCTGCTCAGCAGCAACTTCTTTCGATTCCAAAGCTTTGCCCTTTGGTTTCGACGCTGCTGGAATTCCCTTCTGCTTGGACTTGGGCTGCGGGTCAGTGGATTTTGCCGTTTCTTGGGCGGTCCATTTTTTTTCTTTTCTTTCTCTGGACTCTTGAGTGTCGCAGCGGCTTCCGCAGTGCTACTGGACAAGCCCTTGGATGCGGCCTTCCGCTCCTTCAACTTGCTCTTCAAGTCATCCAGAGTCGCCCCAACATAGTTCACTGACTTCTTCGCAGTGGACCTAAGAGGCGCTGCTTGTGACCTCACTACCGCTGTTAGCTCTGAGATCTTGTCAGGCTCTGCTCCCTTCTCAGCGTTGCAGATCGCCAAAGGCTCATCTGGTTCTGGGCTGGCTTGCAGGCATTTTTCACCAGGTCGCACTGGAGGTTGCTTGGCAAAGACAGCCTGCATGCGGCGCGGCAAAAGGCCAACGCGCTGAGGCAAACGCTTCAACTGATCGTTTTGCCCCAAAGGATTTTGCCGGTTGTAGTGCTCCAGGTACTGCTTGATGAAGGGCTTGGTCAATTTCAGGGTTTGGATCCGAGCGTGGAGAGGTACCTGACCATGTTGCCACTGAGACCAAAACGCTAGAGTAGTGATACTGCCATAGCTCTTCTCAGAAGGATGTAAGAGCCCCAGCTTGTGCGCATGAAAGCACAACCAAAGGAGACTGTCCGCAGTGGGTCTCTCAGGGTCTAAAATGATTTCCCACAATTTTTCAGGAATGAAAAGCGCCAGAGAAGTGTAGTCTTGCAAAGCTACACGCTTCGACTCAGGCAAGTCATTCTTGTCTTCTGGAGACTGGTCTTCGGACGTCTCAAGCAAAGCAGCACTCACCTTCTCCAAAAGCATGGTCTTGGATTCCTCCCTAAAATTTTCACATTTGTTAATGGCAGCGCACACAGAGTCTGCAGACTCCGAAGTGAAGCTCTGTCCATCGATGATGTTCACCAGCACCTTCAATCTTTGATCTTGGACATTGGACGCTGAAGGCAAACGTCTAATTTGATGCAAAAACCGATCCGTGGCTTCAAGTACACGTATGAGTTGCGCTGCCATCTTTACAAGCGCCGCACAAAACCTTGAACCCAGAACAGACATGCAGTAGGAAATGCATTGCTTGGCCTCATGCAGCGGTTTCAGGTTTCCGCTCACTTAAAAACTGAAGCGGCCACACCGCCAATCAATGTAGACATGCCGCGCGCAAAAACTTTTTTTTCCTGAGAACCTGCTTCGCGTCACTTCTTCAAGCTGTCCAGCAAGTATTTGCGAATTTCTTCCAACTCATCACTATTGTACACGTATGAGTTGCGCTGCCATCTTTACAAGCGCCGCACAAAACCTTGAACCCAGAACAGACATGCAGTACGAAATACATTGCTTGGCTGCATGCAGCGGTTTCAGGTTTCCGCTCACTTAAAAACTGAAGCGGCAACACCGCCAATCAATGTAGACATGCCGCGCGCAAAAACTTTTTTTTTCTGAGAACCTGCTTCTTTTTCACTTCTTCAAGCTGTCCAGCAAGTATTTGCGAATTTCTTCCAACTCATCACTATTGACAGGCCATTGCAAAGCCAGCACGTCAAAGGCTATCCTGAGTCAGGTATCAAATTTCAACAAGAACAACATTACAAATGATGGCGTCCAGTCCATGATGTTTTCTGATCAGATAAATTTAAAAACAGAAATTGTGGTCATGCTTGCAACAAGAATCATTTTCGTCTTGCCATTCACGAACACGGTCTTCCAGTGCAACTGCTCATCGTGCATCACCCATTCGCAGTGGTACAGCACAGAAGGAATATCTTTTCGAGGACGCATCTGCCTGAAGTAATTCAAACGCATCACTGTAAAACAATTCCATTACCAGGCCCCACCTCACAGGCAAAAGCTCAGCATTTGTTGCTGGTTCCGCGGCTCGCTTCATGATCCAAAACAAGCTGCAACGAAAAAACACCAAAGCGGTCACGCCGCCTTTGTTTACAGTGTGGCTGATTCAATTTCACCATCAGCGGACACACCGCCTTTGATTGCTTGCTCGATGCTTCTCAGATAATTCTCCTACATATACACACACAACCACATCTGTTCAACACAAATCAGCGGTACTTCCGCTCATGAGTCACATCAAAACAAAATGACTATATTAGAAATATAAAAAAACCAAGTCAATTTCATCGCATTTGGAGTGAAAAATTTGTCAAAAATGTCCAAAAAATAAATGCAGTCCGTTCCCGAATGGATAAACTTGTTTTTTTCCTCATTGGTTCAGGCCCAAAAAAAGTTACAAAAAGTTATGTCAAAAGTTAGAGTTATAACTTTTGAGCTAACTCCTAGTTATAATGAGAAGTTATAACTTTCCCGAGCACTATAGTTGCACTGTGGAATAGAAAAGAACTTTTCTGAGTCAGGATGCAACTTTCCTGGAATGTTCCACTAGTAGTTTGAACTTTGAATTCATTGGTTGTGGACTAAAAGTAAGACTTTATAGTCCAAGGGGGCGTGCGAAACATACAGCACTTTTGCCCTGCGCGTACTCCGTACTTACTTTGCCTCTGTGCTACTTGCACTTTGGCTCAAGTGCCTGGAGAGAAAAGACTTTGCCAGTTACTTCGGTGTGGCACGGTCTTAGGTTGTTAGTACTTTAGAGTACTTTGTAGCTTCGCAGGTTGGCTGGTTGCTCCCCACCACGACTGCCTGGTTCAGCACTCCAGCTGGCTCCGAGGTCTTGGAAGGACTTGCCACCCTTGATGTTTCCCTGGTTCCTCTTCAGTGCCTGGTCGCGAGGGATCCGTGTTGGCAGCCAAGGCCAAAAGCTGGGCACCGGTGCCTTGTGAAGGGAGCTGCGCTCCTCGTGTTTCACCGTCGTGGCTGCAGTCACTAGTGGGGTTCCATGTTCCATTCATCAGGTGTGCGGTGCGCTGGTTTATCATGGTTTATGTGTTTTTTTTTGGCTTTCTCAAACATGTTCAACGGCTCAACGAGGTTTATTGCTACCTGAGTTATGCTTACAAATTTAGGTTTCACATGAGTGCGCAAAATCTTTGGGGGCGCGGTGTCCCACCACCAACCAATCAGACCAAAATTAACCAACATCACTGCACCATGATGGAGCGTTCTTTGTCATGACCAGCCACAATGAGGCCATCCCGATCCATCATTACTCATCATGAATCATGACGTTGATTGTGACTAATCATCAATGACCATCATTCAACAGGATTCACCATTATTGAATCTAACATGATTGGAGACAGAGCTTGTTTTAAGGATCCAACTGTTGTTGTATTTGATTGATTGTATTGATTGGCCATTATACCGACGTTAATTAACTATTGTCGTTGACAATAAAACTGCCAACTATGTTTTGACAATTTTCAGTCATTACCAATTTCAACCATTATTAGCCATTGTCAGTATCCATTATTCATTAACCATTTGTTCAAGACATGGTTCACTACTTCAATCAATAACTTAATTAATCATAACCAACCATCGGACAAGCATCAGTTCAGGATGAATTTGCATTTTTTTTCCAAGCATCGATTCTGTTTACCCAGATGCTCCATACAGGGCAAATGTATCGGTAAATATGCTATATGCTGAGTATTTGGGATGTACAGCCGTTGTTTATGTGGTGGGTGGTTTCAATCATGACATTTGTTATTTTCCTTTGTATTAACCGATGGTTGGCTGTTTGACAAGCATAGCATTCGTAGGAAACGAAACCACCAACAAGTCTTATCTTTCCACTGTTTCCCTATCTATTAATGTTTGCTCCTGATTACTATTGCTATCTATTGCTCTTGTTCATTGGCTGGTCATTGTTAAGCTATGATCAACCATCATGAATCACAGAAAATCCATCGAAAATCCCATCTAACTGGTATCACTCATTGACAAAACCCACAAAATATCCATAGAAAATCCCATCGCCAATCCCTACATCCCCAGGTATCACCCCTGGTTTATCCACCATCACTGATCCACCCCTGCCACGGCGTTGAAACCCGGGCGCCAAGGCATGGTGCTCATCTCCACGGCCTTGGTGCAGGGCCAGGTCTTGTGCTGGTTGGCCTTGGCGGCCTCGCTGCTGCTGTCGTCCGGCTTCCTGTGGCGCCTTGGCGTCAGCCACCAGGGGGGGCTGTTGGGCACCAAGGGGGGAGGATGGATACTCAACCAGCCAGCTGGAACCAAGCTGCTGGAACCACCTGCTCGCCTTAGCTGGACCTCCGGGAGATGGAACGAAAAACCAAGCGTGCAAACTAACAAGCAAGTCACCAGCCAGCCGTGTTGTAGAGTTAGCCAACAAGTATGGTAAGTACAGGAATGTATCCAACATTATCCAACAAGATCTAGCAACCTGTCAGCTGAGGCAAGCATCAGAGGCGTACCATGCGATCATCAACTCAACGAAGCAACTGATCCTTTCATATCCTTTTCCGTTGGAAATCATTCCGTGGGCCACCCCGACAGATTTTGCACATTGATGCGGCCCCAAGGCATGGGTTCAGTACCCCATGGCGCCAATTCAAATGCCGCTGTTTTAGTTTTTTGGCAGCCATATTGAAATCAACGGTCGTATCAACCACTGCCATCCTTACGACCCTATAGACTATAGACCAGGTTTCATTGATCAACAGCGACGTGCCTTTTCCGAGTTAGAGTGTTGCATTTAGAGATGGTGACAGCCCACACAAGCAGCCAGGTGTGTTCTCGCCAACTTACCTCCAACCGCCATTCATCAATGAGAGGTGTTTCTGTATGCTTGTTCCAGTTGGGCAAGGCGAAAGCAGAACTCCAAAACGTTGATTTATCCCCTAGGTAATTCTTGAGGACTAGGCCCATTACGGTATGTGCCAAGAATAGTGGTACCCTCAAAGCCAAGGGCTTCCTGGTAAAATGATGATTCTTGGGTCGATTATTTGGCTTATTGATTAGGCAGTGGGTCAAAACCCCGTACCCTGGTTCCCCATCATTAACCGTTGTTTTCTCTAAAAAATAGTTGGTCATTATCCACCATTTTTGTTGGTTAATGTTGACCCATAGCCATTACCCTTTTTGGGCACCAGACCCATGCATTTTCCATTGGCCGCTGCCTGCCCTAGGTTCTCGCGGGCTCCGCCCTGGAAAGTCTTGGCCTTCGTTTGCCTTGGGATTAGCATCGTTGGATGGGCCATGGGGAACCTTGGCTCGCTACGAACTCGCGAGTTCGCTCCCGGCTGAGCTGATCAGTTGAGGCGCCAGTAGTATCAGCCCCACCTATTGGTGTTCGATTTTTTGCTGTCATTGTTCACTATATATCTCTTAGTGCTTTTCCGTGATTACTATAACTATTGCTTCATTCCCGGAAGCATTGGAACTAGTCATGATCAGTCGCAGGGCATCCGTATCCAGAACCCAAGACCAGTCGCATGGAGCGATTCGCATGGACCTCCCCAGTTTCAGTGTGGCAATGTGGGATAGCAGAGACACGGCTACGCTTGCTGAGTTCATCTGAGTTGGACAGGGTGCTTGTAAGCTATGCAGATGCGTGATTCAGCCCATAGAACACAGAGAAATGAGTAGATGATGTCTTTAAGCATTGGTAAAATGCGGTCCATCATGTTTTACACATGCAAGAAATCCAGCGCATCAACATGCACGTGTAAAGGCACATCCATGCGACATATCAGCCTTTTGTGTTCGAAAACCTGTGAGTCGCACCCATGTATGCTGAGGATGTACGACGAGGCCAAGTATCTCTACCCCTTCCATTTCTACGAGCGCAGCCCAAGCTATAAAAGCGTGGATCCCAACTCAAAGCCTGGATCTGTGGGTGATGCAGGCACCATCCTCCTACCATCCACTGGGACATGGAGGGACTCGAGGGATTCGCTACCTCACTGGCTTGGCGGTTGGGGCTGTCAGGATATGTCATCAACATTCATTGTTTCAGACTGTGAATGTGATCCAGGCAAGTGTGGATAGATTGGCAGATAGATGGACATACAACAGATGGATGTAGACTATTTCTTCAGATCGTTGCATGTCCCTTGCTTATCTCACTGCCCTGAGCCTATGCTGGTGGAAGCCACGCCTGTTGACAGGCTATCTTCAATTTCAGGAAGGCACTCACGTGGACAGCACCCGGGGCGTTGGATTTGTGGCTGGCTCTATGTGGTGTGCGGCACCTGTGGCTTCTTGGCGTGGTCATTTGCGCGTGGAACATCATGAAACGACGGCTTGATATAATCAATATGGCTATGGGTCAATTTTATCTAATTATCCAACATGTATTCATTTACTATTTCTTTCTTTATTTATTTATTCATTTGCTTATTTGTTTATTTATTTGTTTATTTATCTATTATTTATGTATTTATATTTGTGTGTTTATTCATTTATCTATTATTCATTTATAGGATTTAAAGGGGGATAAGTTCACCAACAATAATAAGGAAAACGCCTGTGAATGATTGGCGGAAACAATGTTTGACCCACTGTCATATCTCTGGATTATATGGGGTGAACTGAACGTACTTGTATACCTTCTTCACTGCACAGGGTCTCTGGACTGTGCCACGGCATGTGAATCGCTTACTTTGGAAAGCCAGCTTTAGCATACTCTTGAACAACGTAATGCTTGGCAAGGACTTGGTGAGGACTCAGTAAGGACAGCAAATTGACGCGACAATCAGGGATGGTCTATATATGGCCCCTCAAGTTACCTAAGCTGTTCTTTTTAAACTTGGGTAACATAGGGCAACTACCAGTTATGGTAGATATAGCTGTAGTCAAGTCAAATGGCTTATTAACCAAGTTGTAACGAGGTAAACAATAGGAGTTCAGGTTGCCAAAGAAGATGTCAACACGTGGGTGATTCAAAACTGTATTGGAATACGCAGTGCTTATGTTATCACTGGGGTGGCCTTTTCCGCAACATGGGTGGAAGCATATGCAGGTGAAACGTTGGACTGCAGTAAGGATCATTCAATCAATGAGGAGTTGCTAACACCGGTTACCAGCTGCTTCAGGATCAAGTAGACCCGCCCGTCCTGGGAAACTAAGGTGTTCGTTATCCCTTATTATAATCCATCATTACACATGGATATCAACCATTATTGAGCAACCATGCAGCCACCTTTGTGCCGTGACAAGTCCCATCGCAGTTCAGGCCTTTGGTTCCTGGAGAAGTCAACACAGTTGAGGGTGTTGGTCCCTGGAGAATGAAATTTGGGTATTTTATTCAATGGGGGGGACAGTATCAATTCTGGAGGCTGAGCATGAGTGAAGGGCTGGGTTTTCAAACAATTATACATTAAAGTTGTTTTGAATGTGTTGTGAATTGTTTTTCCTCAAACATTGATATAACACATTGGTGATGGCATTTGCTTTCCCATGTTTCCCCTTAACCAGGAACTTATGACCACATTTTTTCCCATTTGTTTCTCTTAGCCATATGTGTTTTTCCATAGGTTCCCTGAAGTAACTCAATAGGTTTAACATTTGGTCCTTTTTTCCCATGGTGGTTCCCCTATGGTTTCCCATAGGGGTTCACCTATGGTTTCCCATGGGGTTTCCCATGGTTTTCCGATGGGTTTTCCCTTGCTGAGGCACATGTTTTGGCCCACGTCCTGCCTCATGGCTTGCGCCTCCCAGGTGAGCAACGAGACGGTGACGTCCGCAGCCTACTGGGCCGTGGGCAAGGACTGCTGCCGCGAACGGGCCTGGTTCGACTGCGGCAACGCCATGCGCCTTGGCACCGCGGTGGGGCGCACCGAGGGAGCGCGGCTGATCGTTGGAAGACAGGAACTCCTTAGAAAGATAGAAAGTCATAATGATAGATAATAATAGATAATGATAGAGTTAGAGAATAGTAATCCTTTCTTTTATTGTGCCCATACCAGAACCAGACAAGGTGAACAAGGAAGAATTGGCAGAGTGCTGGCCGAAAGGGCTGCGCAGTCCTGAGATTGTCTATCGGAAATGATTCTGAAGTGAATGCATGCTGAGAGAGAAAGAGTGGCTGAGAGCGCAAATATCTCCCTCATCCTACCGGATTCAGTGGGGAATCCTTACATTGATGGCATGGGATGATGTTGTTTTCGATGTCTTTCTACTTGCTGTTCCTGAATGTTCAACACACCTGGTTGGTGGTTTCAAACATATTTTCCCTATTAGTTGTTAACAAATAGCTGGTTGACTTATATTTTTCATAGGGGTTGAAACCACCAAACAGACATCCATATACCCGGCTGCTCAGTTGCACCTCAGTTGGGCCCCCCACGGCAGTCCCTCCGTTCCCTGGCGGCTCCGAGGAACCGCAGCGTGCGCAGTGGCGTGGTGATCCGGGATGCCAGTCCCATGCTGAAAGGCGGGACCTGATGGTTTCGGCCACGCCATGAGGAGAAGATGATGGGAAGTGGGGAATCAAGTGGGTCAATGATGGTTAGATGATGGTTGATGAATTTTTACTGAATGTTACTGAATGTTCGTGATGTGTTGTAATGATGGTCGGTGATTGATGGCTAGATGATGGTTCATGATGGGTTTTAATGATGGTTGATGATTGATAGGCAGTTTTGGCGCGTTCCTGAGGATCACCGCCGTGTTTGCCACAACTGGGTCAGCCCTGAAGATGTGACCCAGAAGCTGATTCTTAACGGTCAGTTCTTGACAGCCATGGTGGTCCTAAACGTTGACGATGCTTCCCAGTGAATTGTTATCAACACAAATTAGGATGTATACCACAGATGTATGGTTGGTAACTACTCGGATGATGTTGGTAACTAGTAGTTAAACCACAAGCGACGTAACTACTTGGATGTGCGCCTCCCAGCTGGTCACAGAAGTTGCTTCGTTCACTCCCCAGCTGCGCTGCCAGGGGAGCTACCTTCCTACGAGCAAGCTGCACGCATGGCTGCTGAAACCTACGGGATCAACTTGCCGGCGGATCCAGCCCCTTGGCAGCTCGGGGGTAGTTGGGACCAGCTGCGAACGATATGCAAATATCTCAGTGGATACGTTCAGAGCTTAGTGCTTCTATGCCATTTTTGTTTTAACAACTGAGCAAGAGAAACGTAAGTTTCCATTTGGAGAAAGAACTTGGTTTCCTGCATAGTATTGCACGCTCCAGCAGGTGTTCACCCCTGTTTCCAAACCCGCTAGCGTTTGCATGTGGTTTGGTGTGCCATTGGCAATCAACTGTTGCTGCTTCGCTATGCGGCAGCCGTGCGTGTTGCGCGTGACTCTGGTGGGTGCTGTAAAGCACCGGAGCAGGTGAATGTTCAGAGTCATGGATAGCTAGCCGGTGGTTGGGGGTAGCAAAGGAGCCAGGCCCTATAGCCCTTTAAAGGGGGAGCCATTCAGACCTACCACGAGCGCCCTAAGCAAACGCAAGGGTAGGTATGATTTTGAAGAGTTCTACGTATGTTTGTTTGCGTGTCTCCTTGTCATTGCAAAATGGAGTATATGGACATGATGATGGGCTGACAGTCGGCGCTTTCTTGAGCAATTTTCAGTACTACCTACCGACATATTTGACATTGATTCCTGTGACACTGTTCCTGCCGTTGCCACTTTTATTCTTACATGGAGTCGATGGAAGAACACCTTCCACCAGCTTGCGCGCATGAAGCCCCACAAGCTAATAAACCGCCAAACTACCGCCAAACTACCAAGCAGCACTGGTGGTGCACGATTGTGGTCAACACGTGTTTTGGTGGTTTGAAACATTTTTCATGTTCCCAACTCTTTGGGATGGTTGTTTGTTACATATTCTTAGAAGATTTTCTTACCATCAACCAGGTATTGTTGAGTGCTTCTGGATTCGCTAGAATGGGCAAGTGTGTTTAACATCATGAGTCAACCACTATGGTCACGCCAAGTATTCTCAGCCAAGCTGCTTACCATCATCGTTCAGGATCGAACTGTGATTGGCAGACTGAAACCGCGGAATGTAAACCTTGCAAGACTGCTAATCATAAATAGCTAACAATGATCAGCCTAACATATACAAGCCAATTAGTAATCATTGTTACTACGTTTATTGTTGCAGTTAATGTAATTGCCTGCCTGTCAGTAGTTACCATAGTGGGTAACCCATGGCAACCCAGTTAATACTGGTAGGTATAGTAGTAACTTAGCTACTATTAACCCCAGTCAGCCACTTTTTAAAGCCACGAACTGAACAAAGTGGTGGTTTCTCAAGTCATAGGGGCACCCCCAAAATATATCAAAATATCCAATAGTAATTATGAATAAATCAACCATTTATGAGGTCCCCTATGGCTTGAGAACCCCCCAAATCTCCGTTCCTTCGCTTGCCTGGGGTGCTTGGCTGCAGGTCTTTATCCGTTGGAATGACACGCCAGAAGCCAACCAGATGTGGTACTGGCCTCTGGGACCAGATGCCGTTGCTACGACCAGAAGCAATAAGATGTATCGACTATCACTGGTTGGTTGGTTGGTTTGTGGAAAAGCGGGGCGGTGATTTTGTTTTTGGTGGATCGTTAAGCAAGGATTGCGATTGACATAAGGAAAATTATTTGAACCTATGATGGAAATACCTTGTGACCCAGTTGTTCGATGGCTCAGGAATTGTCACCAAGAGTGGTATAGGAGTAACATCGGAACCTGATCTGCTGGCACCCAATGAGGCATGCAGCTCATTTTCTCGGCTGTATCTCAACTCAGCGAAACCGGAGGGGATATATGGCAATGAACCCCTGGGCAACACCACGTGACATCAATCCATGCTCGCCTCAGTATAGCCTTGCAACCGTTGCACTTATTGAACCATGACACTATATGACACTTCTGTTTCATCAACCGGGAATCAGTCAATAAGTGATTATTTCATCATTTATAGAAAGTAATAATTAATCATCACCATTGATTACTTCACTCGGAAGTTGTTATTTCATCAACTAGTGAGGGAATCAGTGTTTCTCAACTGGGCTGGTGGTTCTCCATGTGCTGGGCAGTTGTTTCATCATCCAGGTCCACAAATTTGTTTCACCGCCGTTCAACTGGGATGAAGGAGCAACCCAGTTGAGCCTTACCTCGGAACCAACCGTTTGTTGATAGGCATTCCATGCCTGCATACGCAGGGCCATGCTCGGGAATAAGCAATTGCTGGGTATTCCATGCTTGTGGCTCATCATGATCGGAGCAAATTGGAGGGAAGCCCCTGGGCTTCCTTGAGGAACAATGCAGTCAGCTTCGTGGTATATTCCCTTCTGGTTTTCGCGTGGCTTGGCGGCACTCATTGACATGTTGCTTGAGTCACTTCCCTAAGGCATGGGGACGGGAAGCAACCATTCTAAAGCTGGGCAATGAGTAGTTCACCCAAACTGAGACTAGTTTTCACTTGGGGATGTGAATAGAAGGGCCTGGACTCGCGGTCATACTACACGCCGAAGCACGCTGCTAGGAACCACATGGTTGCCATCTGGAAAGTCTACGACCGGATGAGTGCACCAACTGTTGAAGACTCAAACATTTTTTGCTTAAAGTGACCGGTCGGAACAACTATCCCAACCAGGCATTTCTTGTAATGGGTTGAACCTATAGCTGGCGATTGAAAAGATCAGCAACTCTTCGGGTAGTTTGAACCACTTGGCGCGACAATTATGGCACCAAGTCGTTTGCCTCACAGGTTTCAACTACCAGGGCATTGGAGATGCCATGTGGTGCTTTCTCAAGTCATAGGGGGTACACCCCAATCATCCAAGTCATTAGCCATTTGTAGCAACCAAACCAGCCATCGATTTTTTTTGGTCCCCTATTTTAACTACCAGTAGGACATTTTGGATATGTGGCCATAGAACTGGTTAGCCATCATCTCAAGCTATGACCCCAGGTTGTTGGCGCCTTTGTTTCTGACGCTGCTGATTTGCACCGGATCATCTTTGTTCGGCAGGGAGGCACCAGGGGGGTGGCATCGAATCATATGCCGCTGTCGGTTACTCGTTGCGAACTCGTTGTGCGCCGCGGGCCCGGGAAAGGCAGTTCGAGATGTTGGAGTCCCAAAGTGCTCACACCAGTGGCTAAATCATTTTTGGAAAAAATGATCCTTCCACGCTTTAAGTGTGTTGAATATTTGAATCCACCGGGTGTACCAGTGCCAAGCTGCAAGTTTCACACCTGAATGTCCAAAAGAAAAAGCTACCCCTTGGGCAACCCATCATCAAGCCATAACCATACCTTAACCATCAGCCATCATGAAAACCATCGGATCTTTCCATCATTTTTACCCTGGGCCCCACGGCTTCCCTAAACGGCTCCTTAAGGGGTCCAGGTGTTTGCCGGCCTTGCGCTAGGCCAGCGGCCAGTTTCATCCTGAGAAGTTGGACCTCATTAGTTGCCTGGTGCTACAGAGGTGAATGGCCGGGTGTTTGTAGTGCTGGGTAGGTCATGCTGTCACGTTGGTTATGATGACAATGAACTATGTTGTCATTGGTGGTTAATGATTTTAGTGGTTAATGTTTGGTAATGATGGTTGATGTTGGTAGTGCCGGTTATGATGAATGATGGTTGTTGGCGTTGGTGATTGATGATGGTTAAGGAAGGCGGTTGATGAAGCCATGACGATGCAGAATGATGGTGGTTGATGATGGTGTAATGTTGAGTGGAAGTTTGGAATGATGGTGGTAAATCATGATTAGTTCATGGTAGTACAGGACAATTTGATTTGTTTTGCAATTGTTGCATGATTATCATGTTGGTTGATGATGGTGTGCCTAACGATGATTTAGAAGTTATGGTTTCATTATTGGGTTTTATGCTAGTTCATCATGGGGAATTGATATATGAACTGCGGGCTAATGATGGTTGACACCTGGTCGGTAATGGAAATAAATGCTGGGAAGTGATCTTGAATAGTGGTGAATCGGTGTTGGGTGATGATGAATTAGGTGGGGAATTGACAGATTAACTATTGATGTTCAAGATTCACTAGTCGGAATGATTTACAGCGATGAATTTATGGTCCCCAGTGAAGAACTGATAGCAAGTTGGGGATGACCCAAGAGCCTGCAGATGCCTGATGTTTGGGACCCCATGAACCAACTATTCTCAACCATCTCTAGGGGTTGTCAACCAATCACTAGCCACTAGCCAACCATAGCAGCCCTTAGCAGTATCAATCAACCACTAGCAATCCACTGTAACTTCCTGTAGATGCTAAAGGGGGATCACCTGCAGGGATCCAAAAGTCATTCACAAGTCACCAGCCATCCATATCCAGCCAGTATCCATTGGCAACTGCTCCACGCTGCACATGCTGCACCATCCAGGCTTTAGCTTTGATTGGACGCCCAGGGCATATCCGGGATACCTGCGCCAGGACGCTTCTTAGCAAAGGGGGCAGGTCAAGGCCACATCAAAGGATCGATAAAGTGAGAGCTCAACAGACGGCGAGTTTCATAGTTGCTTACAGGTGTGGCAATCATTATTTGCCTCGAACCGTGGCTGGTTGTTCGGCCTTCCCAACTCATGATATCGCCCAACAGATGTCATGAGAGCTATCATTCACGTGATGTCACCATGATCCCGGCCTGATATCATGACCCCTGACAGGTCAAGGCTTCACTTGTGAGCCGATCCAATTTAGGTCTAAGTGGATCATCTTGCTCGCAAGTTGGCACCGATTTGGAGCTGCTACAGGGATCAATACCTCCATAGATTTGCTCACTTCGCACAGGACTTGTTGAACAGCCGAAGCTTTTGGACTGGGGAAGTCATCGAAGATTACATCTTCCATGCTGCCTGGCGTTCTAATCTTGAGTTAGAACAATTTGTCCAATGCTTGCCATTTCCAATGACTGCAGGAAAGACTATGGAGATCTAGGAATGACATTGAAGGGCACATTTGCGCACACACACACACACATATATATATATATAACATACATATACTTGTTTATGTGTCTATACAGCCAATGAAATGCATAGAAATCATGCGGTGTTGATGTTTGATGCCAAGTCTATTCCTGGTGGATGTAAGCTGAGTTTGCTGGCGGAGCTAGAGCGCACAGGATTCACCAGAAATGTGTTTGCCAGCTTGTGGCTGGCGATAGGCTAGCAGCTTGGCTCACATTTTGTGAATCATTCAGTACGCACCGGCACGTGGTGCTGGTGAACAATGGTTGATCTTTTGCACCATGTGCGACTGGTTGGGGCTAATGATTAGTGACCAGCGAGGAGTTGGAACAGCAGGTGGTTGTAGCATCCATGGGAAACAGCTCATGGTCAAGTATTTATGCTACTTATTGATGTTTGATAGTTATGGTTGATGAGGTTGGACCGCTGTCATATGTTATTGGACATGGCCATTGGTTTCTCAGGGGCGGCAGTCAGGTTTGATTGGCTGGAGAGATTAGCCACTGAGATCGGTTCCATCAGCCGGAGCCCATCGGAGCCTATCGGAGAACGCCCCGGCTCACTGGAGGACCTTCAAATATGTCCCGCATATTTTGGCTGCAAACGCGCAGAAAACCCCGTAGTTCCAATGGAAAAACCAGAGACTGGGGAGGTCCCTCAAAAAGCTGATCCGCTTAGTCACCTCGGAATGCTAAACGAAAGGCAATGCTGATATTTTTCAAGGATGGATAGCACCAATGTAACATTCTCATGTTTTCACTTTTTCACCATGATTTGGGCCCTCGTTGACTATCATGCTGACAGCATCCCATCGGAAAGCCAACAGCGAAGCAAGTGCAACTCAAATTGACCCAACAATTCCGCAGGTGGCAATGAAGCAGCTGGCTTGCCTCTGAGCAATTTTGTTCCCCAAGTCACAACTCCCAAATGCACCAATGGAACATCCCAACAAACATCGAAGACTAATTAGACATGCTGTTGTTCTTTTGATTTAGGATCGTAGAGGCACACATGAACTGACCTATAGCCATATAGATCCTCAATTTTGTGATTGCCATGATCGGTTGAGGTATGGCAAAGCTCCCGTCCTTGATACCCATCGTTCTATCGTTCTATCATCATAAATCAATCACTTGCCGTCGTAAACCCGTAATACCGGCCCATCATCAAACATGTGTAGCTACTGGCTGGTGGTGTTAAACATTTAGGGTTAATATGTTTTCATGATCTCCCCCATTATTTACACATGATCAGTCTGTTGACACAATCTCTAGTTGTCTATTTATTTATCTACCTGCCATCAGCACATGGATGCAGGACAAAATGGTTGAAACACACATATTTTTCAAAGGGGTCACAACCACCCACCAGGCTACCATCCACCATCATCGCGTCAGCCATCCTTCAACCACTCCGGGCAGCAATGCCCCGCGGCGCCATGGCAACTGCGGATGTTCGCTTTCTGCCGTTGCGAAGAGACTGTGCCGGAGCCAGCGGCTGCCTTGGAGGTGGCACGGGGCTGTTGATTGGGGGGGTGGATGGATGTGGCTATGGGTCAACATTAACCAACCAATAATAGGGGATAATGACCAGCCAATAATAAGGAAAACAATGGTTAATGATAAGGGAACCAGAGGTACATGGTTTTGACCCACTGCCATGTGATTGTGATGGTTCATATGGTGATTCCTCAAGCCATAGGGGACACAAAAAATGGTTGGTTTATTACTGTAAATGGCTGATGATGACATGATTTACTACAAATGGTTGATAGTCATTGATAGTAGATGATTTGGGGGTACCCCTATTTTGGAGAAACACCCATATTACCCATATTGCTGAATGGTCATGGTTCAAGATGGGGGTGGTATTGGTTGGTAGTAAGTGGTTGTACGGGGTTGGCGGTAAATGGTTGGTAGTAAATGGTTGGTGATGGCTATGGTTGATAATCATGCTATGTGTTAATGGTGATGGTTAATCATGCATCATGATGGTTTTTCATGGCCAATGATGGTTCATCATGGCCAATGATGGTTCATCATGGCCAATGATGGTTACAGTAATCATGGTCAATCTTTGTTGAATGGATGGATAGCAGATTAATTCACCTATTCTTGGGGTAATTAATCAATTTTCAACTGTTTGTGGTTCAATTGGCGGTGGTTTTGTTAGTACGGATCTCTGATTGATACTCAATGGTTATTGAACAAAGGCTTGATGGATGGTTACATTCATTATGGTGAATACCGGTGAATTCGCTTCATTCACTTTCACATGCTCAATCCCCAGCATGTCCATGTCTTTGAAGCTATCATACCTTCAGATGAATGACAAAACAACCACCAAAAAACTGATAAAACGAGCCCCAGGGACAACTGACGTGATACTTGACCCCCCCAGCCATGGCAAGATTCCCACCGTGTCGGGTCCCTCCGCTGTTGCACCTGGGCGGTTCACCAGGTGTACGGACGCCCCACCTTGGACCATGAGGAACTGGACGAGGGTCATCCAGGTGGGCCGTTGCGGTGGGCTGTTGCAGTTCTCCGGGACCAATTTCTACCTGAGAAGGTTGGCCATCTGTCAATGGCCCATTTCTATTGTGAGTAATTGGGTTGCATGGTCAAATTTCCATTTCCAGTGGGCTGGAATCATCTACAGAATAATAATTGTAGATGTCATCAGCTGGATTCAGCTGAACATTTTGAGAGTATCGACCTTTTTTCTCCCAAACATGACAGATTTGCTGATGATTTCAGGATCTTTCCGCTGCTGGCCCTGGGTGGCTGGAAGAACTGCCAAAATGAACAACGGCAGTGGATCCACAGCCATTGGTCCTTGCAACAAAGATTTCCAACTGGGCAGCACCCTTTTTTGGGGGCACAAGGGGTTTGCATCTAACGACCCCTGTACTGTTGCTGATTGACTTCCTCAACATGTTGATTATTCAATAACGCCGATCTACGCTGATTATCAACCCCAATATTGGCAACCAATATCGGATCATTAATTAATCAACATGAATCAGCCGTCAATAAGCCAGTATCAGCGTTAATCCCGTACAATCAACCACCATTTCGGAAAACAAAGAGCAACACCATGTATTTACATCTTGTTGACCCCCTATTATGCTAGTTGATCGTTTTAATCATGCTATCTTCCTGGTATTTGGGAATGATTGCTTGACTGTCTCAACATTTGTCAGACAGATTGAGGCCATGCACTCACCAGTATAGTATCATACCCCTATTAGTATCTCTTGGTCTGTTGGGGCTATGACTTCATAACTGGATACCCCATAATAGGCTAAGAGACTCATAGGGGTATAGACCATTGGACTCCTATAAATGGTTATATACCCCTGTCAGTGTACCCAAAGGGGTAAACCATTAACATTATTAGACGCGATTCCTTGGTTACCCTATTGTTATTCCCAAAGTATTATGCTGATACCCTTATAACTCTCAAAGCCAGGATATCCCCAAACCATCCATTCTTAACCATTTATATCAATAAACCATCCATTTCTGGGGTCCCCTATGGATTGAGAAATTACCACAGAAGTATAGACTCTTAGACTAAATTGAGCGCCATACCCCTACAACCAATAGACTCATAGGACCACGGGCGTTTCTTGAAATAAGAAATCCCCAAATCATCCAATATCAATTATTCACAGTGATAAACCATCCATTCCAGCATACCTCCCATTATTGGTTATTATATGTTATTATCCCCTTGTTACTAGCCACCATTTACCATGATCAATCAATATCAATCACCACTCTAGCCATTCTTTTTGGGGTACCCCCCCAGCTTTCAACAAACCACCGGACATCCACACATCCTCCATCTCCACCCTCCCAGCTGGGTCGCCAGGCACCGAAAGCTTGGTGCAGCTGCCAGCCTCCTTTGAGGTGGACGACATGGCCCCCTTGCGGGAACCGCCGGTGCTCAGCGCCCCCCTGTGGTTTTTGTGGCTGAGCGGTGAAGGGCGGGGCTGGCGGGTGGTGGGTGTGAACCAGGCAGCAAGAGATCTATGACCAGGTGATGATGCCATCAACCATGGGTTGGTAAGGAGTTAACGGTGGTGAGTATAAATATGCATCAAGGATTTGATGGTGGTTGGGCCACAAGCTCGCCACTAGCCTCCGGTTAGCCTCTTGGGACGACGATGGAGAGAGAGAGAGAGAGATTTTATGGTTAATCATGTTGTTAACTGTTGATGATGGTGAAGTAATGGTTGACCATTTGGCTGGCTCAATAACGATTACTGAGGCAGCCAGGAACTGAGCGGTT
>VSDK01010847.1:194163-204515 GCA_009767595.1 Symbiodinium kawagutii | reverse complement strand
ATCATCATCATCATCATCATCATCATCATCATCATCATCATCATCATCATCATCATCATCATCCAGTATTAATCAACCCTCATCAACCTATTCACTCGTTTCACTATCATTAGCCATGATTTGTTCCATAGCTGTTAACTATCACCATCACCAATTGGCCATTCATTATCATCACCCCCTAATGAATTAGCGCTAGCCATCGTGGAGACCATCATGAGCCATCATGAACCTGTCACCAATCCTCACGAACCCTCACGAACCATTCTTAAACAAAAGCGAACCCTCATCAACAAACCCTCAAACATTCGCCCTCATCTCTTCCATGGCTGCTAGCCATCATTTCTGGCCAACCCACCACCATGGCCCTTGAGGTCTCTGCCAGCGGCAAAGAGGAGGCCTTGCGACGGCGGGCGCAGTGGGTGGCGGCCACGGCCTCTGCCATTCGCATGCTGACGCTGTCCATCTTCCCAGTGCCATGGAAGCGTGAAGACGGCTGGGAGGATGGATTGGTTGATGGTTTCCAGCTGTCCACAGTGCCCTGTGCCCATTGAGTTTCTGCAGATGGATTCTCAGGACATTCTGTCGGAATCAAATTCCCAGTTGGCATGCAGTAATTGGCAGAATGGTGGGAGCGTCATGGAATATCATATTATATGTTCATCAACCAACACATCCTCACAATTCATCAACATGTGTTGTAATCCCAACCAGTCTTGATCTTTCATCCCAATCATGTGTTGCGCCATGGCTCACTGCTGTTGAAAGAAACTGCTTGGGCCATCTACCAGCAGCTTTTGTAGGACTTAGCATCTCTCATTGCCAGTAACCTCGCTGGTTGATGGGACAAATCTACTTTCAAAACCCTCGATTTATCCAGTTATTATCGGGGATTCCTGTCAGGTTTTCTCTTACAACTGGTGGTTAAACCTTAGGAAAACAGATCAACTAACATAGGAAAACCCTGGGAACCCCCAGGTTAAAACCCAGGAAAACCTTGGGAACCCCAGGACAAACATAGAAAAAGATGGGAATCGCTGGTTCAAACAACCAGGTTTCCCAGTCCTGGAGTCGTCCCCATGGCCGAGGCCTTCAAGCTCGTGACGAGGCCCCGGTTGAACGCGCCCGAGTGGACGCAGACGCGGCTCTTGGCCGGGCACCTGCTGCTCTTCGACCAGAAAGGCCACGCGGTTTGTGCACCAGTGGGGATACCTTCAGCCTGCAACCCTTCAAAAACGAACTGGCTCCTGAAGTGAATGGCTGCGGTCAGAGGGTGCAAATCAAGAGGTACCAACAGACAACATGACCGTCCTTTGATGCATTTGGCTTTCCAGGGAAGCATTTTGAGTAGCAGCAGCAACAACAATCACCAAAAACTAACCAACCATTACTATCAATATCACCACAAACAACCAACAAATTAAGCATAGATACCATCAGGAACCCACCAAAAATCCCACCAAATCACCAACAACCTAGCCAACAACAGCTAACCACAACCAACCTTACCTAACTAACCTCACCTAACTTCACCTAACCTCAACCAACCTCACCTAAGCTCACCTAACCTTACTGAGTTCATCATCTCATGGGGACCCGGGGTGGGACCTCTCCGTTATGCAGAGGCGTGACGCCGGTCTTCGCGGAGCTCCACGCGCCTTCCACGGAGCGAACGTCGTTGAACGCCTACGCGGACGAGAGCTGCAAGGCGCTGCTGGTGCGGATCTACATCGATGCGGTGACCACGGTGACGGTGCCCTGGCGATCCGTGGAGATCCATGGGAGATGATGGTTGAGATGCTGGTTGAGATGCTGGGAGGCCCATGGTTGAGATGCTGGTTGAGATGAGCTCAAGCTGAGCTGCATGTCTTGACCAGTCAGCTGGGGGCAATGATCTGAAGATCAGCAGTTTGTTTCTTGCAACAAGCTTTTGACAAACACAGAAAGGACTGTTGTGGCCGCCCAGATTTCATTCTTTGGGGGCTCCTATATACCTTTATTGTGATTCTAGTAACATTTGGTCGTTGCAGCAGTCAATTGTAACAGCGTAAAGGTTGAGGCCATATAAAAGATAAGGTCTTCAATGTTCACCCAATGCCAGCTAATCTCTACCAAATAGAGATGCATTCTGGCAATCTACTTGGAACCAAAAAACACAAAAACAATCAGCCCAATAGAACCCATGCACATTTAGAATATCTTGAAGATAGAAATTGAATGCTGCGCAAAGGGGCCTTTAATTCCATATACTTAGGAAGCTGAGGTTACTACCTGGCATTGCTATAACCAACTGCTACAGCAATTGTACACAAACCACGTTGTAGAAACTACATATATACAAGTACTTGGTGCCAAAAAGGCGATGAAGTAAGCTCAAGCTCATCAAAATCCTGCGCAAACAAGAAGCCCTTCCCTAGAATAACAAGTATTAAGCCTTGCCCTTGAAGATTTATGGAAATAATTGTGAAGCAGTAAATGACTAACAAAAAGGCAGCCACAACACTCTTGCCTGAGAAAAAAGGTGCTTGCTGGAAGAAGTGGGCCATGATTTGGATACATGGCAAACTAGTTAGGATCTATGGGGCCATTGTTGGAGATCCATGGCTAATAGGTTGACATATGTCAAGATATGTTTTGACTTAGCCGGATTACTTGTTGCAATTTGCCACCTCCAACATGCGTCAACTGACTAGGGTTGATAGATACACATCATATTCTATACTGGTTGGTGTTTTCACAGATGTTTTCCCTAGCAATTATGAACAAATGGTTGGTTGGTTGACCAATATTTTTTCATAGTGGTGGTTCAGCCACCAACCAGCATGCTATGAACCTAAAGATTGGCAGTTGTTGCATCATCATCCAGGTGGTTTCTTTGACATCCTCCATGGGCCGCCGGGCCGCCGCTGATTCGCTGAAGAGTCACATACGGTGGCCCATTCATTTGCACACTAGACATGTATGCACACATTAAGGGTCAGATTATATTAGATGACCTTCATTTCCTGGTGGGAATGCTCATCATAGCATGCGAGGAACGGATGGGAGTGGATTGCAGTTGCTTCACCCTGAGCGACCACCACTTCGCAGCGAGAAGTGTGGCTGAGTCGCGTGGTGGCAGGTGGCTGAGGTGCACCGTGATAGGCAGTGAGGGGAGCGCCGAAGTGGTCAATGTTTGGAGATTATGAGCATGCCAGCGGCTGACAGGCTTGAAAGATGATGATGATAAGTTTTTTTTTTGTTGGTTTGGGTATGTTTGGGTGAACATGTACAGGTGTCCATAGTCGAGATATTTTACATATTACATAGAATTAGATTTTACAGAAATACAATGTTTATTTCCATTACAGCTATCCTAGAGTAGATTGTATATTCTTCATTTTCAACGTTCAGATCTTTTACTGATTATGGGGGATGATGCAACTTGGCATTCTAGCTACTCCGGGATGACTATACATGTATAGTTTTTTGATATCTAGATAAATCTATTTCATGTTTATCGTTAAATCTACATGCATACAACTGAAACATATTCGCACATATGACTACTAGTATGCAGTGACCACGTGACAAGTATCTATATATCTATATATATATATTTATATATACATATCTCTTCATGAGACAACAGCGTAGCAAGCCTTGCGCCATGGGTTGAAAAGGCCCCTGCCGCGGTGCCCAGGAAAGCCCTGTGGCTCCGTGCCATCAGCAACGTCAAGGTGAAGTTGCGACATGCCTTGATGCCTACCAGCGAGTTGGCCGCTTGGGCGTTGCGAATCTGCTGGCGCCCTGCCAACCTCACCATGTGTGTGTGTGTGTGTGTAACCAGACAATCTTATAACCAGACAATGTTATAACCAGAAAATAATATCATATCACATCATCTATGCACCTTGCATTTACTCAGTGTGTGCTGGTGGCTTCATTTCATGGGGGTTTTGATTAGAGGTAAAACCACTCAAACTGGTTGATCATAGTGGTTTTAAGCCCGAATAGGGGATGATGACCAACAATGGTTTGATTGACGTGTATGTAATCGAACTATGTGATAGTGAACAACGTGGGTCACAAATGCGTACAGTAAATCTTCATGGTTTGCTGAACTCCTCGAGACGGCGATTTAAAAGACATCTTCATGGTTAACCATCTACCAAGTTATATTATAATGACACTTCACAGCACCCACATATTTGATGGTAAAATTCGTTGTGGTCTCACGGTCTAGATCTCGCTGCAGACCCTTCAGCAACCTATTGCCATGACACTGCCTTCTTGGTAGATCGATACGGCCCATGGGTTCTACCGTTCATAGGGATGTGCCATGGGTGCTTGGCTTCCCTGCCGGGTGGCGATTGCAGGTGCTGGATGGTGTGGGAGGCTAGCGATCCCAGAGCTTTTTGGAACGGCTATGGCTATACAAAATTGGATACCCCCAAGAATGGTTGGCTCATTACTCACAATGGTCAATATTAGATGATCGTTGGGGGGCACCCCAAAAAATTGAGAAGCCACCATATCACAGTAGATACCACGATGCCATACAGTGCTTACAACCCTGCCCGAATTGCAGGAATCATCATGACCATGGTTCCTTTATTAGCACCCGCTGCGGCATTGTGGCACTTACGGCATCCAGGTATGGCTTTGGGTCAGCACCCTGTAATTAACTCTGGCAGTTCACATCCTGCAAGTCCAACTCCTGGGATGGTTTGTTGTTTGGTGGATTTTTTTGCCATGCTGACCACCCAATAGCAACCAGTATCAACAACCAACCAGCGATAGACCATACGGCTGTTTCTCAAAATAGGGGACCCCCCAAATCATCTATTAATAACACTTTTTAGTAATAAGCCAACCAGTTTTGGGGGGTCCCAGTGGCTTGAGAAACAACCATATTGGTCTTACTGTTGGTTATTACCCCCTACGAACCATTATTACCCCTATACCATATAAAACCATATAAATCCATTTAAATCCATTTAAAACCATATAAAACCATATAAAACCATATAAAGCTATGGGGCTCTATAGTCCATATAGTCCATGCTTGAAATCATGCGCTTCGATCAGCGATCAACACGCTAAGGAGCTGAGATATTACCGCACCTTGGTTGCAGCTTCACACCCTCCTACCTGCCAGCTTCGGGTAGGGGCATGACAGAGACCCTGGGTTGGTGACTACCCGTATCCTCCAGGATTCGCTGTCATAATTTTTCCAGTGGTAAATGAGCATTACTAGCCATGATTAACAGTCATGAGCCATCATGAACTATCATCAAACCATGACTAGCCAAAAATTAATCATACAGTTGGAATTTTATGAACCTCTATTTCGCCACTACATTGCCTGTCATTGTTGGTCACTATCAATTCTGTTCATTTTGTATCCTTCGTTGGTCGAATTCGTTGATGGTTTGTACTTTTTGAAAGTGATAACAAGCTCGTCAGCAGCAGATCACACCAGCGTACCCCCAGAGGAGTAAATGGAAATATGCTTTTGGTATACTATGTCGGGCCGGGTCACCATAATCCCAAGTTCACGGTTATTCACATCCCAGCGGCTCAGTACCCAGCTTGGTCATGTTTGGGATCTGAGCAGCCCTGGGCGTAGGCGCCCTTAGTCCACAGCCCCATCTTTGTTGTCCATTGAAATTATAGAAGAAATCATCGGGAGGATGGAGGTGGAGATAGAGAGAGAGATCACAGGGAGATATTGAGGGTAACAGCTGGTTATGGTTGTACCTGGCAACGGTTATATCTGATGCTTTCACCATTGGCAAGGTAAAGCGCATAGGTAGATTGTTGCAAGCATCACTCTCCAGGTAATCACTCTCGCTGCAGGGCATCCTCTTGCTCTTGTTTTGACAAACGATGATATCATTTTTGTTATAGCAAACATCACCTGTGACACTGGAGCATGTGGGAACTTTCAGGATGGGTCAGTACCAAACAAACCAAAAATGGGCTGGATGAGCATCAATGGAGATTGTTCCCTTCATTTTAAATCCAGGTGTTGGAGGCATTGACCAAATTTGACCAGCAGCAAGGTAATTAGATCAAAATTATTAGAAGATTCAGCTGTTGGCGTCATTGCTTTTTTTTTTGTTTTTGGCTTTATTGTTGATTGTTGATAGTTGTCACTCCCGAATGTATGAAACATTGCCAACCATTGATGCATTGATCACTGGTAATCAAGAATCACTGGCAACCATTGGAAAGGTCATTCTTCTTCTTGGTTTATCCACCCTAGTTCTTGGAAAGTACATCATCCCCGCGAGTGCTGGTGACGATCCTCGCGCCGGCTGGCCAGCTGGGGGAAGGTATTGCGGTGGACGAGCAGATTTCCAAGCTGCCACATGTCAAGTTGCCTCATGTGTTGCAGAAGGGCATGCCATATCTCGCGCGGCGAGACAAAGCGTTTTGGCCCGTGCCTTGCCTCGGATAAGCCGGTGGAAGCTCACCATGACGCGCCGGGTGGTTGATGAGCTGGTGAATGACTACCACCATTGACAACTTATTTGTTCTACCATTATTCGCCACTTAGTTAATTGGTCAATGAAAAATCAACCACTCAGTGATTAATCATCGTGAACAACCACCATCATGATGATTGTCCAATCTACTCTACTTCAGCCTTATCTATGATCATCCACACTTCAGGATTTTTATCCATATGGGGGTTTCTCAGAATAGGGCTACCCCCGAATCATGCAACGTTGACCTTTGTTCACTGTAGTATAAACCTAGCATTTTGGGTTCCCTATTTTGAGAACCCCCTTTTTCTTCATCCATATGATGAGCAATTGACACGACCGCTTGGATGACTACCACTCACCACTGATTTACCACTTGGGTGGATCACTCATGCTATCCATTTTTAGTAGTAAGCCCCATATACATAATTGGTATACGCCCCATATCATTATCTGTTGTTTGTCCTGCTTGACTCACTACAATCCCCCATTCTCACCGACTACTGTTCATTATGAGCCCTACAGGGATTAAATCCAATGAATCATTGTTTATCGTAGCCCCTTAAAAAATAGGCTACAGCCGCAGTGAATCCCAATGACACTTTATTTAATCGTTACTGGTTATTATCTATCATTGGATATTATTGGTTGAAACCTCTATGACTGTTGGTTATTACCCCCTGTTAATCATCATTTTCCCCTACTATCAACCATTACTGTTGGTTATGAACCCTACACTGGTCAAATCTGATGAATCATTGGTTATCATAACCTCTACTGACTCTACAACCCCTCATTATGAAATCCTACCCACTTAAATCCCTTATGTATATGTCTCATGAAATCCCCTAGAATTGTTGGCTATTACCCCCTACTAATCCCTTACAAATCCCCTATTGGAAACCACTAATTTAAGATGTAATCCCCTACTATTTGATGTAATCCAATAGTAGCTATAGTATAATCCCTATAAATCAAAATAATCCCCTAGCAATCCCTTATTCATCTGGATATCAACCTATTATCCCCTATTAATTCCCTATTATCCCTTAGTTATCACCCCTTCTCAAGTGGCTTCCAACCCCCCCCCCTCCACTACTCCAACCCATCCGCACCCAGGTCTCGGACCCCGCTGCGCCCATGTCGCCTTGCAGCTCCGCCTCGAGCTGCGCGGGCTGCGCCTTCGGTGAGGCGCCGGAGCCCAGCACCGCGGCCTTCGTCTGACGAGGTCGTGGCATCGGCGCCGTGGCGGATCAGGTGAAGCCATGGTGAGCTGCAGCCTAGGTGGGGCTTGGACCTGGGATAGAATTGGATCAAACTGACTTATAACATGATATAGAAATGGATCAAACTGGCTTATATCATCATTAAAGAATAGTAAACAGATGGTGAAAACCTGAAATTCAAGAACTAGAACTGGCTTCGGAGATGATAAAAAGATGCTGAAAACCTGGGATTCAAGAACTAGAACTGGCTTAGGAGATGATAAAAAGATGGTGAAAACCTGGGATTCAAGAACTAGAACTGGCTTCGGAGATGATAAAAAGATAGTGAACACCTGGGATTCAAGAACTAGAACTGGCTTAGGAGATGATAAAAAGATGGTGAAAACCTGGGATTCAAGAACTAGAACTGGCTTCGGAGATGATAAAAAGATAGTGAACACCTGGGATTCAAGAACTAGAACTGGCTTCGGAGATGATAAAAAGATGCTGAAAACCTGGGATTCAAGAACTAGAACTGGCTTAGGAGATGATAAAAAGATGGTGAAAACCTGGGATTCAAGAACTAGAACTGGCTTCGGAGATGATAAAAAGATAGTGAACACCTGGGATTCAAGAACTAGAACTGGCTTAGGAGATGATAAAAAGATGGTGAAAACCTGGGATTCAAGAACTAGAACTGGCTTAGGAGATGATAAAAAGATAGTGAGGTAGCCATTTTGGCTCAAGTGAGGCTCGTGTGAGGTAGAGCTCTCTTCAATTCCTTGCCATGTTTCAACTACAGAGGGTAGAGCGCGCGGATTTGTTTCCACGCACTGCAACGGTCAGGCAGATCGATCCACTGCTGATCGCAGATAGCTACCACAGTTGACGAGGCTCACTGAACTGACTCCTGATCCAACAGGAGCAGGGATTGTGGCAGCCCAGCAGCAGGCCATCCGTGGTGCGGTGATTGGAGCTACTTTGATCACTTGTACTGCAATTATTGGCCAGAGGCAGGCGACCACTGGAGCCTACGCATTGCCAGCTTCTACAACGCTGATTGAAGCGTGGTTCAGAGCAAATGCCCCGAAAGCTACGATCAATCTGAGCGAGGTGGAATCCACAGTGGCTTTCTTCACAGCTTCGACGAGGCCTTACCTGTATGAGGCACCATGGAAAGCAGAAGTGGTTTCAGTGCTGGCAGAAGCAGCTGTAGTAGATCAGGCCACCTGCGGCGCTTTGATGCAGCAGTTGTTGACCCACGACGGGCCAGCACCTGGACCGGGCCTTGCGCGCCCTGTCGGCGCAGCGTTGGGTGTGCAAGCCACATTGGCTGCATACTACCGCTTTGTGCATTTCAAAGCTGCCAGTCTGGGTCTCATGCCGATGGCGGCATCGACCTCCGGACGGAGTGCAGGTGAGCTTCTGACGAGGGTGGTTGTGCAAGGAACAACCGTGACAGTGCTCACGAATGTTCGCACATCATCGTGGACGGATGTGGAATTTCTGGTGGCGATTATGTTTCGCTATTTTACAGCGAACAACGCCTTCAACGGCATCGACGCCGCTTGGAACGCTGCTCCATCTACGGACATGGGCGCTCAGAGGGACTTGCAGAATTGCTTCACCATCGCGGCAAGAGGTTCTTTGCCTACATGGGAAGTCAATCTTCTCAAGGCCATCGCCGGCCCGCGTCTCACCTTTTGGCCACCACCATTCCAAGCTCCTCCGATCCAGAATGCTCTCATCGGGCCTCCCGGCCCAGCACCAGGAGCTCCTCCAGGACCCGGAGTGGTACCCGGCGGACCAGCACTTGGTCCACCATTGGTTGGCGGTGCCCCAAATCTTGTGCCGCTTGTGATCGACCCGAATGCGGCAGCGGGAATCATCCAGGCCCTTCAAGCAGCGGTTTTGCCTGTTGCTGGAGCGCCTCCAGCGCCTGTGCCTTTAGGCGGCAATCCACCTGCAGTGGCTGCGAAAGCGGCTCCTGGCAATCCTGGCGGACCACCACCTCCAGCGGCATCTTAGTTCTTCGCTTGCCCCCCACCTCCTTGACCAATCAAGTCCTGACTTCTTTACAGAGCACAGCAAGCACATACCGACACCTCCGACGGCGTCGCACGGGCCCGGACAATAGTGGACATCGTGCAGTGTTGCGGTATCTGCAGCACCGGGGAATTTCGTTGACGTCAGCCTCCAATCGTGATTTGTGGCGGTCGTGGGAAGAGGGGTGGCTCGTCCATCATGGGATCTATGTGGGCAGCCCTTCTGGCCAGAATGTTTTCTCCATCTCGCAACACCTGCACCTTTGGGACCGTCGATGCTTACAAGGTTCTTTCCATGGTCAGCAAGTTGTGGTTTGTGAGACGTCGGTGGACATGGGTTATTATTTGGAGCTTGATCGCACTCAGGGCTGGCGCTTGCTCCCTGGGCAACTTGGACCATCGACGCTCCCTGGCCTCCTTCAAGATATCTGGAACACCGGCTGGTTACGGACCTCCACATTTCATCTTCGCATTCTCCTCTTTCAGATGGATGGTGGCCAGCATCTTTGTCAAGCCCTCCTTGGAGCAACGCCTTTTGTATTCACACCATTCAGAGAATTCACTTTAGTAGCAGAACTTTCGTTGCTGCCTGATGCGTGGCACAGCCGAATGAAGTGGCTGACCGAAGAGTT
>VSDK01010847.1:173220-193704 GCA_009767595.1 Symbiodinium kawagutii | reverse complement strand
AACCTGGGATTCAAGAACTAGAACTGGCTTCGGAGATGATACAAAGATGGTGAAAACCTGGGATTCAAGAACTAGAACTGGCTTAGGAGATGATAAAAAGATAGTGAAAACCTGGGATTCAAGAACTAGAACTGGCTTCGGAGATGATAAAAAGATGGTGAGAACCTCGGATGCAAGATGAGAACCATGAGGTGTCACTTGGGAACTGGGATGCCACGTGATCTAAGGATGGCGACAACCCTGAATGGCAGCAAAAGCCCTTGTAAACATGGGAAATGTTCCCAGTTGCCAAGATGATCATCCAAGCAACGGATGTGGATGATGCTTAGTGTCAAACGGGGGCGATAACAACCGAATATTGATGGTTTTTTCGGTGATAATGACCATGATTAATATTGTTGAAATGGATGGCAGTTGAGCGTTGATAATATGGTGATGAACAAATGTTGGCGGTTGAGAAGTGAAGCATCTAATGGATGATCATCTAGTGGTTGTTGATAATGGGGAGAGAGGATGAGAGAGGTGCGTATCATGACAAAACAGCAAACAAACACATCACAACGAGTAGTGATGGTTTGTGATGATTCACGCTGCTTCTTAATGATTCATCACAACGCTGGATGAGATTGCTTCAAACCTGGACGGTTGGTGAATCATGATGGATCTACTACCGTTACAGGCGTTTGCTAACTTGTAAATCTTGTAAGATTTTTGACGCCTGCTGCCATGATCCAGGAAAATCAGCTAGTCCTAGATCATTTGTATAGTTACACCTCGGGCTTTTCAGTTTCCATCAGTTTGCACAGCTTTGTATTTCAACTACCCACGGTCCCCATGAGCAGTTAGAAACCGAGTAACCGATGCATTACATGTACAACTATCCTGAGGAGGGTGGATATATCGTGATCACTCTTTCCTTTCAGGCAATCAAATGGTTTTGAAACAGAGTTTTTCCAGGATCAGCAACCGAGGAAATGAATTGCTTCCCTCCCCATGCAACTTAAAGGCTCTCATATGCTTCCCTCCCCATGCAACTGGGGCAACTCCAGGGGCAACAGATGCCCCAATCTTGACCGGTCCACAACCTCGTTAGCTACCGCTGGGCTGCGGTGATGCGTCCAAAACGGATGCAGAGTAGGTGAGAACCCTGAGCAAAGAGTCAGGAAGTGAAAGATGCAACCACCATAAACCACCATCAGCCAACTGGAACCACCGGGAACCACCATAGAACCACCATCATCACCTCCAATGTCGAGCTTAAGAAATGGTGATTCGCAATATGGACAAATCACGTCAAATCCACACGATCAAGCAGCATTGATTTTTTGAACCATCATGGTCCATCATCCAATCTGGCTTGGCGACGACACATTTTCTGGTCCAAAAAGTGCTTCCCATGCTCTTTGCCAAGATGACAACGCCACATGGCCTCCTACGGCTCCCTAAAATTTGGGTGTCGCCGGATCCCTGAGCAGAAAACAAAAGGAGCGCTGGGAGTTCTGCTGGTGGCTGCCGGTCGAATGGGCTCATTATTCATATTACATTCAACTATCATCCATCTATTCAACTCCATTCATTGCTTGCCTATAAGACTTTTATCAATGTTATCATTGGCAATTTGTTTATTTGAATATTTTGTGAATATACTCTATCCAAGATTCTTATCAATATTATCATTGGCAAAAATCGGTCAAGAGACCCAGAGCCGTGCCTTCTCCGTTCGGGGCAGCTGATAGCACCGTCACTGCTTAGCCTCCGCCGAGGCTGCCAATCGACATGTGTATTTGAGCTGCTTGCTGTCGCATCCGTCGCATCCCTATCAGAAGCTTGTTGAAAGCCATGATCTGGATGGCTTATACCCACTAACTTAGGTTTTTAGTGTCTTTGGGATATGATGTATTTAACATAGAACCACTAAAAATATATTGTTAGCAAGGGATCTATAAGCCACCAAGTGGTTGCTCTGAAGGCTTGGAGCTTTGCATGGTCGCCATGGTCTTCCAATGTCCGGACTTTCTCAACCCAACATGTTTCGCCGGAGCGCGGGTTCTCAACCACTGGCTTGAGCTGGATCGTGAGAATAGCCAGCAACGGGATTTTCATGTCAGCAAGCTTCAAACATCAAGCATTTTTGTTGCGGTCATTGCTCTTAACCAGCATGCGCCATGCAATGTCAGAAACACCCACCAGTTTGACCATAAATAGCTGTGCTGGTGATTTAGCAACTTAAATGTCAACGAGTGGTTTATTAATTGGGACCTGCGTACATGTCAATGGGCACGATGCCAGTTTTCCCAGCATTGGTATCCTGAATTATTAAGCCATTTCCTCGCACATTAAATGTGTTTGCTAGCATTAAACATCGATCAAACATCGATAAAACCTCAATTATTAGTACCAACTGCTTACCAGTTCATTTGCCAAAGTCAGGTTGTTCCAGTTGCTTATTGCGCAGACATAGCCCAGGGTAAGGCAATAAGGACTGTCATTGTAGAAGCGTGTTTCCAGTTTCTAGGCATCAGTTCGCGATGTGTTCCCCATGTTTGTTTGATCCCAGGATTTGAATCCATTTGCCACCTGTGCCGCGCCACCAGGTTGGCTTCCCTAAATATAAGCTGTTTCAAAAGCCATCACTCAACTCCAGTAGACTATGGAGTTATACCTTGTTATGCCTACTTATAGCTACTACAACTGCCAGTTCCCTTAGCTATAAATCAACTGAGCTACTGATTGGGGTTCCTCATGTTGCCCAAATCCCCATGAATTCCACCGCTTGACCTGCCAAGCCAAGCTGCGTGCCGCCCTGGCAGCCTGAGGAAATGGCATCGCATCATTGTGGCAGGAGCAGCCAGTTGCGCCTTGGCCCGAGCCGGTTAGGGAGGCAATGATGACTGATAGCAGGGGTTCCTCCTGACCATGATCAGCAATATCATGATAGTAGCATATAGTACCAATAGCTTTAGTAATAGTCACACTGATTGGCTACTTGAGTCACTATTTCTTATGATCATAGTTCAGGAGCGAGAGGAAGGGTATGTTTTTGGTCAGTTATGATCATAGTCAAGGACAGGCTTCTTTATCTTCGAGGCACTTTTTGAGTGTATATTCCGGAATCGACCACAGGGGCCATCAATCGTCACTAGCGCAATTATAATTAATCAGGAATGCGATTGAAGCGAACATGAGTGTAAAAAACATGAAACAATTGTGGAGTTGATGGCTGGTTAATGGCTAATGAATGGCTGGTTAATGGCTAATCAATGCGAATGCATTCATGAACTGCTAGATTAATTGGAGGCACAATGAATTAGCATTAATTAGCCACTGTCAATGACTGTTGTTCAACCATTACCATTATGTTAATGAACTATTAGCTAATGGTCCTTGTTAATTGATCATGTACCTCAATGAACTTAATTAATGCGAATTCACTCATGCTAATTAATGCTAATTAACTACTAGATTATTATCGTTATTATGTTCAAGAACTGTCAACCGTCAGGTGTGAGCTGGGCATTGACCTCCTGCGTCTCCGTGTCGACCTCTTCGTGGCTCATGCGACCCTTGGGTCACGGTTCGCGGAAGGGGAGCAGAGCCAGGCATATCCCCGACGTTAAGCGAGGGGAGCGAGGCGAGCAGGAGCTCAACCAGATGGTAGTTGATGATCTGTGATGGTTGGTTAATGGTGGTTAATCAGAGGTAAGTGGATGGTGGATGGTTGCTTGAGAGTTAAGTTTATGGTTGACTGAATTGATTCAGTGGCTGATGGTTGATTGATGGTTTCACTATGGTCAACGGTAGTTAATTGTTCGTGAATTGGTGTCACATCATTGTTACAAAATGGTTTGATGGTTTATTAATGCAGGAATTATTTGAAACGGTTCATGTCATCTCGCATAGTTGCGTACGCAGAGCTAGTTTGAAACCATGATGATATGGGCGTCATCATCCTTGCAGCTTCAGAGATGACCACTTCACCAATGGCAGAGACCAGCGGCTCCGTGATGATTGGCAGGGACCGGTTGGGAGCCAGGGCTATTTCGTGCCATGCGCTTTGAGGGGAAGCGCTTTGGAGCTCCCAGCAGTATGCTAGCCAGATGCTATTCAAAATCATTAAGCGGCAAGCTGCGGCATTGAACTATCCACCAGCCAGCCAAATATGCTGGCATTAAGCCCATCAATATGAATGATGAAACAAAACGATGGCAAAGAAATGCAGATGCCAAGACCATTGTTCGCAATCATGCAAAAGCAGCTGATTGCTGTACTTCGGGCTGCTTGATTTCTACGGTCAGCCCTAGGTCTCAACATGGCTACCGAACAACGAGGCTTCTGCCCCCATATGTTCGTCAGATGAACTGGCAGAATGCCTCGTGCAACCCCATGTCGGAAAGATCTCCGATGGATTCAGGTGATCGACCCAGAATAGATGTTTTGGGATCATGGTTCGCATTGATGCTTCAAATTATGGCGCAGGGATTGGTAAGGAGGGATCATCAACAAATCCTCGGCATTAGCGATGTCAAGGGGGAGATGGCATGCAGAAAACTGCATTGTTTGCCAAGGCTTTTTGGGGCGGCAAGTGTTTGGGCTGTGCGGTGATACCTCCTACTTGTCAGCAATCCTTGCTCGACACATCAGGAACGCTGGCTATGATTTTCTTTTGCTTGGTCATGAGAAACTTGCCCTGCAAGCGATGGGAACTCACACACGCAGAGATTGTTGGTCCGTTTGGGAAGATTTGGGAAGCCTATGGGAACAGGTCTACTTCAGCTTGCCCAATCTATTCCAGCTTGGGTTCACCAAACTAACAAGGGGTTGTGTTAATGACTATGCACTCATTGGCAATGATTGTAATAAAGCGAAACCGTTCATGATTTGAGGTAGGTTTTACACAATGAGGTAGGTTGACAAACATTCAAAGGTTTACCAACTGTGTGTGTGCACCTCATTGTGTGCGTGTGTGTCAACCTACCTGAGCTGGAGACGCTGTAGATACCAATGTTACTCATGATAGCACAACGTTCATGAACTGAGGCTCATGAGCAGAAATTGCTTTGCACAAATTTGTGGAGAAGTTCCATTCTCGGGTGACTAAGAACCCACCACTGAATGATAAAAATACACACCTGTGTTAATTATGCACATTTGGGCGCCCAGAAATATCATTTTACACAGTTTTCAGCGTGGGGATGGTTGGGAGGACAGCGTATGAACACTATCATTTATGCCCAAGACACCTGTAGCCTGCAAAAGATCTATTTTGCCGTTTGGATGGCCGAGGATTTGTCATATCTAGACCTTCGTTTGAGCACGGTGGTTATCCAGTGCACTTACAGTTCGCTGATGACAGCTCATGGCATGGACAGGAATGTTGTTCCCTTGGGGTACGGATCCTAAGATGGGAACCTGACCTCATGCATCCCCATGGTAGCATGGTGACAAGCGCCGAATGAGCCAAACGGGGGTCTCTCAAAATAGGGGTACCCCCAAATCATCCAGTTGACCAGTCGCTCACAGTAATAAACCAACCATTTTTGGGGCCCCCCATGGCTTCAGAAACCACCTGATTGGTCTTATTGTTGGTTATTATCCCCTTGAGCGCCAATGCAGCGCAGAATCAGGCTACGCTTGCACAATTGGCAACGTAGGTTATTCCCCCCTGTCATTAACCACTGTCATCCCTTAACCAAATGGGTGTTTCTCAAAGTATGGGTACCCCCAAATCATCCATTACTAGTCATTTATAGTAATAAACCAGCCTTTTTTGGGCCCCCCTATTTTGAGAAACCCGCAAATCAGCCACTGCTCAGGAAATTCCTTGAAGCTGGTCTTCCTGTCCTATGGCATCCAGGCATCCAGTCCGGACGCCGTGCATCATGCAGCTACGGCCGCCGGGAATCTCAAATCCCTATCATGCCAGTTCCGTGGCCCCATGATGGATGGTTGCAACCACTGCTACGTGCTTAGTGATGATGAGTGATGGTTGAGAATGGTTGGTGACTCTTCAGAAGGATATCATGGTCATCATGCACCCATGGAAGTGGTCAACTGCACTGGATGAGGCTTAAGGATATACATGATATAATTGAAGCATCAAACAGGATTCAACGGCAAATCTCGGTCTATGATAGCCCCCTCTCTTCGTTGCTTTCTCTTCGGCATCGCTTGGCGCTGCAAAGCTGAGGGCTCAGAGTTCAATGTGAACCAGCTCGGCGTGGTGCTGTCTCTCGTGACCGATTCGTCGGGCAGAACTGGTGACGGTCCCCGAAGCCCTGAAACAGGTAGGTTTTCACATGTTTTCTTCCTTCAAAATATGGGTTGTAACCGTTGTGACCTATAGAAATGATGGCTTCTGGGTAGCCAAGACAGGGACTATATAGCTGTATAATGGTCATGTTAAACAGGGGAAATAGATGTTGATGGTCGTAGCTCACTGGCACTGGCCTTAGAGAATATCGGTGTGACTTGCACGTGCTTGGCTCGAAGAAGCAACCATCCAAGGTGATATGGGGAACCATGCAGCCAGGCGTTGCAACCGTCCCTGAGGATCAACTAGTTTTTGTGAGTACAGGCTTGATAGAGTGGGCCTATGCTGCATGAGCTGCAATCAAAAAGAAACCACCATGGATGATGCTTGTGTTCGCAAAACTGATGTCGCCACAATCGCATATCACATGTCTACATAGTGGATCATGGTGATACCTACTTTGAGGGAAAACCTCATGTTTTATCAAAGATGGCAGCTCGCAACCTTATGCACACCCCCAAATCCCCAATCGGACGCCAATGATAGCCAGTGACTTATTGGTACGTATTGGTATGTATCGGCAATGGGCAAGGAGCATCAGTCCATATTGGCATCATCATCAACCAGATCCAGACCAGATCCAAAGAATGGCATTGCAAAGGTCGGATTTTGTAATGTACCACAATTAATTGGATTCTGCAATACCACAATAGCATCGGTATTGTTGCAATGTGTTGAGGGCTTGGTTTTTGCCCGGGCTTGCTGATAATCTAGAAACTAAATGAGCGTCGGACTCGAATCTTACATGTGATGAAGGGATCAAATTGTAGATTAGATCCAGCCAGTCTTACTTACGTTGTCATGGAATATGCAAATAGTATGCACATGTATTTATGTTCACATGCGCATCATACCATACCACCAATGCTCGATCGATTTTGAGAGTTGTGCATGCTTGAGTGCATTTTGACATGAATTTCAAGTGATAAATCATTGTATGATTCGTAAAGGGCCATCATTGACCATGGTTGTTACTGGCGATTGCTCATTGCTTAATCGCTGTTATCCGCTAGTCCACCAGCAACCGCCATGTTTTCACCATGAATCAATATTACCATGGTCATTACAATCCAATGTAAGTTCATCACCATTGCCCATGTTAGGCGCTGTCAGCCCGTCAATGCAACCATATCAAATTACATCAGTGATCAAACTATCAAACCCATGGCATCCCATGGCCATGTAGCTAAACCACCAGCTCATCCGTGTAACCCTCTTAATCATAGCAATGATCAAACCCAAACCCTTAGAAAAAAGATATCAAAAACATCAAGAGTGTGAACCATGGCTCACCACTGTTAAACTGTGAAGCCAGTTCTTACCTGTCATGTTGTCATGGGTCAACTCAGCAAGCCCTATGCACCCCTGGCCCAGGCTACTCATTGCCTTGGCCGCCAGCGTCATGGGAGGATGCGCAGCCATCATCAATTCCACCAGCGATCTCACCTTCGGTGCCGAGCGTCAAATGCTGTGCTTGACATGGGAAGTAAGCTGTTCATGAACAGCTGGTGGTTTCTCAAAATATGGGACCCCCCAAATCATCCTTAGTTTAACCATTTATAGTAATAAACCAACCATTTTGGGGGCTCCCTATTTTGAGAAACCCCCAGTTCATGATGCTTAACGATGGTACCGTCCGCCATTCACCCGTCAGGGGGATCGTGTACAGCAGTCGACTGCACTTTTGGCTAAAGGTGTCAAAGATGATGGTGAATGGTGGTCGGCTGATGATTAGTTGATGGTAATGGTTAGTTGGTGGTCCGTCAACGATTGACCTGGTTGCTTGATGGTTGAGCCTGGTTGACAGTTCATCATGGGAGATTCATGAATCTGTAAAGCACTGCACATGTATTTGCATAGCGGCTTACTGCAAGAAGTTGCGATTTTTAGACCTTTCTCAATCTTCGCGGGGAGCTTGGGCAGAGCTGACCGGAGGTTCATGTTTTCTCACGTAACCTCCTTCATTGTGCTGATGCCATCGCAACACACACACATAACTACCTACATACACACGTATTTGTATACATGTTGTTTGTGTAATGATAGAAGATGGTCTCTTCTATATCCCTGACATCATTGACACTTCACCGGTGTTCAACGCATTTGTCTCTCACCGTCACTGTTTGCTGCCATCGCGTGAGGTGATGCCTTGTCAGCGAACACCGATGTCTTCATGTACATGTCGCCTGGCATGGGTGTTTAGCAATCAGGAATTGGAAGGCGTTGTGAGGTACAGGAGGGATGTAGCCACCGACAGCAGCATCACCGACGAGGCCCCAGCTGTTACTGCGATTAGTTTTTGGTGGCCAATGCTGGCCCCGCATGATCCATTGGAAATGAGTGGTGCCACTACTTGCTGCGTTCATCATAGATTGTCCGTGCTTCGTGCGTATGGTTGTTTCTCAAAATGGGGGTGCCCCCAAATCAGCCACTATAAGTTGTTTATAGCATCAATAGTAAACTCACCATTTTTGGTGGTCCCCTATTTTGAGAAACCACCATATCTCCAAAGCCGTTTCCTTGTTTTGAATCATTACTTCGATATGGATAGTGGTGTCAGATTCATGGATGACAAAATATTGACACAAGATAGATTCATGGATTCATGGATGATGGCTTAGTTCCTTCGGGCAAATCCCCTGGAAGCTGTAGCAAAAAAAATGGATGATGGCGGTGCCATTGCAGCACAGGTATGTCCTGGACTTCTTGGTGGATCTACTGACGCCCTACCTGGGGAAGGAGTCTTTGCGTGGCACTTGGACCATCGGCTTCTTTGGCAGGTCGGCGTCATACTTTTGCGACAGTGGTGGGTCCACAAAATTTCGTTTGAAAGCAACAAAAAGTGGTCACGCACTGCGGTCACTACGTCACTATGTCACTGGTAATTTTCATCTTCACAAGAACTACGAAGATCATGGTTACCATGGTTTCCATGTTTCTATGGTCATTTGCCTTAATCTCATTTATCATAGTTACGATGGTCACTACTTGAATGTGCATCCCCACTGCTTGTAACTGGTTACTAACCATGGTTTTAAGGTTTAGTTCAGCTAGTTCAGCCACCTGCTAAGGCTAGTTACTGGCTTTGGTTCTTTCCCAAACCCTTCACCCACCCTGCGTCTGTTGGCCCTGGTTCTATCCCACCCCACTGCCTGCGCATCCTGGCAGCGCAGGTGGCTCACCGAGCGAAACGAGTTCGAATCCGCCAAGTCGAAAAATCAGAAGCACCTTGGACAGGTACAGTGAAGGCCTCAACGTTTAGTATACAGCTAGGTTTAATAAGTGGTTGATAGATGGTTGATCTAGTGAATCTAGTGGCTAACTCATGGTTAATAGATGGTTAATAAGTGAGTAGTGGTTAATAAGGGGTTGATAAGTGGTTAATATAGTGGCTAACTCATGGTTAATTAGCTGGTCAGGGGTGGCATGGGCATGTTCGTGGATAGTGAACTGCGGGAATAGGGGACATACCGGCTATGAGTGGCTAAAAGTAATATTGAGGGATATAGGGGTCACTACAATCATCCCAGCCACAAAAAGGCTGACTCATGTGTTTATTTGCTGGATTGGTTCACAGGCAGGGGTACACCGGCATTTGACCCACAGCCACAGCCACATGATCAACTGTATTTATTGATGCTTCCCTGGCTGGTGGTTTCAAATATTGTTTGTTTTCCCTAGTGGTCATTAACAATTGGTTGGTTGACTAATGTTTTTCATAGGGGTGGTTCAACCACCAACCAGTTCAGTATAAGGAATCCTTTTGGTCTTTTGGTGGGTCTTCAAGGGAGCGGCTTGCCCCCATAGTTCGCAGTCAATGCTTGGAAACAGGCACCTGGGAGTAACCTACCCGGCCACAGCTGGCGATAGTCATATGGTGGTTTCTCAAGCTATTGTAGGGGTGCCTCGTAATCATCCAACATCAGCCATTTTTGTATAGCAAACTATACCCACCATTGGGTCGGGTCCCATATTTAGAGAACCCCCCATACGAGTTCATGTCATGGGCTGTTTCTAGGGGCCTTCTGTAAATCTACCGTGACAATGGAACATCCGCGTTTTCATAAGAAAACCCTGGGAAATCATCAAAATCGTCCATTGATGCCGGATTTTCCAGCCAGCTTACCGTACGAGTGTGCCCCTTGAGTCGACATGTCGAGGGGCCGGACTGCGCGCAGGTTCAGTTGGAGTTCCTTGGGCGCAGAGGTTTTTGGAGTGCGCGCGGGCAGAGGCGCGGGAACTGCAGGCAGCGCTGGTGAGATTCCATTTTTGGGGGGGGCAGTACTGACCATTGATTGGGATTATGTAATGTATATATGCTGGTTATGTAGTATAGGGCTCTTAGGGGTTAATAATAGCTAGGGAATAATAGGGAATAATGATCGGCAGTATACTGGTTATAGGGCATGCTGAATGGTAAGCTGAATGGCGTGCTGAATTACTGCACCATTGCGACTCAGCACTTACTAGCATGATTTTTCAATACCAGTTTTGGCTTTGCCCAACAGTTGCTATACTGGTTATGTAGTAGGGCTCCTGGGGGTTAATAATAGGGAATAATAGGGACAGTAAAAACCATTATATGATTCGCATTTGTTTGCTTAAATTTGCTATTTTGAACCAATGTTGGTTTAACCCAAGCTTTTTTGGCATGGATTAGCCAATAGTCTCACCACTCTTGGCCATGTTTAACCATTTTTGGCTATGGGCACCACTGGCTCACCATTTTGACCACAACTGACATGGCAACCATGTCCGAGAATCAATGATGATCTTGCTGACGGGCCACCATCAGCAAAACAATTGTAGTAACGTTACGGGCAAACACCGCAGTTTGCCCGCGGCTCTGTCGTCAGCGTCTTGGAACGTCAAAAAACATTGGTTTTTACTGGACAAAATGCACAATGTGTGACATGAAGCGTATCTTGACGGCGCGCGCAGATCCTTGACCTGTGTTTTGCTTACATTCTGGAGACATACAACCCTAAAACCCTAAACCATAAACCCTAAAAAGCTAAACCGTAGAGCCAAAAACCTAAAAACCTTTGAGAAAAACGATAAACCCTTGAAACCATAAACCCTAAAACCTAAAACCATAAACCCTAAAACCCTAAAACTATAAACCATAAACATCCATAAACTATTACCTATCAACCTTTTAGTTTGTCCTGTGGGCGAACTGGGGGGTTTGCGCGTAACAATACTATCAACGATCCATGATCGAAAGTTAATAGTGATAAATGAATGCCCTTGGTGTTTTACTGCACCCTGTATTTCACAGCCATTTTGCATGTGGTACAATCATGATTTACCCCAAAATGTTTGATACCGCATCAACGGATCATCAGCGGCACCCGTTTTACCCTGAAAAAATATCATGCTGATCATTGGAATATCTGGTTGCCGATTGACATCATCATTGACCAACATGAAGGGTTGCGTTTCGTTGCTGCTAATCATTCAATGCCCAAGTAAAAATACCGTACGACTGTATGACTAAGCCTTTTCAGCATGATCAATCATGATCAGTCATGATGACAGACACGTCCATGATTGTTATATGAACACATTGAAACTGACGGACATAATAGACACTGCGCACGGTATTTCACAGTCATTGCCAATGATACTTGTCAACAAACTGGAAATTGATGCATGGTATTCAAAAATTGTTGATCAGAACAAGTATCTAACCAGATCACTGATAATAGCTGTTATGATCAGTCGTGCTGACTAACAACAAGATCAACAAGGGTTGGAGCTCAATGAGCTTCAGAATCACAACTACTCTGAGTTTGGTGACCGCGGCCACTAGTCACAAGTGATTACCCACCATAATCAGAAACCTGGAAGGCCACCAATTGCCCATCAATGGAAGATCCCCTGCATCATCATTGTCACCATGGTGGGTCATCATTATCCCCTTCATATCATCATTACATCCAATGATTATCCGGCAAGTCACCCATCACAATCAGAAACTAATGGATCAATCATCTGCTTGGAACAAGTCATTACCCCTGGCTTGTTCCACCCTGGATCTTCCACAGGGAGCGCACTCGCACAGCGCGCAGCCAGGCAGACCCCCGGCAGCTCCGCCCGCGCCCGCGGGCGGCTCCTACATGGTGCCCAGTGGCAAGGTCCAATCGAACACCGTTACGACGCCTCCCGAGGATCGGCGTTCGTCGGTGCGCAACGGGTGCTGGTTGCGCAACGGTGCTTGCGCAACGGTCGAGTCATGGTGATGGTTTGGCTCATGAAATCCGTGAATTTTGATGGATATCGGATTGTCATGTGTCACTGTTTTTTTTTGCTATGCATGCCTCAAAAATGCATGCTGACGGACAAATAGTTTTGATTGACTTTTTGGGTATGATGATGTTGCAGCTGGATTTGTACGGTTTTTTTTTGGCATGTAGATATACAATGATGTACACGTATGTGTATGGATATTGATTCAGTTTACATCATGCAAGATCCTGCCGTTGAGTTGCAGCACCACTCATTTGCGAGAGTTGGTTTATGATTCACCGCCAAAGGTGGGGGTTTCTAAACGGGATTTCCCAAAGGACGTCCCATCAATGCTCAAATAATTGCAGCTGAGCTGCGGAAGCACCAATTGAAACTGCAATTGAAACAATTCTGATGGTTCAAGCGTGGCAGGAGTCAGGTAATGAAACTGTTGCTGAATCGTTTTTGCTATTGCGGTTGGTCGCGTACTGTACCAAATTAATGATCAATTATCCCATTGACGTACCGTGGGTCATGTCTTCTTGTATTCACGGATGATGCAGCTGATATGCAAAAAGCGCCTTGGTACAGCTCACATGTCATGGTGCAACTTATGACTTTCTTGTTGCATCTTGTTGCCCTACCACCATGGTGAGTTGCCAGTCACTGGCGATGCTAACCTCCAAGAAAGTCATGAGGGAGCATCCTCAGTTCTTCCTGCGACCTGGTGATTTTGCTGTACTACCCGCTTGATACCTACAGACATGTGGGTGTTTCTGAAGCAATGGGGGACCCACAAAATGCTTGGTTTACTACGTTGCATGGTTAGTGAACTGGATGATTCGGAGGGTCCCCTATTTTAAGAAACCACCATATACAGTGTACATGTTGAAGGTAGACCTAAACATGTTTAGACATAGATATCTATGTTCATTTATGCACATTTGGGCCTATAGCAGAGGTGCAATCATTTTTTGGTACTGCCATTGCCCCTTTGTTGTCTTGGTCACCATCCCGCCGCAACCCCGGCCAGAAAACCGGCTGACTTGGGCTGCAACACTGCATCCGTGGGAACAAAAAGCAAATGCTGCCGGGCCTATGATGGTCGACAAAGCTGGGGTTGTGGATGATGGGTTGGCCTAATCATGGGTTTTGTACGGGTGGATTCTAGGGGGATAACATAACAACCAGCAATAAGGAATAGAAGGTTGATGATGGTTGAAGATGGTTGGTGATCGTCGGCAGTGAGTAGTGGTTCATACTGCTTATGAATAGTGGTGGCTTGGAATAGAAGTGGTTGAACATTACGATAGTTACCTGGACTTGTTGGACTTGTTGGACTTGTATACTGGTACAACAACATCACGATGGTTGCCGACTTAGACTTTCATGAGCGGAGCACTTTTGTTGCAGGATCTCATATAGGCCACTGACCATTGCGCAGAGAGGTCTCTACATCCTTCCTGGCTTCCCCCAAATGAGCATGCCCAAGGTTGATTGCCTGCCCCAGCCTTGATACCAACAAATACGAACCTTTTCTGGTACTGAAACATGGGACTTACAGCAACCATAATAATCATATTCCTAAGATGACTAAGATGAAGGAGTTTTCGCCCAATGCTCAGAATCCTGGAGTTGATGGTCAATAGTAGAGATAGTCACGCCATGTCATGGTGGACAGCGGTTTACAACGGTTCTTAGATGCTGACAGTGGCTGATCATTGAGTAGTCAAAAGCTTCATGGTTTTTGCACAGATTTACACATGTGTGTTTTTATGGGTTCACCAATGTTGCGAAGGTCCCTTCGGGGTTCAAGCTGGACTCCCCCCCACGTTTCATTAAGTAAGTTCATCCACCAGCAAAACTATTTGAGCATTTGATGAACCATTGATGGTAGGGGATGTAGGGGATGAACCATGAATTTTTTGGATTTGCTTGTATTTGCTCATTAGATGTATTTTGAACATCTGTATTTGATTCAAATATGTGATTATACTATGTTGAAAAACCATGGATTTTCCAACCTTCCAGGTGCATCTGAGGGTGCAACTCACCCCATACCGGGCCTGCAACCTGGGCACCAGGTGGTTCCCAAACCTCAAGGCGGACTGTGGCGGGAGTCCGGTGAGCTCAGTCCGTGCAGTTGTTCAGACGCCCTTGGCTTTTGCCTTAAAAAGTTATGAATCATGAAGGCTGTTCGTCTACATTTTGCATATGTGTATGATATGTGTTTGTTTGATCATGTGTGCGTGTGTGGTATTTACATGTTTAAAACATAGTAAGCTCACTTCTCATGTTCACTGGACATGGATGCGGGCATAGACATGCAGCTTTACACCTTGCCACATTGATACATTTTGGCATCTCTGGGTTTCCACAGGCATCTCTGCGTGTAGGAATGTTTGTGTCTCTAGTGTTTATGCTGTCCATTTTTGCAATTGTTCATCTAGTCTAATCGAATTGTCATGTTTCTCTATTTCTTCTTTTTTTGATGCTTGTGGTTTGTTCACAATATCTCTGACTTTGTCTCTCTCTCTCTCTCTCTCCTCCTGAATCTATCCATCTCTCTCCGTTTTTCAGCTAGACCATGAGAGACTAGATGTTTGACATCAGTATCCATAGATTTCAATACTATGCATTTTATATATATATATCATTTGATTTATTTGTGTCTATGTTATTTCTATGATATGTGTGTATCATTTTCATTTTTATATTTGCACATTGTCTCAATGGATACGCATGCACATTTCCATGTATATATGCATCTATATATGTAAACTGTAAACTGATTGTGTTCAAAATATGTTCATATTCAATTTGTTCATGTTAAAATATATATGTATATATTATATATATATATATACATTCAAATTTTATTATCTATAAATATATATATATATATGTATTTACTTTTAGAAATTCATTTACAAATGCACATGCATGTTTTGTTCATATTTTTTGCATATTGCGCATGCATTTGTATCTTCTACACACACATCGATGTCCGCCTCACTTCGGCCTCGCTCCAAGGCCCGGCCTTGCGATGCCCAAAGCTCCGTGCCTCGGCCGGGGCATGGTGACGGCTGCTTAGTGATCCTGGTGAGGTCAGCTGATGACAGTGGTTGATGACGGCCACAGGTCGTTGGTGGTTGTGGTTTCCTACCAGTAGTACCAACCAAGCTGTAGACCCAACTCTTACTTGGTCCACTGGCGAAATTGACAATGGTCGATGGCCAGTTAGTTGGTGATGTTCTGGTGATTGTGGTTGGCTACAGGCAGTGCCAAGCAGTTGTAAAGTCACTGATTCTCAGCTGCCGAGGCCTCCAATGCCCCAGGCCCCTGCTGCCCTGGAACGGCTCCAGAAGCTGAAGGAAGCGGCTGCTGCGAGTCGCGGGCATCACTGTGGAGACCGAAACGCCCGCAGAGACGCCCGAGGTGTCGACGGAGCCAGCGAAGGAAGCGGCGCCAACGCCTGGAGCTTAGGAGTCCCAGTGCTGCCTTGGCATCCTGGCTGGGATGGATACTCCTTAGCAGCGGCCGTTCTTGTCACTGTGAAACTTGTGGAGGGTGAAGAGCTGCAGTCATGTTTTTGGATCAGGGACTCGAACTGTGTTGGATACATGTATGCCACTGCGGGGTGAACCTGACATTGTTCATTCCTGGTGGTGGCCAAGGACTTATTGGACTGCAATTCAGACCGAAGAAGGCCATACCGGGCCGACCCAGTCACACCTGACACTTGTGAAGGGGAGTTGCTGTTAGAGTGTTGGACACCTTGGAACATGCCCAACCGTCACCTGATGATGGTCGAGGATTTTAGGACTATACATTGAGATCATTGAGAAGTGTTGACTTTGAAGCTGTTCCTTGGACAGGAGCATGTCGCTGACATTTCCTGCGCAGCCTTTTTGAACGAGCGTGTTCACTGTCTTTGTGCACGTGGCAAGAGCTTATTTGTACCCAACATTTGTATTGTTCCCCCTTTGCGTCACTGATGGTTTCTTTAGTTCAGGCAGCGGTTTCCGTGACATTGATGACATCTTCCAGTTACCATCATGTCTTTGTTGACCGTCCTTACTAGGTCCCTTTCGAATGGTCATCCTTTGCATCGTCCGGTTGCTGGGTCCAGGCGACACCTACTACCACAACGAAGCCACTGATGAAACTACCTGGGAGCTTCCACCTGGTGGTGTGGTCTGGGGCTCAGGGTAGGCTCATCCTCAAGGATTCCGGGGCGATGTGTCACCCAGGCCACGAAACATGAACAATTGCGCTTGGAAACCAGTTGGGACGAATTTCTTCTGTGATGTTTGGCCTTCGGATCTGAATATCCTGGAAAGGCATGGAGCTGGTGGGTCAAAAGAAGAGTTTTTTTCTCCCACACCATTCAAGAACTCCAGCGGTAGCAGCCAAAACTTACGGCTTCAGGGTTGTTGCAGAAGGCTGGTAGGTTTCTGGTAGTCGATTTGAGGGCTACGGACTTGATCTGCAGTTGAGCCATTTCGTGGGATGCAATCTGCACATCGATCCCTTGAGCTTCCGCGTCCCAGGTCAAGACACCTGAGGATGACTCAGCTGAGCCACTGGGCTGAGCATAACGCCACAGGCTACTGGTGGCATAATGTTCGTAGTACTGGTGGTGGTGCCCGTGAAAATGATGTAGTTTGCTTATCAAGCACCCACACAACTGTGATTCTAGCAGCTGGTTTGTTGGGCACGAACGGCTACCATTCTGCAACCAGTAGAAGCCACTCCTTTGTTTGGAAGCTGGCTGTGGGTCAAAACCCCGTACCCCTGGTTTCCCTACTATTAACCATTGTTTTCCTTATTATTGGTTGGTCATTATCCCCCATTATTGGTTGATTAATATTGACCCATAGCCTTTTGTTTGGAAGCTCCTGAGCTCCTCAAATTCTTGGAACGCCTGAGTGCAGTGATGCTAGGTTGATGGAAGCACCGTCGCCCATGAGGCACAGTTTGACCAAGCACCCTGCCAAACGCCGTGGTGGTAGATGACACATCAGCAGCCAACAGTTTGTTTTGCTTATGGTCATGATTGCTCGCTGTGACTATTCGCAATCATTGTTCCTTACGAGGGAACATTTGGCCGTCTTTTTGTTGGCCAGGAACGAATCATTCTAAACTTCTATATATTTACCCATGGTGGCCATTGTCATCGGTTGCTAGCAGTCAGGCATTAAGCGCGCAGTTTTCAACCATGCATATGATTTTCCAGATGCAGCCGATATCCAACCATCATGACCATCAACAATAAACCATTTGCGGCATTGATTCACCGTTTACACACCACTAATCAACCATTCTCAACCATTACAACAATGCAATCTAACATTTAACTGCCATCAGAATATTCCGGATTATTTATCGCACTCAATCATTGCCAATATTGTTAATGATTAACCATCTTGTTAATGATTAACAATCTTGCTAATGATTAACACTTATCATTCACCAATACTCAACAAACACTGCTGACTCAACACTTTAATCATCAATATTGCCCGGTGCTATCATCATTGACCATTCGTTGTTAATCATTATTGACCATTCAAGTTTCCTTCATTGATGACTGTTAATATTGTATCAATATGTACGTTTACTTTGTGCATGTTTGGTCCAAAGATAATCGTTGACCATTAATGGCCAATGACTAACCAACCAATCTTGACAGGTTGTTCATGATTACCAATTATCACTCATGATATGTGACAAATTGAACATATTCAATCCATCAATCACTGACTATGTTGACTCACCGTTAGTTAACTAGTTGGTTCACCATTAGTTATTTATATAAACATTATCATCAGCTCACCATGAGCTGTATTTTCATGAAGCAATGGCCACTAGTAATCAGCCAATTTTCCGTGAATGACTAGCCTTTGGCATACTAACCTGGAAGTTCCCAAACGTTTCCTGTAGGTTTTGGCACAAAAATCTGGAAGTCAAGAAAAACAGAGAGAGAGAGAGAGAGACTATACATGGATATGCCTTGTGGATTTTCCATGAGAATCTATAGGTAAACCATTATAGATGATCGGTTTTCCACAGACAAAGTACTATGGATGTTGGAATGCCTTTGGTACAAAAGTAAGCCATTCTAAATAGTTATGAATTCTAGATTTTCCAAGCGTTCCCACAGGTAAACCACAAAAAACACGGTAGATTTTCCACTCCAGGTTAGCTTCCCAGCGGGTAATTTCCTCATCCCTCCACTCCACCGAGGCCCGCTGACCAGGCGCTGAACCGATCGCAGCCAGGGGTGCGCCAGGTAGGGAAGATAGCACGGGTGAAGTCATGGTGAAAGATTGGGCAATATCACCAATATGGCTATGGGTCAATATGAACCAACCAACCAATGGTTTAACTAGCTGCTTAATGGATAATAGTAAGGGTGGTAACCAACAATTATAGTGGATATACCAGCTATATATGGCTATGGGTCACTTTAATCAACCAACTAATGGGTGATTTCCACCAACAATTTCATAGGGAAAACAATGGTTAATAATGGGGAACCATGGGTACAGGGTTTTGACCGATGCACAGCCATATGACCAATGGTTAAGTCAATGGTTCAGATTGGTCAAGTCGATGGTGAAGTCCTGTCTAGGCGATTGTTGAGCCAACAGATTTCTATTAGGAATCCTGTTTAGGTAGTTGTTGAACCATGTTTAATGACCAATATAACCAATTACATCTAATTATCAGTCAGAAGAGGATGATCCAGAACTTATCCAGAACGTCTGAATGATATTCTTTAGTGGCGGACGAATATGGTTGTTGATTCCCGCGAGGAAACCGCCCAAGATCAAAAACCAACAATCTGATGGCTAAACCAACAGATGCCAAGATGACCTGCGAGGTTCCTGTTGTGGTGAACCATGGTCAACTGGGAGGTCGATGTACAACCAAGGAACAGTGAGAAATACACATTAGTAAATGATCCATTGATAGAATGTTTCAAAGCACCCATGGTGATTGGTTGCCAACAGTTGTTGCTGCGATCACATTTGTTTACTGCTGCGGCATTCAACCTGATCCTCACGGGAACATGCGAGTGATGGGGGGAAGAAGATCATCCTTTTATTGTGAAACGTAGTCATTTCATATTTGAAGTTGTTATCATGTTTGACCATAGCTGGACACATGCCATTGCTGGCAGTGGCCCGGCAGTCTGAGCTCACCACTATCAGGGTGATGCATTCTGCTTGAGATTTGCCACAAAGTTAGCTGGTGGATGGTTTGAAGCATTTATCATTTTCTCTGGTAACTACCGGCAAAGGGTTGGTAGACTAATATTTTTTCCCAGGGGTTGAAGCCACCAACCAGTCATGCACTTCTTGGATTGCTGGTCGGCCGCTTGAAGTCTTTTTGGCTCGCCGGGCGGCGGATCAGCATGGCGCACCAGATATATGACGACATGGCACACCACATCGCTGGCGAAGGCCTGAACTGCCGGTCAGCCAGGCTTCATCAAAACCAACGGTGGCGCCCCAAATGGAGTGGTCGTTGTATACATTGTGTGGCCCTGCAAAGACTTCAAGATAGCTAAGTCGGCACCACGCCACCTGGGCGTCTCTGTGAGACGGCGGCTGGTCCGCCACGCCCGAAGAGAGAGGGAGAGAGAGCTAAGTTGGTTCAGAACTAGGGTACACACCAGTTATGGCATATATCACCATAGGCAAATGGCTTATCGACCAACTTAAAGATAGGAAGCCCACCTTGCACCCCTTTTCAACAGCTGTTGTTGGTGAATAATAACTGTGTTACCATTTGTTAGTGAGTACTTGCTAGCCCTTTTTTCCGAACATCATCAACCTCCATGTGTTCTTGGCGCTTGTCTACAATAGTGTTTATGAAACGCTTTTCTTGAATCATTGTTTATGTGCATCTGCAGTATTTTGTGTGTGTGGGAG
>VSDK01010847.1:136170-164634 GCA_009767595.1 Symbiodinium kawagutii | reverse complement strand
CAGTTTCTTTGTTGGTTGGCTGAGTTGGGCGTGGGCCAGCAGTGGCAGTCAAACATGGATGGGGCTTGTAGCCGACTAAGGGCAGGGAACCAATACTTCTTGGAGTAGATTTGGGCTGGACGTTCCAAGTGCAAGTAACAATTTGCCATTAACGATTGAACATTTAAACCTATGCAAATGCATTCTGACATGACGCACGCGCATATTTTCGTGATTTGTTTTACATCTATATGTGCATTTGCATGTATGCACATTTATATTTTTTTATTTGTTTCACAGTTATGTGCCTTTTTTTCAAAGGTATATATATATATATATTTGTGTATATATTTTCTGTATTTGTATATATATCTATATATATATATATTTATTTATTTTTATTTCTGTATATATATCTAAATATAAATATTTTTATATATATTTATATATATATAGATAAAAAGATTCTCGTTTTTTATATCTATAATGTATGTATATGTTTGTTCTTCCAATATACGGTATATCATATACGTTATTAGTAGTTATCTGTGAATATGTATTAGTTCAAAATTAAAATCATACTGTTCATGGCTGTGACTGTGGTGACGGCAGCGGCAGCGGCGGTGGTGGTGGCGCTTGTGCCTGTTGTTGTCACCATGCAAGGAAACTGCCCCATGGTTTGCCCCATGGTTGGTTGGTTAGTTGGGTCATGCAGTAACACCATCAACAACAGTAGGGGATATAACACGATATAGGCTGTATTTAAACTTTGAAACTTACTTGTTTGAAATACATAGCTAAGTGTAGATATACCACCACCATTGTTATGACAATCGTCGTGAATTATCATCCTCCTCATCATGATCATCATCACCATCATCATCATCATCACCATCATCATCATGACCACCATCATCACCATCATCATCATCACCATCATCATCATCATCACCATCATCATCATCATCACCATCATCACCATCATCACCATCATCACCATCATCATCATCATCACCATCATCATCATCACCATCATCACCATCATCACCATCATCATCATCATCACCATCACCACCATCTCCTGTCTCACTCCACCCTTGCCACACCAACCCCACGAATTGGCAGAGGCTGTGATGGAGAACTCCGTGACCGGAGTGAAGTCCTTCACTCAGAACCTGCGACGCTCCGGCACCGTGGAGATCAACGTGGAAGAGTCGCTTGGCGACGCCTTGGCGCCGCCCCGGACCTCCTGGGCCGCTGGAAAGCCATGGGCCGATGACGATGAACCAATGCGTAGGCGTAGTCAAGTTGTGGATTCGTTGCCTGTATGCAGATTTGTTTTTTTGAGTGCATTTTTTGACATTATGCACATCCATGCATATATATATATATATATACCTATGATGATGTATATTGTGATGTCCTTTTCTTTTCTCAATGTGACGACGGTAACATTCTTTGCGCATGCATACATCCATGCATGTCTTACGGCTAGATACGCAGGTATGGTGCCCACCAGCCTATCATCAGGACACTGTAAGCAAGATAGTACAAGCTGTTGATCGACAAGCGCCAAACATTTTGCATGGACTGTCGGTTCATGTGTAGGAACTCATTTGCTTATTCTCACGGTTGCCGATCATTACTCTGTTATCGTTGGCTGGAGTCATACCGCTATAGTAGCTGGGAATATCCCTGTGTTTCCTGCTGGTATCACAATTATATCCCTTCCCCACTTCTGCTTGTTGCGTCCCTCGTATTGCTTGTTTGTTTCCCGCCATTTTATACTATTGATTGCGCGCACCCAGTACTGCTGATTCTGTCCCCATTATCGCTGGTTATGAGTTGTGACACTCAGAATTAATCTTGCTAGCTATGCGATGTCATGATTGTTGTTCTTAAGCTTTGCGTTTGCTGCTGGTTATGAACCTGTTTGCAAATGTTCATGGACAAATGCGGGCCATACAAAAAAGGGGGAGGCGTACATCCCAACAGTTTGACTTGTATTTTCATTACGGGTCCTCAACAGCTGGGGCTACGCATGGGGCCCGAACCGGCCTCTTCCGCCATGGCTGGTTCTTATTTTTGGTGGACTAGCGCTTGTTGACGAAGCATTCAACGTGAGTCCCCGAGGCCAGCTATTCCAGCTCAGTAATTGGCCTTTTGTTAAGTGCTGCTGGTGAGTTTGGTGTGTGCATGTGGGTTTATGGTGCTGAAGGATGGTTGACGTTGATTGATGGTTACTGATGGTCAGTGAGAGGGCATTGCCAGTTTGATAATGTTTAATTAGCCATGTTCAATGATGGCTGATACTCATGACTACTGTACCCGCCAGAACGTGACGATCGTTGGCAGATGATGTTTGCGAGATATCCTAGTGCCAGGTTGGGTAAACCCATTAGGGAACATCACCCATGGACAAGGAAGTCCTTTCGCTTCCCAAACAGGAAGTTCGCCGCGTTTCGAAGTTTGACAAGTACAGTGCATGTGCTATACAAGAATTCCATTTTTTTTGCCCAGGGTCCCTCAGATTCTTAAATTCAATAGCGCTGGATTTTGCAACATCATGTGTTGAGGGTCCCTTAAATTCTTAGCAGATTCTTGTTTATGTAAACGGCGGTGACCATCATGAAAATCCATTGGTTCTGGGACCTGGGACGGCTTTTTGGGGCTAGTTAATTTTTGAAGGGTGGAAAATCAAAAAAAAACTTTTCGCGGCCTGAAAAGTTTTTTTTGATTTTCTGGTGGTTGGGGGCTCAACTCCCCCCAGGTACCCTGAGGCCTGCCTGTGTTGTTTAAGCCTTATTTCATGCTCGAGGGCTTGCCAGGTGCAAAATCCACGGGTTCTGGGACCTGGGACGGCTTTTTGGGGCTAGTTAATTTTTGAAGGGTGGAAAATCAAAAAAAAACTTTTCGCGGCCTGAAAAGTTTTTTTTTGATTTTCGGGTGGTTGGGGGCTCAACTCCCCCCAGGTACCCTGAGGCCTGCCTGTGTTGTTTAAGCCTTATTTCATGCTCGAGGGCTTGCCAGGTGCAAAATCCACGGGTTCTGGGACCTGGGACGGCTTTTTGGGGCTGGTTAATTTTTGAAGGGTGGAAAATCAAAAAAAGAAAATTCGCGGCCTGAAAAGGTTTTTTTTATTTTCTGGTGGTTGGGGGCTCAACTCCCCCTAGGTAACCTGAGTCCTGCTTGTGTTGTTTAAGCCTTATTTCATGCTCGAGGGCTTGCCAGCTTCAAAATCCACTGGTTCTGGGACCTGGGACGGCTTTTTGGGGCTAGTTAATTCTTGAAGGGTGGAAAATCAAAAAAAAACTTTTCGCGGCTTTTTGGGGCTAGTTGATTTTTGAAGGGTGGAAAATCAAAAAAAAACTTTTCGCGGCCTGAAAAGTTTTTTTTTGATTTTCGGGTGGTTGGGGGCTCAACTCCCCCCAGGTACCCTGAGGCCTGCCTGTGTTGTTTAAGCCTTATTTCATGCTCGAGGGCTTGCCAGGTGCAAAATCCATTGGTTCTGGGACCTGGGACGGCTTTTTGGGGCTAGTTAATTTTTGAAGGGTGGAAAATCAAAAAAAAACTTTTCGCGGCCTGAAAAGTTTTTTTTTGATTTTCTGGTGGTTGGGGGCTCAACTCCCCCCAGGTACCCTGAGGCCTGCCTGTGTTGTTTAAGCCTTATTTCATGCTCGAGGGCTTGCCAGGTGCAAAATCCACGGGTTCTGGGACCTGGGACGGCTTTTTGGGGCTGGTTAATTTTTGAAGGGTGGAAAATCAAAAAAAGAAAATTCGCGGCCTGAAAAGTTTTTTTTTGATTTTCTGGTGGTTGGGGGCTCAACTCCCCCCAGGTACCCTGAGGCCTGCCTGTGTTGTTTAAGCCTTATTTCATGCTCGAGGGCTTGCCAGGTGCAAAATCCATTGGACCAACTGCACCGCCAGTAATAACCAGACCATTGTTTTTAAGAATTTAATCCCCGAAATGAGGGTCCCTCAAATTCTTAATGGAGCAGGGGGAAGATGCATACACACATTATAAGGACGGAAACATATCGAGCCCCTCAAATTCTTGTACAATAGATTCTTTTACAGTATATGGACTGTATGCCGAGATCAATGTAATCCTTTTGGGTCATTTTGGGCCACTATGATCAGTGGTTGTGGCTATTTGTTGAATGGTAAGGGCCAGCCTTTGTCCTATCATGTGCATGTACTTCATATGGGGCTCTCTGGAAAATTATGAAGTTTTTTGCTTCGAATGGTTAACAAGGGATGATGATTTGGGGCGTACCCCTGCATTATGAGAAACACATGAAGCACTCACTTGTCAACCTTGCATGTACAGTGAAGTCCCATACATTCTTGGGGTTTCTTATTTTAAGAAACACCTGCACAGCTGTATTGGTAGCTCTGTTGCAACAAGAGCTCCTGACATGTTGTTCTGGTCTACCCTCCGGTTGCTTACCAGTTTTTCAGAGATTCCTCGAACAAATCCCTTCGCTGCCACCCATCCTGGTTTAGCAATTTGATGATGAATCTCATGGTAGATCCAGCAAGATTTTCTTCCAGTTGTGCCATGAAGCATCATCAGATTGGCCTATCCAGTTGCGCCTTGGCAAAAAAATCTCCAGAACTGCAGCTTTACCAAGCCAGGCCCTTCCAACCCTTTAACCAGCAATTTGATGGTGATCTAATGGTAGATCCAGCAAAATTGTCTTCCACCCCACCTGGCTGCGTTCCAAGGGTCTCTCGTTGCAGATCCTTCTGCTTTCGAGTGGTCTCCCACGGAGCTTTCACCAACGGCGGCGTGGCGAACCGCGCCATGAAGCATCGGTGACCGGAATGGAACTGGGGCCTTCAACGGTTAGCGATTCGTTTCTGAGGGCAACAGCTACCTCGCAAAGGGTGAATGTATAGCACGATGTAGCTGGATAGTTCAGTGGCAAATCTATATAAATCTATGGCCTTTGGGGGCCGACCTTGTAGTGAACGACTCATCGCTCAGCAGGATTCTTGCAATAACCTGTATTATATATACATTTAGACGTAAATAATGTCAATGTTGCGATTATCCACTTTGTTGTGTTCATTTGCGCAATGGTATTGCGCATGAAATCTTGCTTCATTTGCTAATGATACATGTTTTATTGACTGCATTGTAATTGACTAGGTTTCCACCTCGGTCAGTAGTGGTTCAATCTATAGCATTTCTTGTGCCAAAGATCAACCAAGATCACCAACTACTACCATCAATGACAACCGGTGTGTGTTTTCCAGCCATCTTTGCTGCAAAAAGTCGCATACTGGTGGTTTCCGGCCTTGGATGCAAACCTTCCAGGAAAGACCAAACGATCGCATGCCTTTTCGGTGGTTGAAACCATAAATGCATTCCATGGCCGCTAAAAACCCTAGAAAAGTTGGGTTTTGAGCCTGCGATATGGCTTATGACGGTTGTAGCTTAAAAGCCATAAAGCCAATGGTTTCGGAGGGTCAATGGTAGTTACATTATCGTATGAGTCGAAATCATCACTAGCTTTTACTCTGAACTACTAACCTGTTGACTGCATTGATCTCTCAACTATTTGAACCAGTCAGTTTCATAATTTGTGCCCTTGGCTACATCCCGGGGTAAGAAACGTGCCGGTCAAACCCCGGGCCGCCACTGGTGCTTTTACCCCTATCTTTCCACCCTGTGCTGAGGCATCATGATACTGATCTTGCTGAATCTGGTGCTTTTAGGCAACTCAGCTGGCTGTGAGCTGCGTTTTGACGACCAAGTTGTCGTCGCTGGAAGGAGCCGCAGTCTATGGCAAGGGCCTGGCCAAAGGTTTAGAGCGACATGGGTTATTCAGGTTGGCTGCTGGATGATCTTGGTAGAGTTCCATTCCTGGCCCGTCACTACACATGACCACCTTTTGATGAAGGAGCGTGTGGGGTTGGGCACACCTCCACGTATGAGGAACAACTCAAAATCGCCATCCACACTCTCAGATCCTGCGTCGCGTTCATGAGTCGTGTAGAGGGTCGCCATGGGTCTCCAAACGCCATCATTTTTGAAGACAATGACATGTTGTAACCCCCAAAGCCATGATTCGGATCATATTTAAAGGTCATATGAGTCATATAACCCATATTTTGGAGGTTCAACACCTACCTTTCTTAGGTGCCCTTGGGCGGCCCATGGGGGCCGCCATGGGGGCCGCCATGCGGGCCGCCATGGGGGCCGCCATGTGCACCGAGGCGTAGAAGTGGACGCGGCAACGACCATGGGTCAGTTCGACATTCCAAGGTGGTATGGCATTGCGCCTTCGATGCGATGCGATCGTTCCGGTGTTGCCAAGTGGCGAGCTGGGTCAAGCAGTTAACCAACTAATCTAGCTGGTTAATGGTTATTAATAGGGTATATAATGAGCAACAATACTAGGGGATATACCAGCTATATATGGCTATGGGTCAAGCAGTTAACCAACCAACTTTCATGGGGGATTTCCACCAACAACAAGGGAAAACTAATGGTTAATGATAGGGGAACCAGGGGTACAGGGTTTTGACCCACAGCCAAGTGACTGTTATTTATGTATCAATGATAATCTTGCAGCATATGGGATGTAATCGCATTGTGATTGCATACAATTTCAGTAATGTATACATGTTTTATGCAATCGCAGTGCTTGCAATCGCAGTGAATCAGTGTATTTTCACTCATTTATCATATGTAAAAATATATGCACAGCTATATTCTCATGAATTTTACTTGAACCAACTTAAATGCTATCTCAATGATGATCAGGTACAACCGCCAGCAATGGGGATTGCAAGCAACACAGCTTGGAAGTGGGGTCAGTTGATGGTTGCATAGCTCCCACATGGCAAAGGTAGCAAGCATGAGACCCCACCAACTTCGAGATTCAGTTGGAGACTGCAATTACCACGGTTATATACATACAGCTGAGTATGACTTGCCCAGCTCACGCTGACCGACTGAAAGCCATCCGAAGTGGCAACCTGAAGCAAGGTGAACACTGTCATTGTGTTCGTCTTCATTACCGAGACTTGGATGTGCTGCCACCACGGTTGCCTCAAGTAAGATTTGACGGGTGCAAGGAGTGTGTGGCATGTCCACCTTGATTTATGCATTTGTATGGATTTAGGAGCCCCATAGTTTTTTTTGCTGATATGCACAGGATTGCGCATGCATAATCATGCCATACGCATACCATTTGTATTCAAAATAGATCTATAAACATACATGTGTGTGAAATTGTTCTCGGAACGTAATGAGATCCAGCTTACTTAACTCGCGCTCGAAATGAAACAATGAGGAAAGACAGGTTTGAATGAACTCACACAGGCGATGGTGCTTGCTGGACCACCCTGGGTGAAGATCAGTCAACTTGCCTGAGAAAGTCGCATATCCATATGGCGTTTAAGGTACTTACTAGCCATTAACCAAGAACTCTCCAGCAGCCAACCTTCAATGAACTCTGGAATGGCCATTGGCCATTCACATACAATCCGCTAGCCATCAATTCACCAGCAATCAGCCACTAACTACAAAATGGTTAGCTGACCAGTAACTAACCATAAGTCAAGCAATGCACAAATAATTTAAGATTTCTCAACCACTCTTCACATCATATCTAAACAATGCCTGACTTCTTTCAGCCATCAATTAGCCAGTGACTGACCTTCCATTAACAGTGCTCCTGAAGCCCAGACCACAAAAACAAAAAGATCGCTGCCTTAGAGATCAATTGGCATTCATTTCACCATGCATGAACCATCGATTACCCACAAACTGAACGTGAAAAATAACAACATCAACCCACCAACAAAACCATTTTACTCAGCCATCAATCACCCATCAGTCAACCATCAATCAAGCATCAATCAAGCATTATTCAAGCAGTATTCAACCATGATTCAAGCAACAATCCACCATCAATGAACCATCCATCAAGCATCAAGCATCAACCAAGATTCATTATTCAAGCAACAATTAAGCAAGCAACCAACCATCAATCATCAACCAACCAAGTCATCAGCAACAATTAAGCACTAATTTTTGTTGCTGATGTTTGGAACCCCCCTCACTGCACCTCCGCAGCTCCCAGGAGATAGCCATGAAGTTTGTGGCCTTCGGCTTCCAGGCGCGGCCCGGTGACGGCACGGTGCTCCGGTGAGCTGTGGTCACGGTGAGGGGATGGTTGGTGGTGCTGGGTGCTGGTTGATGGGTGCTGGTTGGGGTTAACTAGCTGGTTATAATGGTTAACTGTAGGGATAATAATCAACAATAGTAGGGGATATACCAACTATATGGCTATGGGTCAAGCAGTTAAGCAACCAACAATACTGGGGGATTTCCACCCACAATTTCATAGGGAAAACGAGCTGGTTAATGATGGGAACCAGGGGTACGGGGTTTTGACCCATAGCCATATGTTCATGTCCGTTTGGAAGGTGAATAGCGATGAGTTCATGCTTACGTGACGGCTAAGTGGTATACAAATGATCTTAAAAAACTGGTTCACATGATGTTTATCAATTGGTTTGATGGTGGGTTCATCGCTTGTTGGCTAATGGATGCTTTGTGGATGGTCAATGGAAAGTTTATGGTGGATCACACTTGGTGCAGTTCATGGCGAGTAGTGGCAATGATGGCTGATGAATCTTAATAGAGGGCTATTATCTAACAATATCAACAACAATATTCCTCTGCTAAGCATCATTAGAAATCAATGATCATTATCATACAGGGATATTAAACAGGGAAAATTGACAGCTCATGATTTATTTTGTTTGGCGATATGGCTTTTCATGGGTTCCGGACTGGTTGAATGATGATTCGTGATGTTTACTGCCAACACTGAATTGATGGTTAAATGATGGGCGGACTGCTTCATCGCTGCTGTGATTAGCAATGGCTGTGACAATTGTCTAATTAAGGTTCATTGCCTACAATTGGTTCTGACTGTTTCCAGAAGATCGCTACAACTTTGAGAATACGTATTTGCGAAGCAGTGTGCGCTGCCTAGCTGCATGTCAAGTTTGGAGGAACGCATGTTTGCCGATCTTGACATGCCAGGGCTTCCTGTGTGGCAAGGACTCCTTTTGGAAGCCTTGGCTTCATTCAGTGCAAGGGTGAAAGATTGCGATATTGTTTTGAAACCGCGAACTTGAATGTGCACATATTTAGTTTATTTTGCGTATGTATTTGCTCACATACATGCATACATAAATAAATACATACATACATACACATGTAGATAATTGTTGGTGTGCAACTCTTTGTCCTGCTAGTCGGTTCAGAAGCATGCCACACATTCGTGTAAAACAGGGTGCGTACCGCAGGTTCAAGGAAATTGGGCATTGCCAAAGTTGCAAGTTGGAACGGAAACCACGCCTGAATTCATGTACATGCTTGTTGGAGTGGTTCGGTTCCGGCTCCTAGCCGTATACATAGCATAGACTCCTTCATTTGGACACCACTGAGGGGACATGTGCGGTAGTGACCAGCACATAGCTAAATCAGTAATTGGTGCTAAAGCACAGGTCAGTCTTTGGTCATTGGTCAAAACCCCAATGATCATGTGCTAGTTTTGGCGCGGTGCTCATTTCTATAGGTCATGGCCGGGATGGCTTACTGATTGATCCTGATGAACCGGTCCTTTTTTCATTTGTATGGGTCATGACCAAGAATCATCAATGATTGATTGCTCATCATGATGATGGCTCTCAGTATCGAAAATACCAAGTTCCCAAGAAATGAATCGCAGAGGTACCCACAACGAGACCCACTGTGTGGATTCAGCCACGAACTCTGCGTGTTCGCCTGCTGACTGCTCATGGTGCACTAGGCTGCGCAATTCTCCCAGAACACGCCAATAGGCTACCCAGCCATGGGTGATGCTTACAGCTGAAAGTGCTCCTTCCGATTGATGGCAAAGATCCCATCCTTCAAAATGGATCTTAGGGGCCATGTCTCAAGCGATCCAATCCTTTCAACAATTGGCAAACCAAAAAATCCAGAACTTTCCACTGATTCCAATGGATTGGCAAAAAGATGCAATCTTCCTATGGGCAGCAAATCAAGCTTCCAAATGATCTTACGATCCTTCCATTCCCTCAAGAGCTACTTGGTGGTCGACTGTCCCTGTTTTTTTCCCCAACTGTGTAGGGATGGTTGGGGTGGTTGGTTGGTTCCTGTTTTTTCCTCAGAGACGTTGCAACTACCATCCAGCAGTGGTGGGATTCCATGTGGAGTTTCCGGCTTTTTCCTTCGTTTCTTGCTGGCCAGGAACATCAGATATCCATTACTTCCCTACTATGAGCCATGAGCAGTTTTGGCTCAAGTGTTGGTTCAACCGTTGAGCTAATTAGATTTTAGTTGCACTATATTGCACCGACTTTTCCGTACACCCCATGGGTAGCAAGAAGAACGGCAAGAATGGCAACGGGGCCAACAAGAGGCCTGCCAATGGATACAAGACCAGCACGGCACCAGCTGTAGACAAGCTGCCGGTGACCGTGCTCAGTGGCTTTTTGGGTGCCGGGAAGACCACGCTGCTGCAGCACGTGCTTCACAACCAGCAGGGCCTCCGCGTGGCGGTGATCGTCAATGACATGGCAGAGGTGAACATCGATGCCATGCTGGTGAAGTCCGAGGAAGTGCTCACCGTACAGGACAAGATGGTGGAGATGCAGAACGGCTGCATTTGCTGCACTTTGCGGGATGACCTCATCGAGCATGTGAACAAGCTGGCACAGGAGAAGCGCTTCGATTACCTGCTGATTGAAAGCACTGGCATCTCTGAACCAATGCCAGTGGCTGCAACCTTTGTGACAGAAATTGAGGGCAAGGCGATGTTGGGCAAAGTGGCACGGCTGGACACTCTGTTGACAGTGGTGGATGGCAAGAACTTCTTTGAAACTTATGGGACCACTGACAGGCTGGTGGACCGGCAAGAACTGGGAGCTGAAAACGGAGATCAGAGGAACATTGCAAGTCTGCTTGCGGATCAGATCGAATGTGCGAACATCATTGTGATCAACAAGGTAGACCTCCTGAAGGAAGAAGAAATCGTGCAGCTCGAAGCGGTGCTGAAAAAGATGAATCCTAAGGCGGAGCTTTTGCGCTCCAGCTGGGGCAAAATCGATCTGAACAAGGCCCTGAATACCCACAAGTTTGACTTCGAAGAGGTAGAGAAGATGCCCGGATGGCTGCAAGAACTGCAAGGCAACCATGTGCCGGAGACGGAGGAGTACAACATCTCCAGTTTGGTCTTCCGTTCGGAGAAGCCCTTCCACCCGGACCGCTTGGGCCATTTGATTGCCACAGGCTTTGATGGTTTTCTGAGATCCAAAGGCCTGCTGTGGGTGGCCGGCCGCGACCATGCCGCCCTGGTCTGGGAGCAAGCCGGTGGTGCTGTGAACCTCAAGCCGGGTGGCTGGTTGCACGGCAGGGTGCCTCAGGAACAGTGGCCTCCGCATTTGGCCCACTACAAGAGCAAGCCCTATGGAGACAAGCGTTCCGAGTTGGTCTTCATCTCTCGGGATTTGGACAAAGCTGCACTTCGTCAGCGTCTCGAAAGTGCGCTGGTCACTGAGGAAGAGTATCAGCTGGGGCCAGAGGGTTGGGCAAAGTTCATTCAAGACTGAATTGCCAGCTGAATTAGTCAATGCCGGACAGCTTGCGTTCAAAGCCAGCCATTGTAATGTGTGTACAACTGCCGTGTTGCAAACTTCCGATTGAGCCAAAGTCGTAGCTGGACAGCTTGCTTCCGAAACCAGAGGTAGTCCTGTGTGTCCAGCTACCGCTTTCTTACTTAGCGACTTCTTTGTGGCCAATTAGAGCCGAAGTTGTAGCTTGAGGGGTGATTACCGGGGTGATCGTCCTCGCATGGGAAAAAAAACTTCCCTACATTTCCCTACTATGAGCAGATAAGCCATTAATGACCATGACAGCCAGAACTTCAGCCTATGGAATAGTCCATTTGCCACTATAAATGACCATCATTGGCGGATGATTCACCACTACTATCGATTTTTCACAGGGGTGATTCAACCACCACCCACGTGTCATGAATCAGCATCCAAGTTCATATCCATTCCTGGTTTGTTGGTGGTTAACCAGCTGGTTCATAATGGTTATAGCCTTCCAGGTTGACTACTGGCTGGCTCATAGTGATTCATTGGTGTTGATTACTAGTTGATCCGCTAGAAGGTGGGCCAGCAGTATTTATTTGTTGGGTGAGTTCACCCCCTATCAGTGGTAGTTACCCCCACTTAAGTGAGTTATAAACCGACTAAGCTAAGTAATTAGAAATATCTTAAGGGTGACAACTACTGGTAGTTACCCCTAATTGCTAACAACTCAGTTATTACTATCATTGCTAAGCTAAGTGGTAAAGGTTGTGGGCCCACCTTGTAGTTGATCAGCACCAGGTGCCCAGCGCCTAGGAACAACTTGGACTTCCTGGTCATCGCCGCCAGTGTCCTGGAGACGGCCGTGGAGCTGTGGGACCGTCTCGGTGTGCCGGGGCCTGGTGCAGCGGGTGGGCCATGGTTGGGTTCGGTTAAGCGATGGTGAGCCGTGGGCTATTGGAAGCTGGTGAACATCGGTTAGTTGATGGTTAAGTGATGCGAAATAGTGGTGGATACGCATGATCGTTCATCATGGCCAGCAATGGTTTGCATGTTCCATGGCAAACGGTCGCTACTGATATGATTACAGTAACGAACTGATTGATGTCGGGCAACTGCTGTCGATAGGGGCTACCAAGAGTCTTCTATGCTGGGTGGTTGAACCTCCGTTGTTTTGTGGGCATTGGACAGGTGTACTTGCAATTGTTGAAATGACTTGCTTGGATGGGCTATGCTAAGTGCTTTGGGGGATTAATTAGGTTGGCCATGAATTAACCACGAATTGTCCATCAATTAGCCCCTAGTTTGCCATCAGCTTCCCATTCTGCCAAGTTCATGCTGGGATTTGGGGCGACCCAGCTACATGAAGCTACACCTGGTTGATCCATTTGAAGCCACAAGGACTGATTTTCCCCTGGGTATGATTGTTGTTGCTGGTTACCCTCTACAAACATCCCCATTACAAGCAGTACCCGGGCAAGCGGGGGCGGGAGTTTCCAACAGGTTAGGAACTATATTGTTGAACAAGAGCAAGTGCCTAGATATTGTCAGCCCGAGTCCATCTCTTCAGCATTTTTGTTCTGACATTTCTTATCACTGTCATTGCTCTTTTGATCAAATTTCTCGATGTCAGATCACTTGTTTGATATTTTGTGCTTGGTTGTTGCAATGATCATGACAGCGAATTCTCTCTTGTAAACTTCCTTCGGCTAACGTATCATGAACCATAGCTATGCCATGCTACACGGCTGCTCAAAGACTCGCTTGGTATCCGCTGGAGATCATCAAGATTCATGACATGGAATTTTCCGCTCGTATCAGTGTCAGGGCATCGCAGTGTTCCTCTTACTGCTCTGGTGGAGATTGACTGTTTCCCGAGGTGGCAACCAACCACAAAGCGGCAATAGTCACTTTCTTAATTTTCTAATCATAGTCCCGTTTCATTTTCTATCATAGTTTGGTAGGACTGACTGGTCACCCACAGTCATCCACAAACACCCTAACATTAAGACGTGATGCATCATGACGCCAAACTGACCCACGCTGCCCCCATGTCGCCACAGCAGGATCTGTCATTGAGTTCCCAGTCAGGGTCCAGCGCGGCACATTTGCGGATCATGCGGCTTGCCCAGCATTGCCACGGGCGGTGGCATGAGGATGAAGCACCATGGATCAGTAGTAGCATGTGGTGAAACAGGGTGAAGCATCATGAAACATGGTGAGAGTATCATGAACATGGTGAGAGTATCATGAAACATGGGGAAAATATGTTGTGAAAGCCCCCTTGTTTTCTTGTTTTGGTGCTGAATCAATAGAGATCTTGCAAAGGCATCACTGGCACCGTCGATTCGTGGGTTTGGTAGATGAATGATGCAGACATGCAAAGGACTCTCTGTCCAAGTCTGGGGCAAGCCATGCTCCATGGGAATTTTGCCTTGTCACTACGGGTGTATGGCTGGAGTAATAGGCCACTTAACAACACTGTTGCAAAGGTTGTATCGCCTCAGATTTGCCAAACCTTGCGATTAACAGTTGGGTCATGTTGGGCTCGCTAAATTAGGGAGGTGGGAGACCACTTGATAGTATCATTCCTTTCAGTTTTCGCGGCTGATGGCCCTCAAATTGTTGATTGCATTGAAACCCCCTTCATTTCGGCCTTTCATTCAGTAGCATGTAGTCAACACATGCCCAACTCCCTGTTGTGCCAACTTCGTTGTGCAGTTTAACACTGAATCTTTTTGAAAGGGGTTACTGGTTGTATTCCACTTTTGTTTGTTAGATCAGGTAGTTAGTTGGTCATGACCTCAAAAACACCTTTTGTTGGTGTGAGGGGGAAGCTCATTCTGAGTCACCGTTGGTTGCCAGTCAGTACTGCTGTTAGTAGCGTTAGTCCTGTTCGTGCTATCAGTATTCCTTGCTGCTGAATCTTGTTCGTTTTCCCACACGGTTGGAAAGTTTTGTCGGCTATGACTTGGTTATTGTCGGCTATGTCTTGATCCTATTCGTTACATCTCTGTTCCTCACGCTCCATTCATTTTGAAATCGTTGGTCACTCCCTTGGTTACAATTGCTTCTCCCCGGTGTGTCGGTACTGTTGTTTGCTTGTGATCCCGTGTGTTTGTCACACTTTTTTCTGACAAGAGTTGTTGCGATCCCTGCTTTCTTGCTTGTTAATTGTGCCAGTTGCTGGTCAACAGCTTAACTGCTGTGTTTTGCCTGTGTTAGATGTTGGTCTCTTGCCATGCGCTTGTTGTGCTTGTTGACTTGGATGTGCATCCCCAGCTAGTCACTGGTTACAGACCATGGTTTTACGTGGTAGTTCAGCTACCTTACAGAGTATGTAAGCATGGTTGGTGCCTTCAACCCCTATGAAAGATACTCGCCAATCAACAATGGGGCCAAGGGTTCAAGACCCAAGTGTTGTCACACCATCCAAAGCATTACTAACAAGTGCAGGTAGAACTGCAACTCATTACAGGCTATTACTGGGTAAGAAATGCATTATCACAGTCAAATTCCTGCAGCTGGTTGAGTTTAAGCATTTGTTAATTGTCCCAACTGTAGTTATTCACAAATATTTGGTTGACTTGCGTAGACGTTTCATGACTGGGTGGTTCAACCACGTAACCAGATTGATTTTTCAACTATACTCCCATCGTTGAAATCTATTGATGGCTTGCCTTGAGATTCTTATCGGCAAAAATTGCCATGTTACCCAGTGAATCTCCTGAAAATTCTTATCCCTAAGTACTGGGATAGTTATTGATTTTTGTTCTGGCTGGTTCTTTCAAACATTTTTACCCCTAGTGGTTATTAACAATTGATTGGTTGACTGATATTTTTCATAGGGGTTGAAACCACCAACCAGTTAAGATCGTAGAGACACACACGAACTGACCAGTACTGGAATAGAATCCCCTTAAGATTCTTATCCCAAAAGAACTGGGATATACTGGGATAGTTATAGGCGAGCAAATGCTCATAATCAACCATCATTATCCATATATAACCATATATAGCCACTAGTTCACCATGGGTGGTTCAACCACCAACCAGCACCGGCCACCACCAAACCCCCGTGCCACCCCCGTGCCATCCGTTGCTGCCGGCTGTCGTTGCTGGTTCCGGGCCTGGCTAAGGCGCACCATGCGCTTGGTCCGGGCCTTGCGCGGCGTGCGCGTCATTCGACTCCTGAGGCGCGGCGGATGCCGTAGATGGAACCGGTTGGTGAGGGAGGTGGAGCTGGTGAACTAACCCCCATTTAACCGTGGTTGATGAAGCTTGGTTAATGAATGACTGGTCAATTGATGAATGGTTGTAGGGTTCAGTGAAGTAATCCCTATCACTGGTGGTTGATGAATGACTAGTAGTTTAATTGATGGTTAGTTAACCGCAGTTGTAGGGGTTAATTGATGGTTAGTGAAGCTTGGTTAATGAATAATTGGTTAATTAATGAATGGTTGTGGGGTTCAGTGAACTAATCCGCCTATAACTGTGGTTAGTGAATACTGATTAATATTAATTGAGCTGGCGAACCCCTAGAATTGTGGTAAATTAACCCCTATAGCTGGTGAATAGTGGTGAATTGATGGTGAACGAATAGTGAATGAATAGTAGTTTAATGAATAGCTGCTGAAACTATATCCTGGGATAGTAGTTAATGAATAACTGTGGTTAGTTTGGGGGGTCGGCGAGTGAAAAAGCTGGATAGTGGTTGATTGATGGCTGATGGATGGCGAGTTGAAGGTGGATTCATGATGAATGAATTCGTGGTTGGTTAGTGGTTGATTGATGATCAAATGTTAGCAACCTGATGGTTAAGGTGGAAGTGAATGATTTATGGGTTTCATGATATGTAATGGGTCGATGATCAGGTTAATGACGATTGTTAATGATGGTCTCTGCGGCTAATCGAGCATCATGACGGTCAATGATGTCCCGGGCACTAGGCCTTTATAAACACACGTTGGCAATTACTTTAACAAGGGTTCCGTGAATATGCCATCAACCCTTATTCGTTTCCATTGTTTGGTATAATCATGTATAATCCATGTTTTGTTAATTGTAATTCCTTGCGAAGTGGGATGCAAGCTGCCAATCACAGTTGATAGTTCAACTTTTTAGCACTACTTGGTGGTTTCTCAGGATAGGGGACCCTGGTACTCATCCAATTTTAACCATCTAATAGTAATAAACCAACCATTGTTGGGCAAACCCCCTGGAAGCCCTGGCAAAAGAAAAATGGGGTTCCTTACTTGGAGAAACCTGCAGAAAAACATAGAAAAACCTACCGCTGCTGTTGGCGGCAATTTTTTCAAAATCGGCCGGGGCCGCCTTGGTAAAGTCATTGCCAACTCAGCAGGGATGAGCTGATTGATAGGCATGCTGGAAGGAAGCACTGGTTGATTATTCGGATCAACGACACGGCATCGCTGTCATGACCATTACTCAGCTGTTAAGCATGACCATGAAGACGAAAGATGCCCTGAGGATCCCTGGCTTCCAGCCGGCCATTGCGGCTAGGAGTGACGATCACTGAAAAAGTGATTGGATCGACCGGGATGGTTTAACATTAGCAGGTCTTGTCGTGATAGATTGACTGTGCTCGCAGAGGGCCCCCAGTATTTAGCCCAGTTGGGAGTCGGGGGTCTCCAGCGTCCAGGTACGTGAGTGCCCTGCGAACCCTGGTGTTTTCCATCGTCAGCACCATGGGCTCCTTGAATTGTACTGCTGATGTTGGGTGAGTTTGTGGTGCTGGTGAACCAATTCAGCATGATGGAATACAGATTTTATAGTTGACCATAGTTCGCGCCAATGAGTATTATGACCAGTGGATTGCGGGTTATCATGATCATCCTACTTCACTTAAAATTGCAACCGTAGTTTATGATGATGGTTTGTCATTTCCCGACCTTAAAGCCAAAACCTTCGTAGTCAATGATGGCCTGCAATATAATGCAGACATATTAATTAGCATTTATGAGACAGTACCTGTATAATGCACAATACCTGTATTGAATTTCAGCTTCACTGCACCTACAATGTGCATGGCATCGTGAATCGCACATTGGCCAACTCCAATCACTTCCAGGCTGCTGAAGTGGCACCGAGGCTCCTTGATGTGGACCTTGGTCTTGTTGCAGCTCCTCTTTTACAGTTCCTGGGCGCACGGAGAGGGGCCCCCTGCACTGTAGCTTCCAGCGGCTATGATTGTTAGAGCACAGGCACTGAAAAATGAAACTTAGCAAAGGAAGATGCACCTCCCAAAAGCGCGTTGCTGTTCCTTCAACTTGCCATCAAATGCTTGATCATCTAAGAATTTTGAATCCCTGGTGAATGAACGGCAGCCCTAAACGATCTCGCGACTTGCCAAGTTTTTTAGTCACACCGCGTGACATGACCCATGACTTTTCGCTTGCGTGGCGATGCTTTGGGCGCATGCAGCTGTGTAAGTGAACTGCAAGGCGCTAGCATCAGACTGTTGGGGCCATTGACCAACAATGCTTGATATTTCCATGGTGACGGGCTACGATTCCAGGGGCATCCTATTGTTCTTCTTGGGGTTCACCTCATTTTCCCATCACTACCTACCCTCTGGTAAGCTAACATGGCAATAAAAAATCCGCCATTTTGTTACGAAAACCCTGGGAAAACCCTCCATTTATGGTGGATTATCCATTGCCATGTTAGTTTGCCAGAGGGTAGACCCATGTAGACCCCAAGCTGGTTCCAGAAAACGTGTCTCCCTGGTAGCCGTACCTTCCACGGGCCCCGGACCGCTGGTTCCCCTGGTCGCTAACTGTCCTCCCCGGCACCTGTCCCAAGGCTTCGGCGTCATTCTGACGCAGATTGTATCGGACCATTGCAGGTGCGGGGGCGACCGAAGACAATGCCAGTACTTTCAATGGCTTCATGAAACTATGGTAAACTGACTATGGTAAACTAAGTATGGTTTCATGAAACTATTTTTCAATGGCTTCATGAAACTAACTATGGTTGGTGATTGATGTTATTCTGGTTGGTGGTTGATTTACATTTGTCCCTATGATTTATAAACAACTAGTTGGTTGACTAATAGGGGTTGAAACCACCAACCAGTTTCAATGGTTTCATGAAACTAACTATTGACTATGGGTAAGCTGTGGTTGAGCTGGATTTCTCTGGTTGAACTTTGGTTAAACTACAGTTGAGTAAACTGGTTTAACTATGGTTAACCTGGGGTTGAACTATGCTTAGTGATGGTTTCATGATGGTGTTAAACCTCGGTTTTACTGGATTTCTGGGTTCATTTCTGCTTTGTGTTCTGATGGCAGTTGTTGAAGGTACCCCTAAACGGATTCATTAACGTCGATAAGTTGATATTTTGGTTGGTGGTTTCAACCGTGAAAAGATGGAAAAGTAGAGGATCCTGGCCACATGGCACAAAATTTATAAGTATCGATTGGTATTGAAAGTAGGGAGGGGAGTAGATACTGATAGATACTCTTTGATAATGAGATATTGTACTATAGCGAAAGATAGTTCATGATACTGAGAGATAGTGACAGACAGATTGATGAATGACCAAGTAGATAGATAGGCAGACTCAGCTTTGCAATATGTATGTGTACCCTACCACAAGCCAATGATTTTGGGCTACCATGAAGGTTGTTCAAATGCTACAGCCATTGAACCTTGGTGTGTTGCTTTCATTTCCAGTACTTTGATGGCGCTCGCATTCCTGGTTCTTGCAGCGTGCGTATCCGTTGCGCAGGTTCGAAGCAATCAACAAGAAAAATGACAGCAGCTTGGTGCAGCAAATCATTTTCTGCCAGTGCTGGTGGTGAGTATTGATGAGTGAGTTGATTGAATACCACATCATCAGTGATGAATTAATAGTGAATAATTGGTGTTATTAGTGGTGGAATGTGGTGGAATGTGGTGGATTCTTAGCCGGCAAAAGCACTTGGCATACACCCCAAGTTGCAAGCCATGGCTGTTGGTACCATGGCACTTGACCACCAAGCGGGTGACCAAGTTCTCTTCATGGGACCTGGTGGGGCTAGCAGGGTTGCGCCACTTCTCCATCCATGTCTTGTGGTCAACTCGTCATATGGCTTTGTCCAGGCCAATGGTGCAAGACCAAATCATTCCCATGGATTTCATAGGGAAACCGCCACTCAGCTTGGGGTGAACAGAGGAGTACACCATCGTCATGAACAAATCCATGCCATGCTTGGCACCCCTTTGGCGCCACAAGGCCGTCCTTTTCCGAGCCAACAGAAGATGGCATGACGGAAGGTAGGTAGGTAACTAGGTGACTTATGTGTTTGGACATGCGCGTGCACACATGTAATAGATGTAGAAATGTGTGCATGAGTTGTTTTATTTCTTATGGATGTATGATTCTGCATAATGGTGTTTGCGTATGTGTTCTTTCAACGAGTGCATATATGAGCCAATAGAAAGGCAGACAGACTCACACATAGATAAATAAACTGGTCGCTAGATGGGTAGATGACTAGATAGCTAGACCCCGTTGTATGAACATCCACCTGGATATGATTCTTTAAAAGGGCCGAGGCCACTAGCCTTTGGCTGCCAACTTTCCCAAAGCAGGAATACAACATCTAACCCCCTCAGTACTGGTCACAAAACAAGTCTGATCAAGATATTTAATCTATGTAACTGCATGCAACTACTCGAACCATCTCAAGATACTGAATCTAACCCAACCACCTTACGTTAGAGCCAGTAGAGCTACCTTCCAACATCCTCTTGGACGCCCACCATCCCCGGCCATCAGGCAACGCCATCCCTGAATGCAGTGAGGAGCTGCTCATTAAGTTCTGGAGAGACGTGCCGGAGCCCTGCCGCGGGGCCGGGTCAACGATGGTGTGAAGGAATGGTTGGTGACGACTCGTATGAAAGGGCCTTGACTAAGGCGCTGAAACCTGATGAAGGATCAGAATGGCTGAATACTTGGCTAAGGATCATGTGGGCTAATTCATGTAAGTCAAGGATGTTTTAAGGAATGGTTACTGATGGTGGATCAAGGCGTGTTGTCAGCAAAATAAGCCATTGTGGTCTTTGGTTACTGATCCATTGTCAGCCATGACTTGTGGGCATATTAGCCATCATTGGCCATGTTTTACTTACCTTTCCAAACGCCTTTAGTCAGCTATCGCCTGTTAACTAGCCAGTATGTTGTTCCCGACATCCACCATCGGCGGTAAGTGTGACAAGGCATTATCAAAAACCGACAACCAGTCATATCTTCAACCGTGGTCAGCTAGTTAGTGACCAACATTGACCAGTCCAGCATTGGCACAGTAGATTACAATAGAGTACAGTTGATGGTTGCCCGCGACTCCCCATCAAAACTGGTTAGTGATCAAACGTTATCAGCAGCTTTCAAGAAGTACAGTGACATACACGTCATTCTCATCTCGTATCCAGCTACCATTTGGCAGAAAATGATTCCTAGAAACTAATGAAGTATTCATAGCCACCATCGACCCTTCATGAAACTTGATATGATAAACCGTCATTCAGCTTTTTGAAGCAATAGCCATCATCGGCCATGATGAGCCATCATTCAGCAGCAGCTCTTCAGCATTACCAAGCACCCCCGATGGTGACCAGTATTTTTTTGCCAGCTTAGATCCCAAACGAACCATGGCACGCAACCAATCACCATCAATGATAATTACTCAGTAACCACCATTCACCATAATTCACCATCATTTTGAAGCCCCCGTCACTAACCATCGTGAACCATCATCAACTACCACCAACCATCATGAATCAGTGTTTGGTTTGTTACAACCGCCATTGATCATTCGTAGTTGTTCATTGTTGTTTCTTTACCCTTAGTAAATTGATTCACACCATCATCAACCATGATTAGCCATCCTTTCACCATCATATCACCATCCCCAAGAAGAGTTGCAGCGGTTGTCCCCCTGGTGTTGGGCCACTTATCCCCCTAGACTTAACCCATGGAGCTCCCCTAGTTACGAGGCGAGCCCGTCATCCAGCCCTGCAGGAGAGCATGTGCACGCTGCTGTTGGCCATCTCTGGGGGTCTTAGTTGGGAAGCCCAGGGGCCTGGCATCGACTGAATGGGACTGACCTGGAACCAGAATGGTGGGTAGTTGGTGGTTGCTCAAAACGGGGGTACCCAAAAAATGTTGGGTTTCTTACTATAAATGACTACTAATGGATGATTGGGGGGTACCCCTATTTTGAGAAACACCCACTTATATGATGGTTAATGATGGGTACTTATCATGGATAATGAGTTGATGATGGGTAATTATGATGATTGATGATTCATGAATGGTGGTTAATGTTTTTTGGTTTATGACAGCTAGTGATGATGGTTACTACTGATGGTCAATAATGATTTGATGATTAGGATGGCAATGGAGAGACACTGAGAGAAATGATGATGATTAATGCTGTGTTGGTTGATAATGGTGGCTTGCCATTATGTGTTTCTGATTAGTGGCTAATGGCAGATGATGGGTAAATATATAATATATGGATATTGAGGGTTCACTTTGGCAAATGATAGTCGGCAAAGGTAAGAGATGGCGAACAATGGTTGGGTATGGCTGTATTCAACTGTGCCCCAATCAATAACCAACCATGGATCATCAAAAGGTATCCTGCCAGGATGGACCATGATGGCTTGTGACCCGTGATTGGATATTGGTTTATCCAAAAAATATTTGAAATTCCGAGCGATAGTGGACGCTGAGCAATGCAAAGCTTCTGGTTAACGGTGGTTAGTGAATGGTTATCCATTGTCAGTCAGGATCAATGACACCATGGTTTTTTAGTGACTGACCCATTGTCAATGAAGGCGAATGATGGCAATGCCAATGCTTGATTTGATCAACGGTGGCAGTCCAGATATCATCAATATGCAATGTATGCAGCATCAGACAACATGTTTTTTTTGTTAGTTGACTATGTTCAGCCATTGCCGAGCATCATGAACAAATTTCAACCCTGTTCACCCATTTTAAGCATGCTCAAGCAATGATCAGCGATGCTGCTGACCCATCACTAGTTTGAACATTAGGCCCGTTACCCGCCATTCTGCAACCATTGTTGGCTCCTATTAATCAGGATGCTTCATCATCATGACGACCAAAAACAATCCTAAGAGTTACCCACAAATCAACATGAATCATCGTTAAACAATCGTAGTTTGACCATTGTGCATCATTAATTGTCAAGCACCACCATGAATCAGTTATTAGCTAGTACTAGAGAGAGATATGGCAGTGGGTCAAGACCTTGTTCACCAGGTTCCCCTGTCAGTAACCAAGTAACCATTGTTTTCCCTATTATTGTTGGTTATTACTCCCCCAGTACTGTTGGTTAGAGTGGACCCATAGCCATATGTCATTACCAAACATCATTCACCATGAATCGACCATGAATTTCCAATTAACCGCCATTAGCCAGCAACAAACCATAAACTAGTGAACCGTCGTTAAATGATGTACCCGCAACCGTCGCATCCATCATGAACCATCAAGAATCATAATGCAGTAAATCACAAAATATATTTTTTTCATCACTAAAATCACTAGCAAATCACTAGATGATAAATCACTTTGTGTATTTCACTCGAATTCCTCCTAAAATCCTGTCTGATTGGCAACTCCGTAGGTTGGGATGATGCCTTTCGACCTCTTCGCGAAGTCTCGGCCTTGGCGGTGGTGCTCTTTATTTTGCCCCTCGGCATCGAGCATCGAGGTAGGGATTCATGGTGAGTGATGGTGGTTGATGGTCGCAACTAGATTGGTGATCTATGGTGGTTGCATCATGGTGGTTGATGGTGTTCAATGGTTGTTTTGTCGTGGTGGTTGATGATCAATGGTGGTTGATGATCAGGTGAGTGGTGATCAGTGGTGTAGAGAGGTTGGTTGTGTCCTGTTCTGTCTATAGTCTATTGTTTTTGAGCCCAAGTGGAATTAGGAAATGGGCAAAAAAGAAGTGTTGGGGTGAGCCAGGTCTGGGGCAGGGTGACCTGATAGCGATGGAGAGAGAGAGAGAGAGAGAGGTCAGAGGCGATTTGTGAACTTGAATTCCAAGACAAGGACATGTTTCAAGGCAGTCAAGTTTGCCAAATCTTTCAGGGACCAAGTTCTAACAAGGGCCAGAGGTGGGATGCAATTAGCTCACAGTTTCATGTTGTGCAAGTTCGGAAATTTGCTTTGTGACTCACTTATTTTTGAAAGTCAGGTCCGACAAGCACCCGAAGTCACTTGCCACAGCTTGAACTTCCCCACCCCACTCTGGGTATTGGTGTCCCACAAAGGTTTGCTGCTTCCCATGTTTCAGCAATGTGATCAGTGGCTGGTTGGATAGTACATAATGATACCATCATGGGGAAAATATTTTTTAATTTCCGGTGTTTAGAGATGTTTAAAGCAGTAGATCACCCAATCGTCGGTGAACTTGGGTGCTCAATTGTGGAGCAAGGTACATTATTCTGACTGTGTTCGCCGTGTTGAATGCTCCTTGGCTGCAAAGGAGGTAGCCCCAACTCTCGGATTAAGACGTTGTTTTGCAGTGTCTGAGCAAGCAAGAAGCTGTTCTTTGAAAGGGGCAACTCTTGCTGTTGGGTAGGACTTATGCAGTCACAAAGGTCAGCCTCTCCGTGCAAGGTCGTTCTATAAAGACCTCCGATCTTGCGTGGCATGTCGTCGGTTGAACTCTCAAGTGTAGGCATCCACTAGTTCCATGGAGGCAAGCAGATGCTCAGTTGGTTAGGTCAAGCTATCTATTTCCGGCCGGCACTGCGCACCCCCAGCCCGGTTGCATCAGAAGCCTATCCAAGCTTCTGGCTCCGCTTGCGTTGATCTTGGATGGTCTACTTTGATGCTTGTATCACCACATCCTTGCCCAATGACCATTTGAAAGTAATGAAAGTTTTTGGTAATCCCTTCCTCCTATTACTAAACCTCCTATTGCTACAGTTTTTCGGGGCGGTTGTTTAGTGCCCGGGGACGGGATTAGTTCCGTGCGCGTCGCTGCTGACCTGGCGGTACAAGTTTCTCGTTGCACGAGCTGCGCCACTGAGGTGGTCACTGGTGTTTTTTGCACCGCAGACAGCACTGGGGCGCTGGAACGGCTGCACTGGGGTGCTTCGTTGTTGCCCTGAGTCTGCTGGTAGATCCACAGCATCCATCCGAAGCATCCATGATGACATGGGATTAGATCCAGCATCCATCCGAACCATCCATGATGACATGGGATTAGATCCAGCATCCATCCGAACCATCCATGATGACATGGGATTAGATCCAGCATCCATCCGAACCATCCATGATGACATAGGATGAGAAATCAGGTTGCAATCCATAGTTGAACTTGGAGTTGGTTTATGAAAGAGCTGGATGTCGACCTTTAGATCCTTCAGCTGCCATCACCCCCCAAAATAGAAAGGGCTGATTAATCATCGGCGGCCGGAGCAACAGGCCATGGGCAAGCACCGTTACCTAGACACAGCCCTGGCTCGAAGCACTGCCCATGATCTAATTGATGATTCATGGGGATGGCTAAGGATAATATGTGTATAAGGCAGCGCATGTAACTGCGTTATAAGTCCAGTGGATGCACAGCCAGCTGTTGGCTGAATGATATGACATGCTGGTTGTGAAAGTGGCCAAGAGGGGCTAGTTAAATGTGGTCCTAAATGGCTAAGTCTTATTTGCCAACTTAAAGTGGCTGTTGTTGGACAATGTTCTCAATTGGTTGGTGCCAGTTACATCAGACATTTTTCAGATTGTAGGGTGGCGAATCGGGCCTGAGATTCTCTACTAATCATTTGGGTGTTTCTCAAAATAGGGGTACCCTTAAATCACCTTCATTAACCATTTGTAGCAGAAAAACAATCATTTTTGGGGTCCTCTATTTTGAGAAACCATCATTTGAAGCTCGTGAAGGCCTTGCCTTGCGGAATGCGCTCAGGCAATACGGCCATCGAGTCTGCGCAGTCGGACAAGGACATCGTCACTCGGTGATGGCTCTGTGAGTTCAGGACATCTCGGCGCAATGTGCACCACAAGCAGCGGCGCAACCAAGCTGGCTGGTGGTTTTAAACATTTTTTTCCCTAGCAATTATCAACAAATGGTTGGTTGACCTATATTTTTCGTAGGGGTTGAAACCACCAACCAGCAAATATTTGCTGGTTACGGGTGGTTACGGTTGGTTTATCAGCTGTTGGAATGAATAGTCAATAATCAATCCAGGTGAGGAATGGATGCTGAAGAATGGCCGGCGGGTCAATGGCCATCACATCACGGGAAAATACTCAAGGTTCACAGTGAACACCATTCACGAAAACGGTGGTTTATATTGAGTGTTGTCATGAAGGTTCTGCTTATATGATGGTGGCTAATCAGAATGATGGGCAGGGATTTGATTTTTGCATGGATACGCATACCTGCGTCGGCCATAGCTAGTTTGCAAAACTACTGTACATGTTGCAGCTGGGATACCCATTTGTTGATTCTTTTGTTGGCAAGTCCTGATATAGGGGCAAGCCCAGCAAGCGAAAGGCTACTATGGTGATCTTGGCAACCTGGAATCGATCATGCTACTGTACATCACCATGACCTGGGCGGATGGCGTCCAAACACATCATTGACATGTCACACAGCCGCGGCCTCATGCGGCCATGCGTTGAAGCAGATGTTTTGTTGCAAAGTCGGTTGCTAGCCTGAGGTGTGCGTACCACAGTATAGTTGTATCTTCGGGGACATCGCCGTTGAAAAACACATTTGCCAGTCGGTAAACCACAAGTGTGAATGGTAAGCCACTAGCAACGGTTCATAGACATAAACATAGCAGGGGTTTTATTGACATAAACATTCCCATGATCAAAGATATGAGGTTGGCTGGTTGGACAGAAGAGCATGTGCATTCACAGCAATTGGTTTCAGGACATGTGACATCGGTCATATCAAGATTGCCGGCCATAGTTGCTAAATGACCCTCCAGTATCCCACCAGTATATTCTATGCCTTGGAGAATGCATTGTGCCTCCGTATTCCTTCACGCGGACTTCCGAAATTCGTGCAACATTCGCTTCACCACTCTTTAGGCTTGCCACCGAGTCTCATTTCCATCCTCTAGTCGAATCTTCAAGAATTTGATGGACAGCACGTGCACTCAACTTTGCAAAGCTTCAACTACAACCAGTGGCATCATCAAATACTTGACTATCCCTGTTGTTGATCAAGAGTCAGCACTAGTTGTTTTTGTCAAACATCGTTTTGCAAGTTTATTTGTGAACATCATTTGTTTTGTTATGCAACGGAGGGATATCATTTCAAATATTGATTATCCCGCATGCAGTGTTGTGACAAACTTGTTTGTGCTTGTGGCTTTTGGTTATCCTTGGTAGTTGTTGGTTGTTGTCGGCTATTACCCATCAGTTCCAAGCATGATGGTTCACGTGTGAGAGTTATACACGAAGGGTTAGCTGCAGCGGTGGTAGTGTTTCGGCTCACAGCTGAAGGGTTAGGTTGGCCCCGCCTTAAAGGGGGCACACTGTCAGGTAGGGCCCCGCCTTAAGTGGGCCAAGCGAAGCCAGCAGTTGCTGGCGAAGTGAGGGGTCAGTGGTCGCAGGCCGCCTGTGCGGTAGCGGCCCTAGCTGACCCGACCAAGGAGGAGGTGCCCCTGGGGGGTGCCTACCTCTTGTGGTCTTAGGGGGTAGCTGGTACAGCAGCCTCCACGGGGTGGTGCTGTTCTGCCAGCAAAAATCACTGGTGGCCACAGCTCTCTGAGAGAGCGGCCTAAGCCAGTGGGTGCCAAGGATCCGGGTTGTCTGGAGGAGGGGATCCTCACTGGGGCACCAGCCCGTCACCCGGCAGGCCGGCACGTCAAAGGGGGTCTCCCTGAGGGAGATTGCCTGCTTTTAAGCGGGTTACCCACGTGGGCAAACCTCTCCTGTGGAGAGGGCTGCTTGCCTGAGGCATGCAGCGCCTGCGAAGGCGAGGCAGTGATCTCGGTCTTGAGGACCATGAGATCCAAGCTGCTCTCAGCCTGAACCGGCCTGCCTCTGACTTGGCATGGATCGTTGCGGAGGACATGGGTGACAGGGCACTGGAAGTAGCCAAGGAGCTGTTCGAAGTTGGTCGAGTGGTCGAGTACGACTGCTACGACTACCAAAACAAACCCCAGGGAAGGGGTGTTTTGGTGCTTCAACAGTGGGAGGACTTTGACCAAGGCTTGTTTGCTGCAAGCCATGGCCCTTGCTCCGATGGCTATTACGAATGGTTCATCAATGGAGAGATGGGGTTTGAGAAGGGCCTATACCACATCTGTGGGAAGGCCGCAAAGAGCTGCAAGGTGAAGAAGCCAAGAGGAGATGAGAGGACCTTGATCCATCTCGATAAGTGGAGGCTTCACACCCCAGCCAGTATGGTTGGAGTTGGATACTTGGAGAAGCTGGGGATCGAAAAAGGAGAAGAAGCGTTGGCGGCAGCTGCTAAGGAGAAGAAGGGACTTGTGGGACCCAGCCCACCGGCTCCAGCTGCAGAGCCTGGAGGGCTCGATGCTGCTCTGAGAGCGGCAGCAGCAGCGGAACCCGCAGGCCCTAAGGGGGTAGCGGGAAAGGAGCGAGAGCGGTCCAGATCCCCTAGGAAAGGGCCAAGTCACATGGCTGAGTTCCTCGGGCAGCAAGCTGTGAAGGAGCGCCAGCGCCAGGAGGAAAAAGAAAAAGAAAAAGGAAGAAAGAAAAAGAAAAGAAGGAAAGAAGAAAAGGGCCGAAGGTCGGACTTCGTGACCGTTACCTCTAGTGGAGCCAGCAGCGGCTCTGAGGACTCGTCTTTTCACTCGACCCCAGCC
>VSDK01010847.1:88710-136126 GCA_009767595.1 Symbiodinium kawagutii | reverse complement strand
TGAAAGAGTTGTGGCGAGTGGCTCAAAAGAAGCCCGGGCACCTGACCACCAAGGCTCTGGCGGAGATGTCGCGGTATCTGGCCGATCGGAGCGAGATGCCGACTTCGGACCAGGGCTGGAAGGGGCAGAAGGTCCTAGCCTACGTCAATCAAGTCCTCTTCTCGGCGCATCCTCCGTCCCGCATGGGGATGAGGAACTCGCGGGAGATTCTGACGATAGCGGTCTGTATAGATCACATCCTGTCAGGAAGATTGGCACAGGCATCGGATACTCTAGTGCAGCGATTGAAGGCCTTGGAAAGCGCTTGCCAGGAGGGCGATTGGCGCTTAGCACGCCACTTGGAGATTATAGCTCCGGCGAGCTCCAGCCTTTTGCAGGAAGAAGAGCGAGAACTCGCAACAAAGCGGGAGCTCAAAAGCCTGAAGCTGCAGGAGGCCGCCCAGAAGGCCAGGAAGATGAAATAGGGATGGGGCAGCGAGCCATACCCGGAGGGGGGGAGGCTCGTGAGTCAACCCCAAGATCAGCCCCAAAGGAAAAGGATGTTGGAGGAGGAAGGGTCAAGGAGCCCGTCGAAGGAGACCCAGGCTTTGTACAGCCCAAGAGACAAGATCACGTTCGACGAGGACAAGATCCAAGAACAGAGCAAAGAGGCCGAGAAGCGGAAGTCAGCGCTGAAAGGCCAAGAGCAAGTGAAGCAGCGAGCAGCGCACTCGCCACCGCCAAAGCGAGAAGGATCAGCAGGGCTGAGTTACTGGAAGAAAAAGAAGATGGCCCAAAGGTTGAAGTGGCAGCAGAAGACAGCAGACCCGAAACCGGGCAGCTCTCCCAGGAAAGTAGAGATGAGGGCCTCAGCTCCCGAAAAGTAGAGCTGCTGGTGAACTGGTTGAGGAGCAACCCGTGTGAGCACCTAGCAGCAGCCCAGATGGGGCGGCATTTGATCCTCCAGGCAGTTTGTTTGAACGGTACGTTTGGCCAGATAATTAAAAATTCTCTGGAGCCCCCCTTGGAGGATGAGGGCATGGTGAGGAGCCTGATGCCTCTTCCTCTCTGGCCAGACGTGAGAGATGCCATTCAAATTGTGGTTGACTCCCAGCGGTACAAAGACCAACCAGGTGAGTGGCGAAAGAAAGCAGAGACCAAGGCCAAAGCAAACAGGCAGACCCGCTTGGAAGGTTACCTGTTGTGGCATGGTTTGGTGGTGTTAGCACTGAACTGGCTCCACAGTGGTGGCAATCCGGAAGAAGGGTGTGCCCCGAGAGGAGGTTCTGCTTCGCCAGCCCAGGAGAAAGCGCTCACAAGGATTTGGGAGGACGTTAAGATTTTTGTGGAAGAAAAGCCTGATAAAGGAGGAGTGCCTAGGACCCCCCGTGTGAACTGGGAGGAGGAAACCAGATCTGACCAGGGTTCGAAGAGAAAAGAATCCTTGAAAGTGGCTACCCAGACTCACCTTGGACCGGATCCTTCCTAGCCTCCCTCCGGAAAACCATGGAGGACTGGTACAGTTGATGGAGCTGGTCAGTGATCAGTTAAGTCAGAGCCTTGCACGGCCAGACTTGCTTTTGAAGGAATGGTCACCGGGGGGCTTGCCAAAGCCTAAAGTCCTATGTGAGGATCACGAGTGGCCTGGGGTGGTGAGGGCCTTGTGGGACCGCCAGACTGAACACCCAGTGGTGGGAGAGGACCCAATCTTAATTGGGGCCTATGGACTGGTGAGCCCTGTGGCCAAGATGGCTGATGGCACCCCGGCGTTGGATCTGATGTTTGACCTTCGATCCTGTAATGCCGTGATGAGGCATGTGCAGGGAGAGTTGCAGCAGCTGCAGGGAAGCAGTGCTGTGAATGAAGTCTTTGGTGAAAAGAAAGATGGTTTCTTGATCCCAGAGGGAGAATCGGACCAAGGGATGGTGTTGCTCAAGTTACCTGACATCTGGGCAGAGTACCTGGCTTTTGAAAAAGAGGTACCCTGGGAAGTGTTTGAACCAGGGAAGCCAGGGATGGTCCGTGCGGGCTTGTGTGTGCTCCCCATGGCATGGCATAGTGCAGTGGCCGTGCTACAAGATGTCCAAAGCCAACTGTCTTGCCGAGCAGACCTGAAGTTGGGAGCTGGGCTGAGAGACAAGGTTGACCCGAGGAGCCTGGGAAGATTCCCAGAAGCACCATCAAATGCCGCTTGGACGGTGTACCCGCGAGCTCCCGAGCTGCTAGAAGAAGTGGCCCATGCTCTGGTGGCAGCCCTTGAGGGGGAGCCACCAGATGTCCGAGAAAACTGGCATCGGCTGTACTCATGGTGGGGTTTCCCATTGAATTGGGACCTGGCCCGAGATCAAGTGAGGGAAAGGCTCACCATCCAAGATGTGGTATCTGAAAGAAAGAGGAGAGTGCGAGTAGGCACCAAGTATAGTTTGGAAACCATCAGCTTAGGAAGCTGGCTCAGGAGTCAAGGTTGGTTGGACAGCCAGGCAGTCCGGCTTTATGCTGGCCGGATCACTGGGGCTTTGAAGTTCCGCCGGTGTTTGTTGTCGGCCCTGCAAGAGCTGTTCAAAGGATGTTTCATTGCAACTGACTACCAACCAGCATCGGTGAGCCTCCTCGATGAGATGCTAGTAGCCGAGGTGCTGCAAGCAGCGGCCTTTACGCATTTGCAAGTCCTGGCGGATCCATTGGTGATGGCCAGTGACGCAGATGGCCAACGATGGGCTACCTGTGTAGCCGGACGCTACAAGCGATTGAGGAAAGAAATTGGAAAGAAGATATTGATGAAGTTCTGGAGAAAGGTGGTGATGAGGAAGGAGAGCCAGACTCCGATTTTCGTGAGTTTGCTCAACATATCCTGTCCATCAATATGAAGGGAAACATTGGTGGAGTTGAAGTGGCATTGCATCGAGCAGGAATAGTTCCAATTCATCGAGTGGCAGTCGAAGCCGACGAAGACAAGCAACGGCTCTTGGCCCGCCGTTTTCCAGAAATGACAATCTGCAAGAGTCGCAGGGAAATCACTCAAGCCAACGTTCGAGCCTGGTTAAATCTCAGGCCTGAGATCACGGGAGTCATAGTGGTCGCTCCCTCCTTGAGCTGGGGAGAAGAGGGCACTCCAGACAGAGTGGAACTGGAGGAGTGCGCAGCTCTGATGAAGCTCATTGATGCAGAGGCCCTGCAGCTGGACCTATGGGCGCTGACCATAGCCGAGGGCATTGCTGAGACAGAGCAAGTCTTGCAAGATATGAACAGGATTCTGGATCTCAAGCCGGTGCTGATGGATGCAGCGGATTGTTCCTGGTTGCATCGTCCACAGCACTATTGGTTGTCGGCCCCCCTGCTTGATCATCCAGAGATTGAGCGCCATTTTGGTGCCTTCGCCGAGATTGTGCGTTACATGGGGCCAACAGAGCCTTTGGAAGAAGTGTTGGAAGGAGACTGGGTATGGGCAGCAGGAGCACAGGATGCTAAGCTGCGATTCCCCACGTTGGACAGCCCTGTCCCACAGTCCGGCTGCCCCATAGATGCGCCGGGCCTAAGCCAAGCTAGTGCTGAAGCAACAGCACGGTGGAGGCAAGACGAATACCGTCATGCCCCTCGAAATTATGAAGCCCAGGCCATGTTGAGCAACAGGATGGGGGCTTTGCGTGTCCTCAATGCCAATGAGCGAGAGCTCTTGTCAGGGTACCCAAAAGGTCACACGCTGGATCTTGCCCGGACATATCCTGAGACGCCACAAGCAGAGCAATACCTGGAGGATTTCCGGCGTGCTAGCCTCGGCCAGAGCCCTCACACAGTGGCTTTGGGCTGCCTGTTTGACCACCTTTTGTGGTCTTATGGCATGAAGGTCCTCAAGGGACATCGTGCCATTCTGAGTGAGTGTCACCAAGAACTTCACACAGCGGCTCATTTTGAGCCCGTGTGGCCAGAAGATGCCGACCCATGCCAATCCCCCCAGAGGCTGTTACCAGCTCCTATAAACTGGGGTAATGCGGTGCTGCGTTTTGAGCAACAACCACGAGTGGCAGCACGAACTGCTGGGCCTTCGCAGCTCCCCCTGCAGCTGCTCCCAGCTTGGCTCAGACAGCTGTCTTTCCAAGGCACCGACATCCTTGTGGATGCAGCAGTGTGCTACTCGGCCACCGCCGTTCCTTCTACAGAGTTGAATCCCCATCGTTGGGGATGGCATGTGAGTCAATTATCACCAGAAACCAACGTCACACACTTAACGCTTCAAGAGCTGGCAGCCTTTTGTGAAGGAGTCCGCTGGCGGTCTCCGATGCCCCCAAGATTTTGGGTCCTATCACTGTGGGACACTCACCAAGTCGTCGCATCAATCGCTGGTTGCAAAAGCTGGGAGCCTTACAAGTGGCCGCTGGGGTATACGTCGTCACCGGCTGGGTTAGCACAATATGCAACCCAGCTACTTCCGTGCTCAAGCAATGAGCCCTAAGGTGCGACAAATTCCTAGCAAGGCTACCCAGCAACAGCGAAAAGAAGAGAGACAGAAGGTGGGCCGCTTGAGTGCCCAAGTCGTGCAAGACCAAACCCGCCGGCGTTATCATCAGAGTTATGCATCTTTTCTGGCGTTTCACCAACTCACGTTTCACTTTCAGTTGCCTCCGGCTGAGGAACTGGACCAATTGGTAGCCGAGTATGTCGAGTCCTTATGGGATGATGGAGCTCCAAAAGCTCAAGCTTCATATGCGCTGGCTGCCATTCAGTTCTTTCGGCCTCCAACCAAACACCAATTGGTATGGAGTTGGAAGCTGGTTAAAACCTGGAATCAGATTGAGCTGCCAACCCGTGCAACACCTTTGACGCCTGACTTGCTTATGAGCTTGGCTGGTCAGTGTTTTCTTTGGAACCAGTCCCGTATGGGATGGCTCCTGGTGTTGGGGTTCGGCGCCTTGCTGCGCACTGGAGAGTTAGTTACCATTCAGCGCCAGCATGTGATCTTACCAGGTCAACAATCTGAAGCAGTTTTGCTTTTGGATCAGACCAAAGGTACAACGAAAACTCTCTTGCCATTGGACAAAGTTGTTCTTACCGAAAAGATTGTTTTGCAAGCGTTGCAGATCCTAACCCAAGGATTGCAACCTCGAGACACCTTGTCTCGTATGTCCAATGGGCAATTTCGTCCCCTTTGGTCTCAACTGTTGACCCACTTGCATTTGCAAAACTGCGGCTACATGCCGTATAGCCTGCGGCGTGGCGGAGCCACGAGTAACTACCAAGCAGGCATGTCGCTGGACGCTCTGGTCACAAAGGGGAGGTGACAACAAGTGGCCACTGCCCGTTTGTATTTGGATCAGGGTCTCCAATCTTTGTCTGCTGCTACCCAGCCCCCCTCGTCCCATGCCCGCTGTTCCAGGGCCAAGCAGCATTTTATTGCTGTGAGCCAGCAAGGGGCGCGTGGAATAGGAAGGGGCTAGTGAGGTGTTAAACTTCCTCGTGTGTGGCCTTCAGCAGGGTCTTTTGTGGGACCAGCTGATTGGGCCAAAGCACCGAGTGAAGGAAGCCTTGTCAGATGGCACGGGCACCAGAGAAAAAGGAGGGTGACCGGGCCGAAGGGTTAGCAGCTGCAGCGGTTAACTGAGTGTATGATGGTTCACGTGTGAGAGTTATACACGAAGGGTTAGCTGCAGCGGTGGTAGTGTTTCGGCTCCACCACGTCCCCGACCTCCACCCCGAAGGGGCTAGTGAGGTGTTAAACTTCCTCGTGTGTGGCCTTCAGCAGGGTCTTTTGTGGGACCAGCTGATTGGGCCAAAGCACCGAGTGAAGGAAGCCTTGTCAGATGGCACGGGCACCAGAGAAAAAGGAGGGTGACCGGGCCGAAGGGTTAGCAGCTGCAGCGGTTGACTGAGTGTATGATGATACATTATCTAAGTGTCGACTCACACTTTATCAATCATCATGCGCCGCTCATTCACAAGTTACCAGTAACCAGAGCAACTAACCATCATAAATTACCTTTGTTGAATTGCCCGCTATCCAGCCATCAAAAACCCATCATCAACAGGCTGTTCTTGCCACCGTTTATAGCTTGTGGCTGCTGGGCATACTGAGGCCATTATGAAGCAGATGCAGAAGCATGACGCCCAAGTCCAGGCAGATACTCAAAGAAGCGTATGATGACGTCAGGGGTGTCCACAGATCATCCAGTTTATTACTGGTTGGTGGTTTCAAACATTTTTTATTCTCACTAGTGATCATTAACAAATGGTTGGTTGAGTAATATTTTTCATAGGGGTTGAAACCAACAACCAGATTACAGATTATTCAAGCTTATTCACCGTTTATTGTAATGAGCCAACCATTTGGGGGGTCCCCTAGTTTGAGAAACCTCTACATGTACATAGCCAGTTTATCATGCGGCTATGGGTCACTACTTAGAGTCATCAACTGTCAGAAGTACATGGAACACATGGAATGATTATCATGTAGGGTTGAGGGCAAAGCCTTGGAAGCCCCTGCAAAAAATGGAACAATGAGAAACTAACTAGTGCTGGAAATCATTGGAGGCCACCGCTGTTGATGACTAGCCGGATAGCTGGATTGTAGGCAGGAAACAATAACACAATGCTGACCGTAGCCATTTTGGCTCAAGATTTGGGCTCAATAATATCCCTCCAGTTTTGACCTAGCAGGTGCCAAACCTAAACTTAGGCACACCAAATTGTTTGTGCCTAAGGGTTTTGCTTTTGATCCCATGGAGAAGCCTGCCCTTGCTATCGCAATCCCTGTTGATGATGATGGTGATGAAGATGATGGTGACCGAGACACCTCAGGGGCCCTTGTGCCAGTGGGAAGTCCAACCAAGCGAACCAAGACCAATGCAGTCGTTCCAACTTCTAGTGTCGACAAAGGTGAACTTCTTAGCCTCATCCAATCCACCATTCAGGAATCCATTTCATCGTCCATTGGAGTCTTGCAGGCTGCAATGCAGTCCCAGGAAGTTCGTCTTGGAAACGTGGAAGGGGCACTCAAGAACCAACAGGCCACAATCCAAGAAAATGATGCAAGGCAGACTGCCACCATCCAAGAGATTGATGCCAAGCAATCCCGTAGACTCGACACAATGCAAGGGGAACTGGTTGAGCTCCAGAAGCATTTGTCCAGCCCAAAAACCAGCCCTCCTAGCAGTGCCGTTGGTTCCCCCACCAGTTCCGCCAGCGAACCCAACTTTGACATCGTGATGGGTGGGTGGAAGGATGGGGTCACACGAGAGTGGGTGGAAACCCAAGTAGGGAAATTGCTGGAGTCCGTAGGTGTGCAGCCCGTAGTGTCTCAGGTGAGGACGTTTGGAAAGAGACCAGCCTTTGCAAAGTTGGTGCTAAAATGTGAGCCTGGGCTCAGCTTGGCCCAGCGCAGGGAACACCAATTGAACACAGTGAGCAAGCTTAAGTCTGCAGGTTGGCACCCACATGATCGCCCAGTCTGGATCGCGCCCGACAAGTCACCTCAGCAGAGGAGAATTTCCAAGGCGGTGGCTGTTTTGAATTCCTTCCTCCAAGAAAAGCTGGGAGTTGGCTTCGTGTTTGGGGAGTTATATATTTTTGTTTACGCCGGAGTTAATGACAAGAGTAATTTTTCATTTCTGCATATATTCAGCTGGGTACGTTTATGCATGTGTGTGCCTATATGCATGTGAACCTTTCCACCTTTACATAGGAAAGAACAATGGAAAAACACATGGAAAGTTTGCATAGATATGATATGGCATGCATGAAATGATTCATCCCCAAAAGTCATGGGTGTTGGATTACGACTTCAAAATCATATTTTTTTGCCGGGCCAACTCCTTGGCAAACATTCTACAACAACCAAGCTTGTTCTATAACATCATCACCAGACTCGGTTCCAACCCGTACCGCCTTCACAATATTACTGTTGTATTTTTCCCCCCTGTGCTGTAAGCAGGCTGCCCATCCGTACAACATCGGAGTATGCGATCGCAAACAAATACGGCACTTGTATGTCCACCTACCTAACATTGAAACACAGCTCATAGCATGCTCATAGCTCTACCTGCTTCCAAGTTACACTGTTTGCATCATGCATCATAAGTCTAATTTATGCCCAAATGTGGCTTCACAGCGCGTGTACGAATTACGTCGCGTGACAATCATGCATGTGCTTGTCCAGTTGAGGAATCCTGTATCATAGTTCAGACAGCGTGCGATCCTTCGCAAGAACGTTGGACTAGCAATCATGTCAATTTCTCTATTATGAGTGCTGTGCCAATGTCCTCTGAGGGGCTGAGTCTTTCTACAAAGAAGTTTGACTATTGGATTCAAATACATTTCTTGGAATTTCTTAGAGTACAAAATGCACACGCATGAAGAATTACACCCACACATGTTTATATAAATTGATTATGCAAGATAGTGTGGACATCAGACTGATATATGCATGACCATTTGCAAATATAATTCAACATTGATCTTACAAATTCTAGTTACAATGATTGTTTCTGATTGCGCATCAGTGTTCAATAATGCAATCATGCAATTCTTGATGATATTCATTATTCATTATCATTAAGATTGTTTCTAAGTCACTGTACTAGTGATTGTTTTGAATCAGCAATGAAATATTGGTCATAACCGTTTGTAATCTAATAGCAAATCAAATTCTGATTGTTCATCATTTATGGTCCAATGTATCTTTGATGATCATTAAGCAAGTGTTGTGATTAATGTATCCTACCTGGACTGCAATCATTCAGCTTATCATTGTTGGCTGTAATCCCCAAAATGTATTGATTGTGAATCATTTGTCTCGATCATACTTATTCATTTAGCTGTTCATGCATCTTGTTCGAATTAACTTATTTGAAATTACATTCATTCTTAGAATCATCCGCATAGTATCTCTTACAATAACTTTTTCTTTTTTCACACTGATTGTATCCCAGATTCTAATAACCATATTTAAAGTTCGCTTTTTTTTTACAATCATTGAATTCTTGGTTAGAACCATCTATCACCGAATCAATCTTAAATTCTGGCTGATAAATCATTTATAACCAATACCTTCGAATTCTTGTAATGAAAAGTGGAGTTATAACTAGGGTAGCTAAGCCTAGTCACCACTTTTAACCAATAGCTACCAATTTAGCTAACCAATAGCTTAATGTTAAATCTAAGCTAATCTAAACGAATAACATAACCAAATACCCAATATTAGATTATGTCTGTCTAACCATAGATACCAAAAAGCTACCAAATAGTTTTCTCGCATCAACTACTACTTGGTTTCAAAGATTTGTTGGCTATCACCCCCTAGTATCAACCATTAACCAGCTAGGCTTCACCAGCCAGGTTGGCCTGGTTAACTGCTTGACCCATGGCCAAATAGCTGATGTCATTTACTGATCCACAGCTCCCCATGCTGGCCATCGGCTGGAGGACCTGGCGGTCACCAGTTGGCACCTGGAACTGCGCACAGCGCAGCATTTGGGTGGGGAATTTTGGCACTTGGACAAGGTGCCCCGTGATGGGCTGTCATGGCTACCGTTGTTGGGAGGTGGGGCTAAAGCTGCTGGACGGAAGCATGGAGAAACATGGTGAATCACTATGATATCTATGGAAAACTGGTGTAGTTGAGAGCTATGACTCAATGCTTTTGAAACAATATACGTCTTCTGGCTGGCCTGGTATCATTTTGTGCTCACATGCGTGAGTTCTGGAAATTCGGAACCGGCATTCCCATGCCATGCCACTGTTCAGCTGGACAAGTTACAATTCTTCCAAGCACTGCGGATTCTAAGGCAAGGAAAATAAGTGGCTGGTGGATTTCAATGCTATAAACACAGGTATGAAATAGATCCAAACTTTGGAAAGCGATATGTTTTTGTTGGCGATCTTGAAACTGATGGTTGCGGATTTCATCCGTCCATACGTGGGACGATTACGCGACCAGCGTTTTTGTTCATGAAGGGGGTCGCCATATGATACCGAAGTTTTCCAAATTCACTGGGCACGCCACATTCCTAGAGCTGTGGGTTCCATGACTGATGCTGTCAACACCTCGGTAATGTATGACAATGTGCTGTCATACTCTTGTGAGTTTTACATGCATGATGTGATGTTACATTTGATTTGCATGTACAACACACACATAGAGATATGTCTGTATGCCCATTCCTGGAGCGATCATCTAGCTTTATTTGGCACATTCCTGCCCGTTGTCACCTTGAGACATGCACATTCCTTCTGTTCTTGCTCATCTCTGACTCATCTCTGCATGTTGCGGTAATAATTCCACTTCTACATGCCCTTTGTTGCGCAGTCTCACTCGCGATGGCGATGGAGAGAGAGACACCTTTTGTGGCTGGGTGCATGCCTAGGACTTGAATAATCTCGACGTAATCAACTGTAAGCATGCTGTTTGGCAGAGAAATAATGCTACCCCATGTTACCCCCAAGAATCAGTGAGCATGTTGAATGGAAATGGGGTGCACACCATGGACACCCAGTTGACGCTTCTTCCTGGCATATCCCGGTGCAATTGTTCGCTCGTGAGCCATGCTGAATCATGGGAATATCCTAGCTTAGCTATGACAATCATCAACCATCTTGACTCTTGACTATTCTTGGCCTCAACTGTTGCTTATTTCGTTGGCACTCGCTATCTTAACCATCTCAATTAACTGTTGCAATATGTGGCAATGAATCTCCGGTATTCAAGGATGATTGGCCTCTACCAACAAAACCCACTTCAACAATCTTAACCAGCTGTTGGAAGATACGAATCTCAGCTCTTGGTAACGACCAATCTTAAAAGCTGCTGGTATCCAATCTTAGCTGTTGATCATCACTGTGAACCAATCTTAGTGAACTATATATATATATCTTTTTACAGTATATATATATCTTAACTGATAGCGATGGAGAGATATATATCTTAACTGTTAGCAATCCTACCTGTTAACCGATCAGAGCTGGCTCGTTGAGATGGCTGGGCCACCAGGTCGCCTTCTGCTGAACTAACCAGATGGCGATAGAGAGAGAGAGAATGCTAACCAACAGTGGTGTAGGGGAACGACTGCTGAAATCCAAAGACTCGATAGTGGAGCATGTTTCTGCTGTCACTTGTGGGTTGGTGCTTATTTTTGGGCCTGGTGGTTGCACTGGAGCGGATCCCCGTGATAGTTATATCAATGGCTGTTTAGCTATTTCATGTTCATTCCTATGCTTGTAGTGTTGGTTCAGTTACATCCCGCATCAAAGCATCCCCAAGTCATATTATGATTGTTATGTTCGTCACGCCTAGGCTTGTTCATATGGCTATGGGTTTGGTACATTTTGGTACCATCGTTTGCCATTTTGTTTTATGTTCCTTATCATTGTTGGTTATTGTCCCGCATTATTGATGGTCAACATTGACCCATGGCCATATTGTGGGCATGTCCACTACTACTGTTGGTTTTCATCCCCGATGATTAACCATCAACCAGCTAGTTGACCATTGACTGGTTGTTGAATATTGACCCAGCTCGCCACATCCCGTCGTGCGCCCAATGATTCTAGTGCTGTCCAACCTCCCGACGACGATCGCAGCCGTTCCGACATGGCTGTGGGTCAAAACCCTGTACCCCTGGTTCCCCGTCATTAGCCATTGTTTCCCCTTTAGTTTTGTTGGTCATTAACCCCCATTGTTGATGGTTAATATTGACCCAGCTCGCCACATCAGGCGCTGCGTCATATCTTCAAGGAGATCGATCACGACAAGTCGATGCACGTGACCCGGTGGAGCGATGGTGGGGAGCGAAGCCAGCAGCCGGCCACGGGGTATCCCTTTAAAGGCCCTTTAAAGGGGAGCGAGGCCAGGAGCTACGAGGCGTGGCCTAACCAAATGGTATAGTTAATGATTGTGCCGGTCAGCATGGAATTTTGCTGAACTAGCAGCCAGGAGCAAAAAAAATGCTTGGAAGAATGAAATGGCCATGGAATTCGTACGATTGGAATGTACATGTATGTGCCCCTGTGATTGTGGGTTTCTGGCTGTCAACAGGCCATATTTGTTCTAATATGTCGTGTGTATCCAAGGCCTTTTGCATTCGCATATGTGTACTTCTACATGTCTCATTTGGATTTCACATAAATTTTAACCTGGTATTAGTAACCCCCCCTCATTAAATCCACCTAAATAAACTTATGTAGAATTATTTGGACGGAAAGTTTCTTTTCAATTGACGAATGAGAATCCAATTGGCAAGAAATCTAGAATCTACTCTAGTATTGCTAATCTACTTTAGTATTGGTTCACGATTTTTCCACCAAATTTGACAACCCCAAAATTTTGGGGGTACTTTATTTGGGGGGGTTAATTATTGCAAACCGGGATTGGGCGTACTTTATTGCGAGGGGGTTTCTTAATACTAGGTTGTTGACCATATGAACAAATGTGTTTAAAACTAGTTCACAAACATGAATGCTATTTTTTGAAATTGTGTTTGCAACTGCCACCCACTAGTGAGTGGGCAAACCCTCTGGAAGCCCAGGCATAACAAAGAAACAACTACCACCCACAGCCAAACATGCTTGGCACCACATGATTTGTGATGGCTTAGGTGACCTTGGCAGAGCTGCAGGAAGCATTGTCCGCGAAGAAACTGTGCCTTGCCAGCGGCCCTGGTGTCCCACTGGATCACCGGGCTAAGCAACCAGCACAGCACGCAGCAAATCGACCTGTCAATGGAATGGCCATATGAACCAACCACTCGGACGAAGTGTGGTGATCAGCTAGGGTACTTGAGGGAAGTTATGGCGGTTATCAGGTGTTACGCTTACAGCATCTTAGCGGTTTAGAGGCCATAGTCGAAAATCAGTGGAGGACATGTGAAGAACCAGCAAGAACGGCCACCAACCTTCAAGAGGTTGTCGGTGATTGCACCCCGGAAGGCAGCAACATGGAACCCCAAAACTCTTTTGGTTTTCAGAACTGTTTTTTTGACCTGGAGATCATCAGGCCATTCCTTTCAGGTTTCACTTCTCAAGTCGATCGTGTCAAAGCCTACATGTTCCTGCAACACTACCGGTGATGCGGAGCGACGTCACTCACATAACTGGTAACTGACTTGACTGGGACACACTGCCCATTAAACCTGATATGATTAAACAGTATGAATGCAAAGTGAAAGTGACGGGGGTCCCTTATTAGTTTGCTAAGTTGGCATATAATTAGGTGATTAGCAGCTTTGGGAGGTATTCTTATTGCTAAACACCTCATTGACCAACTCATTACCAGGAGGCCCCACATTGTATTGTACACTTCACGCGACCAGGAGTAATTGCAATCCGTACCAAGAGTGGTCCGCGACATCTGGGATTTCCACTTCCACCTGCCATGACACATCTTGTTGGATGGCGCACCACTGCCAGTCAGGGAGCGATTCGGGAATAGGTTTGATATGGGTAAATTCCACAATGAATAGGCATATCAAGCAAATCATGTTTCAAAACAAAGCTTGGTAAAATGTTTAGTGTTGTTAGCAAGAAGTTATTGATTCCCCCTACTGAAGGAGGCTTCTGAAGCTTGTAGCAGCAATGGGCCCCCAAACCCAGGCATTGAATGTGTTGACTAATGTTTTATGAATGATTTGTGAATAGTTTGCGGCGATGATGTTTTGTTTAGTCACTCAAACAGTGCTCCTTGTTGTGGTTGAACAAAGATCACGACATTGATTGAACAACGATCATTAATAGTGGTTGCGGCAAATAGATCAACGGTTAACAGTTTGTTTACTAATGCTCAATGAATGATTTGTTCAGAGCAACCACTGATCATTTGAATTAATTAATAGCTATTAATGGTCAATGGTTAACCGAATGTTTGGACGGTTGCTGAAGAGATCAGCCTGCGTGCTGTTGGTGGTGAAGTGCTGCGCCTCCATTTTTTGCATCGACCAGACCCAGTTTGTCACCTCTTTCAGCGACCAGGGACCAGTGGCCGGTCCGTGGGCGGTGATGGTTTGCCACCTATGCGTTGATGAGTTGCGGCCTGCCGTTTCTGATACTGAAACGCAGGAGATAGTTCATAATAGTGAATGATTTCCCTGGCCATTTGGGTGATATCAGTGGTTCTCTACCAAATAAGCAAGACATGCCGGTATTTCTGCATCATGCCATTCATGCTATCTATTGGTTTAATGATGGTTTCAACTCAACACACAACACCATACCCGGCATTGTATTCATGATAATTGGTTCAAAGAGGTTGTTAAGTCAACCAATGCCAATCATATATAATCAGCATAGCAACCATATAGGACCGAGGATAACCAGATTAAACCACAACAACCAAATATAACCATATATATATATCATTAATCATTAATGGTTCCATTATGTATGGTTAACCATAGATATGCAGCCAAATATAACCACATATTATCATACACGGCTCCATTATATCTGGTTAACCATAGATATACAACCAAATATAACCATATACAAGCATAAACAACCAAATATATCCATATATAATGATAGCTAACCGCAATGACCATGTGTACCCTCATGGTTCCATGGGACTTGCCCTTCGCGGCCACGGCGGACTGCAGAATGCGCCTTGCAGGTCCAGTTTCTTGGAGTCCATGGGTGTCTTGGCGGAGGGCCATGGCAAGCTGGGCCAACAGTGAACCAACCAGCCACAAATACAATGGTTAAGTGGTTAATGTTAGCATGGTTAATGGTCAATGGTTACACGAATTAAACCACTAATGGTTAATGGGCAAAACCACTGGATGCCCTGGCCAAAAAATGGTTAATGGTTAACGGTTAATCAACTTGTTAACCCACTAATTAAACCACTTAACCACTACTGGCCGGTGGTTTCAGACATCTTTTATGTTCACTAGTATTTATTAACAAATGGTTGGTTGACTGATATTTTTCGCAGGGGTTGAAACCACCAACCAACAATGGTCACTGGTTAATGTTGCCATACAATGGTTAAGGGTTAATGTTAGCAATGGTTAGTATATGAATATGTTAGCATCCCATTGTGGGAGCAAGCAGGCTCATCCCATTTGTTGATCGATGCTCACGTTGAAAGCGCTCAGCGACTGATCTTTTCTGATCGGAAATCCATCGTCATAAACCAGGACCCGTTTTGCCATACATATAGTCAATGGTTGAGTTATGAACCAGTTGGTGGCTTAGTAACATAGTGTTCCATTACCTGCCACAGACAAGGTTTGATGACATGTTCTACAGTCACTCGTTAGTCAACATGTTCAGACAGCAACTCGCAAGGCCCAGCATCCACTGAGACCAACCATTATTCAGTCAGCAGGGTCTATTGACATTGCATATTGAACATCGGCTCATCATGGTAAGGCAGCCATTCTACAACTACTCGCTATGTATTGCCATTGAGTTGACATTTACATTTTTTGAATATTGTCATAAAATTTCTTTATCGCTAAATATGAGTTCTATATATTCATATATGCAGAAAATGCACATGCATATGTATATGTGAAAAGAAAATCAAGAACTACAGAAAATGCAAATGCATATGTTTCTATTTGCATGCAACTATATAGTCATTAATCATTACTATTTCGAATGGCTAGCTATAGCCATCAATGAGGCAGCAATTCTATTACTTATATTCAACCAGCAATGTATCACCATATAACCAGTGTTCATATTCGCCAGCATGTAGTTCAACCTTATATGACCCTTGTTTCCCCATTTCGTTCGGCCATTCATTGTAGCCGCTCATTCACCAGTCATCACCAGTCATCGCCAGTGACACTGAGGCATTTCAACACAGGACGTCAGCACACTCTTCATGATCATCGACTCGGACCGAAGCTTCTTGGCGCTGCGGTGCCGGTGGTGCAGCAGGTGTGGCTTAGGGGTACCCAGCATACACCAGTTGTTAGGATGGCATCTTTTTTTTAAAAGACCACTGTTGGGGTATTAGAGGGTTATAACTCACAACCCGCCGACCTTACAGGGAATAACTAGGGAAGTATTGAGGAATCTCTTCCATCAAAGAGCTGGATATAGTTGAATTGTAAGGTGTTCCAACCCAAAAAGGATCGAGGGACTGAGCAAAAATGAGGGCACAGCGACCTGGCTAATAGGACTTGACTTTACCGTTGATGGATGCTTGATCCTTTTGGCTAGCTTGGGCATGATCATCCACACCAACAATAGCATGTACCACACACACAAACAAACAACCAACCAACCAACCAAACAAACAAACAAACAAACAAACAAACAAACAAACAAACAAACAAACAAACAAAACAAACCAGGCAAGTGTTACTCATGCAAAAAGGCCTTTAATATGCAGATCTTTGCTTCTCAGCTGTTGATTGTATCCCAGTGGCTTGGCCATCCAGATGATTGACATTGTCCCTGACATATGTGTTCTGTGATTATCAGCACCTGGTATAAGTTTCTAATGGTATGTTCCCAGGGTAATATATCCCTATTTGGTATATGTATCTAATGAAATAATTGGTATAAGTTTCCCCTATCATGGTGAGTAGGAGCTGGTTTTTACCGGTTAGCCAATCCATGATCCCTTACCAAGCTATTGATCAAAATTGCATTTGATGGGAGAGAGGCGCCGCTACATGTGTAACTGCTGGAATTGCCTGGGTCATGGACGTGTCCCACTGGGAAGAACCAGTCTTGCAGGCCTTTGGCACATGATGTCGAAACCACATTCGACGGTGCCTTCTATGCACATGTAAGTGGGTTGGAACATGTTGGAAGAAGTGGGTTTTACAGTGGGTTGTAAACCAACACATTGGCACTATCGTTGGAACATGTTGGCACAACCCTTTCATGTAAGTGGGTTGTACCTAAAACAAGCCTAGGAAGCCCAGCATCGGCCAACTTAACCCCTTGCTTTTTGTGACGCCGCAATTTGCGGCACAGCATCCCTGCTCAGGTGGAATGATCGATCTGGACGAGTTTGCCACTCGTCATGCACTGATGTCAAATTTCAAGAGTTTCAGTGGACCCACCATTATCATAGTCACCAGCCACAAATAAACAATATAAACGATCATCACTTTAGCAACAAAATCGCCATCAATCATAAGCATAAATCAAGCGTCATCAGTCACCATGAATTGTAGTGCCACTTCTTTGGGATTCAGTTGGCAACTGCTGGGCCATCCTTTTGAGGTGTCTGGATGTATGCAACTCCATGGGCCAGCGAAAAGCCTCCAAATGGCCCAGATGAGCCACGAAAATCGTCTCACCAGACAGGTGGGGGGACGACGCAACGGCCACGCCGTTGATGCTTTGGGCTGGGGGGTTGGGGTGGCTGCACGTTGCAACCCGGCTGGTCATTGGCAACGGCAACCGCTGCGTTGTCATATGGTCGAAGTATTCAACCATTTGTTTGACCGAACCTCCTTTAATGCCCAAGGAAACACATGTGTTTGCAACATTTTGATGTGATGGGAGTCCAGGCAACCCCAAGGTGGTACAGCACTTGTACAAAAACTTGGTGGCTGATCTTCATCCTTATCCCTCATATTGTTATACATGTTTGCCATCCCAGAGCCGCTCGCCCAGTCAAAGATGAATCATCCAACGTTGCAGCAAAAAATATCAACCAAATCCAGCAAGTTGATCGGCTTCTTCACTTGTTTCGCTATCTACCATTGGCCTCCAAAACCATCATTTTTACAGGTTATAACCCATATTTGGAAGCTCAAATCCAACCATGTTTAGGGTTTTTGGGGGCCCATGGTATGAGGTGAGTCCTTTGTGCATGGTGCCCTTTCCATGACGGAACTTCGGACAAGTGCGAGAGTTGCAGGTGATCAAGCATTTGGCCACTTCCGTATCCGCCATCAAGAAGCAGCTCCTTGGTTCAAAACACGTCCTGGGCGCTTGACGTTTAGTGGCACGCATTGCCATGGGGTTCACCAGAGGGTGACCGGTATGATGCTTCCCACAATGGCCACGCGCTTTGCGGTTTGTGAGGCTACATGCTTTTGGAGAACTGCTCCAGGAGGGTCCTGTTGGCCAAACCTGTGCCGTGTGAGCCGACCCTGCGAGCTGAGAATGATTTGATGGTGGCTACTCTCGTGAATAGGATAGGAGATCCATATGGTTAAAGATGGTTGGCTATCGTTCATATGTGGTTCATGGATGGTTAACTATGGTATACTATGGTTCATACATGGTTAATGAATGATCAATGATGGCTAATGGTGACCCAGGACCCAGGACTAATAAACCCCTGGTTGATTAATAGGGGGTATCCCCTAAAAGCCTTCGTTTCCATTACAATGGGAACCCCCCTAGTTAATCAACCAGGGGTTGGTATAAATTGAATCGCTGCTGAAACCAGCAGGGTACCCTTGCAGCCCTGTAAAGGGAGCCTCAGCCCACCTCTTCACATTCCATGTCAATGGAGTGACCCTCAGGACCATGACATTTGCAGGTATCCACCAGCCATTTCTGATTGATCATCTTAACCTTATCAATCAACTAGGGGTTTATTTATTTATTGTGGAGGGTAACATTTTACTGGGAAAACAGAAGCTTTTGAGGGATACCCCCCGTGTTAATCAACTAGGGTTTATCAATCCAGTGTTTGCATTATATCAATCGACTTCAGAAGACTCTTGCTTTTGTTATGATTATTTTGGGTGAATACCCTGGTGTTGACCAGGACCAATCATCTTTAGTAATCATTACTATCATCATTACGAACACGAAGCAGTACCAGCCATTGTTAGCCGCTATTGGCCACTGGTCCTTACTGACCATTGTTCTCGACTATTATCCACATATATTTTCATCGCTATCATTGGTACTTGTTGGCCATATCAACCTCGTTTATGTTGAAATGTTCATCCTAATTCACCACCGTTCACCACCAGTATGGGTAATTACTCGTACTTCCTACCTTTTGGGTTTCGGTTTGCTGCCATGCCATTGCCGGAAAATCAGAAAGTGCGGCATGTGTTTCACTCAGTCGACCCGGCGATCAGCACGAAGGGCCGAAACGAGTGTGGACGCGTGGTTGGGTGGCATGCCAATATAGTTCCAGGCTGTTGCAGATAAAATTGCTGAAGAAATAGGCAAATGGCCTTTAACCTGGGGTATGTTCTGTGGGCGTGCAGAAAAAAGAGAAAGAGAAAGAGAGAGAGAGAGAGAGACAGAAAGAGAGAGAGAGAGAGACAGAGAGACAGAAAGACAGAGAGACAGAGAGACAGACAGACGGACAGACGGACAGACAGACAGACAGACGGACCGACCGGACAGAGAGACAGACAGACAGACAGACAGACAGACAGACAGACAGACAGACAGACAGACAGACAGACAGACAGACAGACAGACAGACAGACAGACAGACAGACAGACAGACAGACAGACAGACAGACAGACAGACAGACAGACAGACAGACAGACAGACAGACAGACAGACAGACAGACAGACAGACAGACAGACAGACAGACAGAAAGAAAGAAAGAAAGAAAGAAAGAAAGACAGAGAGAGAGAGAGAGCGAGAGCGAGAGCGAGAGCGAGAGAGAGAAAAAGGCGGCAAAAGACCATTTGATGCCCATGATACTTTCGTTTTACCAATCTTGCTTTCTACCCATGTTTAATGGATTACACATTACAAACCAAACGGTAGCTACTATGTCCAATATGGTTTTCGTTTCTCCACATTCTTAGGGAAATGCCACCATTTCTGAGCACTCTGGTGGTTGGTGACAGTTGGTGGGCGTCACAGCCATAGCCACCTGTTTCACCAAGCATGACCCCAAAAACTGAATCTTTAGACAGGACCCAGGTCTAGTTGCTTTGTTTGCAATGCGTTTCCTCATGATTGTTTGTTATCGTGCTTTGGCCCATGTATTGGTACATGCTGTTACCCTCCAGTAAAAATACCCTGGCAACAAAAAGCATCATTCGTGACAGGTGAACCGAAAAAAAGGTTGGATTTTGCATTGTCAGCTAAGCTTACATTGTGGCAGATACTGCTGTTCCAATTATTCAAAGGCTATTCAGCTGCGTAGTGTCAGCAGCGTTCAGCCCCTGTGCGACAATGAGTCGACTGTCGACAAATCTGAGAGCTGCTGTGCTAGTCGCCAAGCATTGCCCACTACAGTACTAAAGCTAGTAGTCGAGTTGCGGTGGAGAAAGCACGAGCAGTACTTGGCGGATGCTACCAGTCACCCTGCTGAAAACTCATGAATCTCCCACAAATGCGGGTTGGAACATTAGTTTCTTATTGTGAGGGTCGGTGTGTTGGGTCAAAAGTGCAATCAGCCTCGGGGCTGTTCATGACAGCGGAAACACGAAAGTAAATGAGGATCCAGGTTATGGAAAAGAACTGCACGTTGGTAAGAAGCAAGCATTTGCTCATTCATTCTATGCAGCCATTACCTGAATAAACAAGCCGTGAGCTGTGCAATCCGCCCAGCATGAGTTGTTGCACGTTGGAGGCAATACCAACATTCCCAGCGATTGTGAGCACATTTTGCACATGACGCAAGCTTCGAAGATTCAACATGGGTCACTTCTCACTAACTATGAAACCTCAGCAATTAGTCAGGTTGATCAACTGTGATCAATCACTACCACAAAAACTATTAAGATTAATGATGACTAGTGAGAGAGGCCATACAATTTGCACATACCTGATTCATCCTGACTCTTTGAATTGTTCTTTCGTAGGTTTCTTTACAGGTCTTCCAGTTTGCATGTATACATTTACTTCCACATTTGAGATAATTTGGTTGAGAGGTGCAGTGCTACACATGCCTGGCCCCTTTTCTGGCTCAGCATGGCTGGGGCGGATTGGATCCGATGGCGATAGAGATGACTAGTTGATTATTAACCATCCTAGTTTGCTAATCATGTGGGTTATCATACTAGTTGGTTATCAAAGTTACCAGCCAATATTGACCATCCATGACTAGTTGGTTATCATACCATGAACATGGTTATCATACTAGTTGGTTGGTTATTACTAGTGTGCTAATCATGGTTATTAACCAACTAGTTGGTAATTAACGATAATCATGTGGGTTATCATACTAGTTGGTTGTTTATCATCATGACTAGTCAGCCATCCATGTTCATAGTTACCAGCCGACCAGCCGGTCTTGACCTGGAGGCGACCAGCACAACTCGAATTGGTCACCGTTTCAATGTTCCTCACAGGAGGGTTCCCAGGGAGTAGTCGGACTGCCCTGGAACTGATCAGCTGGCGTTAGTTCCATGGGATCCCTTGATATGGCAGTTTCTCCAGCCATAGGGGGCCCAAAAAGAGGTTTTTACGTTTTTACTACTAAAAGTGATTATTTATGGATGATTTGGGGGCACCCCTATTTTGAAACAACCTTCGTAATCCCTGTAATTCCCCATGTTGATGTCAAATAGCATTGAGTTCATTAGTTGATTCGTGAGTTCATCCTATCAAAAGACATATGATGTCGTTGCGCTACATCAAGTAGCTGGAAGGGATGATATAGTCATTTAGTTCCATGAAACGCCGTCAGTTCCACAGGTTACCCAGCCCAGTGACCGGCTCGCGACCAGTTCCATGTTCCAGGGCTGCCAGCTGCGAGCTGCGTCGTTGAAGACGCCGGACCGGACTAGCCAAGCTACGGATCGGCACAAAAGGGACGCAACCAACGCGGTGGAAAGCCGCAGGGCAGAGCAGATTTGCAACTGACATCGTGGGGACATAAAGATCTAAGGAGTTCGAAGCTCTACAGGTCCTGCCACAGGTTTATTTGGATCATATTAGGGGATCATGTGTGGGAAAGAGCCATATTTGAGGATCATGTGTGTGGGTCATACACTTGGATCATTTTGCATCAAGAGTGAAGATTGCGAGTTTCCAGTTTGGAAGCTTCATTTTCTCCAAAAAAGTCGCCGACCTATTGGAGTTTAAGTTGCGATCTCAAACCATGCACAAGCTCACAGGGCGCTTGCATTTCGAATAAGGAAATGTTCAAATGAAAGAAATGGTGGGTAGCAACTCGGAGGTTGACTCCGGACGTGTAAGTCTGACAGCAACTCCAGGTTTTTTAGACTTTTGGTTACATGGTTTTAGGTTTCACCAAGATCACCAAGTGAGGTGGTGTAAAACCCCCGTCAATTAAATTTAATAAGGACATGCTCCACTTTTCCAAGCCGGCGTGCATTCACTGTAAAACGAAAAGGAATTAAAAAAACGATAACAGGCTCATGGCTTGAATTCTGCCAGCACCTTTTCGGATGTATGGAGCATCCGGGTCCAAACCGATAACAAAACGATAACAAAAACGATAGGGAAATCTTTTCCAAATTAGACTTTACATCAGTCCCTATTCGTATGAATTCTACTGGCTCTCTGCAGTGTCACCGCTATTATTGTTCAGCAGTTGGAAAGATCGGAACACCCTCACGTATAGCATGTAGAGACAGAGTAAGCACAAATCAAGTTTTTTTTTGGCAGGCCGCACAGTTCCTTGTGTTTCTGCTGCGAATGTGGTTTGGTATCATGTTGCATGCGGGTTTTACTGTAAAACGATAAGGAATAAAAAAGCGATAAGGTTGAAACGATGTCATTAGATTTAAAAAGGGGTTTTCTCACTCCCTCAAGTGATGCTGTTCAACTGTTCACTTAGGTTGGCTCATGTTTGGATACCTAAGGGTACCCACCCGGCGAATGGTAGACATAAAACTAGCTCATTGAATGGCGAACCGGTGTTTCACAGACCTACCCTATGTGCCAAGATCATGGCACCCCAAAAGCAATGGTTTCTTAGTAGAATTAAGCCCACTATGTTCACTTAAGTCTTTCAGATATCTCTTGCTTGATCATGATCCTAACCTGCAGCGTCATGGCGGTGGCAGGCCTCACCACACACGGTGTCATACTGGAGCCCTGTCACAACAGACGAGGGCGACACCTATTACTACAACCTGGAAACAGGAGCGGTGCTGCAGGTGAAGAGCTGCTGAAGGAATCTTTGACTGTCCGAAAATGAATTGTTGCATCCAGTTGTACCTGACTGTACCTGTATAAAGTGATATAAAGTGAAGAGTTTGCAGTTCGAAGCCATCATCTTGGTATGTGGGCAGCTTGCAGCATGTATGCACGCGCTCTTGTTGTCATGTGCTTGCCTTCTCTGGAAACATGTGTTTGCAAGTGTTGACCACCTGAGGTGACCACCTACCCAAAAAGCTAGCCTCCGAATCAATTCCTGAAATGTTTACATTGGTTGGTTTCATCATCAAGAGGAACTCTACCCAAACACCTTGATGAATACAATTCAATTTCCACACCTGTTTGGGTCGCTTTACCGTTCTGAAGTTGAAACTCCCTGCACCAAGGTTGGGAGGGGTGGGCATTGACACGAGGTCCAGCTGAGCTCTGTATGGCCCTGAAAAACACCTCAAGGGACCATTGGGCTTGTTAGTGTTGAAGCTTCAAAACGGTTGTTGCTTCAATGACTAAATGGCTAAAAGTGTTTGTTGCCCCCCAATCATCATGTGTCACCCGCCAAAAAATCACCTTGATAGCCACAAAATCCAAAATCACCATGTTTCAATCAGTACACTATCACTGCCGATGTTCTGAACACCTGACTTTCATCATTGATATGATCCAGTATATATGTTTTTCTTGTCCATGACGCTCGTGATAAGGACGGTATGTATTTTGTTTTTGTTCCCCTTAAAGCCTTATGAAGCAACTATACTGGATCCATAATTGAATTAACCACATGATTAATGGTCAAGCCATTGTTCGTTACAACCGTCATACTGGATCAATAATTGAATTACTGGATCAACTATACTGGTCATAAATGATAACCATGACTGTTATTAACCATATCATTAAAGGTCATCATTATAGCCTTAACCATTATTAATGGATCCATGTTATTAAAATGGTCATCATCAATGGTCATCATTATAGTTCATAATATTCATCATTAATGGTCATCATTATAGTCCATACTAATCGTTATTAATGGTCATCATGAATGGTCATCATTAATGGTCATCATTATAGTCCATACTAATCATTATTGATGGTCATCCTTAACTATATTATTTAATGGTCATATCAATGAAGCTTGTTGGATCCATGTTTCCATAGCGCCATGGTGCCATGCTGACCGGGTCAGTGCCGACCCACTGGGTCAGCTGTGCGCTCTGCAGGAGAAGCAGCTTGGGAGCTTCCGCCTGGCGGACAGGCACGGGTCGCTACGCCCAAGCTGTTGGGAAGTGCCAGGTTTTGAGTTCCTTGGGAGGTCCCATAAACGCTTGGAATTGGCACTCCACATTCAAAAATTGGCAGAGTATTGCCATGAACTAATTCGTATCAGGCTGGATTTTCTTCACTTGGATGTGCATTTGGGCTTATAACTGAGATCGAACCACGGTTAACCATATAGCTGGTAGCTGAACTTAGCCAAGTACAACAATTCCCAACCGTCCCCTTGTCACCATGGGAGTAGCCTAACCGACATGCTTGATGCTCAAAGCCTTCGCTCAAGGCCAAACTGCAAACGCTTTGTTGCCCAATTTGGATGGGCCACAGGCGTCAGTCAATGCAAGGACAAGAGCCAGTGACTGCCAGTGATCAACTAATTGTGTCAACTAATCATAATCAAGTACGATTGATATGTGTTGGTTTGCATCTGTATGATTCACTATTATTCCTCTTAACTTCTCACTGTTTTAAGCAGGAGAATGTCATGCCCTGATCAATCATTACACCATGGACCCTTCGCAGCTGTGGAATTCTGAATCTTTGAATCTCCGAATCTCCCAGCAAAGAATTTGCGAATTGTCGTTCTCGCATGCGAACTACTGATGCCCAAAAAACTGACAAGCATGACTATCAACGACCTTAGTAACATTGGAATAGTCGTTGTTATTCTTTTCACACTTACCCATATCCAATGCTGAAACCTCATACCATTTGGTCAAACAGTAATTACTTAATTCCGACTTATGTATAGTTGGCATAACCTGATTTGTCATAAGAAAACCTGTGACTAACTTGTTAGAAGCTGACTTTCGATGACCTGGTAAGCTACTTGTTCGTTAATACTGTGTAGTATGTAGCCTGTTGTTGACTCTTTTCGGCCATGACGCATCATTGGCTCATCGCCGCCCGTTGCTGATCTCGCAGCGATGACAACCGATGTGACCATCAGCGTGGTCGCTTGGTTCGCAGGTCACGAAAAGCACATGGTGAAGGGTTTACCAGGGTTGATGATGGTTATCACAGTGGTTAGGGAATGTAGGGAGTAGTCATGATTAGGTTATGTTATACAATCAGGGGGAATGGTTGTGTTTAATCATGGGGAGTTAAGCTGATTCATCCTGGAGTTGATGGTGTTTTTGTGATGGGTGATCACAGGAGATAGACGTGAATAAACACCGTTGAGTCCATGGTGGAGAATGAACGCTGGACAAGTTTAGGGGGTGGTAGCAGCAGCAAGCACCAAGAAGAGTGGATGATTGTTGATGTACTATGCATCTAGTGACACATTCCACTATCATGGAGTTGATTCTGCAGTGCTTATCAAAAGCCATCGTGTATGTCAGGTAGCCAGCAACCGGCCACTATTAGCCTTGCCAGGTATAAGACAAAGCAACCCATGGACCGCGCAGCGCACCCACAATGAAGTGTTTTAAATCAACCAAAGCAAAAAAAAAAAAAAACTGCTCAAAACCTCACAGTTTCACCTTTACAGTGCGATTTCTTGCTGCAACACGATTTGGCTGTGGGTCAAAACCCCGTACCCCTGGTTCCCCTATCATTAACCATTGTTTCCCTTATTATTGTTGGTCATTATCCCCTATTATTGGTTGGTTAATATTGACCCATAGCCATTTGTGAAGTGACAGCTGGCCATAGCTGGCCAAAGCTCTCCCCAGGTCACCCTGTCTGGTGAGCGCTTGGATCTGCAGCTGGACGCCACAGCGCGCTGCGTGGGCCACGTGCGGCAGCGCTGCGTCGAGCACTTTGGTTTGCGCGCGCGGCTGGCGAAGCTTCTGCAGGAGGATCGGCTGCTGGAAGACGAGCTGCAGCTCGAGGAGGCGCAGCTGGAGCTGGAGCTGCTGGATGGGGATTTTGCATGGCTAAACATTGGCAGATGATGATTGGCATGGCCAACATTGGCTAACATTGGCTAAGCAACAGGAGAATCGGAGAATTGGCATGGCTAACCAGCAGGGGATTGGCATGGCTAACATTGGCCAAGCATCATTGATTGGTGGAGGATGCTAAGCATCTTTGATTGGCGAATGATGATGGTTGTTTAATAAAGGAGCCATGATTGATGATTTATATGGCCAACGATCATGCTCAAACTAAAAGTCATTGTTTACTGCCGGTAGGCTACATGTTTTTACCATGCTAGTGCTTATCAGTGTTGACGGTAGGTTGTGGCTCAAACCATGATATGTTCATCACTGTTTGGTGTTTGCATTGTTCACTGCCAATGACCTACCGTCAACACTCAGTGACCATGCATTCACAGCTGTCCACTCTGTGTTTCCAAAACTCATGTTTACATAGTAGTCACTAGCATTAGACCCAGGAGCGAACTGGTGCTGAAAACCGAAGTAACATGGTTTAACCAATCATATAAATATAGTAAAGGCAGGGATATCAAGGATAATTGTGGCTAATTATGCGATTCTCAACTTCGATGGTTTGTCGGAAGTGGGGGTTTGAACAAAGATCTTTGAATGGACAACCACCAGTTAGTTGGACCAGCTCGCCCGTCATCTACCGTATCCAAATATGAGTGACTTCTGAACACCGGGATCTCACATGAATCAGTTTTAAATGAACAAACCTACCTACATACATACATATATATATATAATATATATATTTTTTTTCTTATTTCAAACACAATAGCAAAAATACAACTGTGCATTATGTATGTATCATTGTTGATACTTGTTTACGGGATCATTTCTAGTAAATATGACAGATCATGTAATTATACCTACTATTTACCAGTACGTATCATTATGTTTTGACCCAGCTATTGTTGTGAATTGTAATTCGCCATCATATTCATTCCTTATTTGGCCATTATTCACCATCGTCTCGCATCATGAGAATAGTCATCACCATCAATCCTGCTCAAATTCAGCCAAAAGATAACCCGACTCCCCCAATTCTCATCCCTCATTTATCAACCATTATTCCTCAAATCATCAACCATAAATTCAACAAAACCATCACCTCCATCATTTCTTCCCTCATTCCATCATTATAACCATACCTGGTTGGTGGTTTCAAGCATTTTTTATTTTCCCTGGTAACTATATAAGCAAATACTTGGTTGACAACCATTTCTTCATGACGGGGTGGTTCAACCACCTCAACTGGATAACTTCAGCACAGCATCACCTCGTCATCATTCACCCGCTGCCGCTGCGCTGCAGGTGGCGGTGTCGGCTTCGTTGGATCTCCAGCTGCTCTTCGAGGACGGCGGGGGCCCCCTGGCGGCGGCGGAGCGTGCCGAAGAGCTGGAGCTGTACCAGGTGCGCCGTCCGGCGCCAGGGGTCCAGGGCGGGACCAACCGGTGGATGGATGTGAGGGTTATATGGGGGGGTTATATGGGGGTTATATGGGGTTGATTAGTGGGATTGATTTGGATGTATTTAGTGCTTATATGTGCTTATTTATTGGGAAAATTGTGGTCATCGGATTTTTTTGTGGTGAATTGAGAATTGATTCATCAATTATGTTGAGTGTAAATAGTGGAGTTGTTCATGGGTGATGATTGGCAGTTCGTGGTCAGTCATGGTTGGAAATGATGGTTTATGGATTTTCGCGGGGTCAGAAACGGCAATATGGTCAATTACGGCTGGCAATTGTAGCAATGGTAGTGGTGGTCAAATGGTTGGATTTGTTTGACTTCACTAGAATGTGTGGCTAATTATGCCATGAATTCTTCGATGGTTCAGAAGGGCTGACAACTACAGTAAGCCACTGATTTTGATCGATGGCAGCTGATCCCAGCACCAGGTGGATGAGTTACGTGTCACCAATGGTGGAGGATGAGCCGGTGCGATTTTGGTTGGTGGTGAAACACACGCGTGCAACATGTTTTCACCGTGAAACATGGTATATTGGTCCGTGGGAGCTTCCACCATCAACCGCTGGTTTTCGAACAGATGTGATCTCAGATGCAGAAGCAATCCGTTTGAACATGAAACGCATTGAAACGCGCGGCAAATTGCTGACTGGTTGTTTCAAAGATTTTATTTTCCCTACTTATTGTTAAGAAATGGTTGGTTGACTAATATGTTTCATGGGGGTTGAAACCACCAACCAGATTGTCTTTCCCCTAGACAATGGGAACCAAATCCAACCATTGGCAAAGCTCCTTGGCCCAAAACACCAGGTTTGAAAAGATCCGCATGATCAGCACTTTGGTAAAGTCCTACCACTTGGATGATCAAGTCAGCCACTGGTTGGAAACCTTTGAAGTAGTACAAGCCCAGTCTTGGGACCATCGTTGCTCACCTTATCATGATTGATTCATCAGTCCTAATGACAATCATATCAATCAAGGTCATCAACTATTTTCTAAACCAGCTACCATTAGCCACTTGCTTTGGAAATGCCCACATGGGTGTTTCTTTAAATAGAGGGTACGCCTAAATCACCCAATAATGATCATGTATAGTAATAGTCCAACCATTTTGGGTGTTTCCCTATTGTGAGAAACCACTACATCATGAGTCACTGGTAGAGTTTCTTGCCAACCACTTAGCATGGGATGATCCAGTCATGCCACGCCCCAGGAAGCTTTGTGCCACATCCGCTCGATCCCTCATGCACCACGTTTGACGCGGGCGGAGCGTGAATGTTTTCTCAGAGCCTCAGCGGCACAGTGAGTGTTCGCGGCTTGGGTTTTTTAAGGTGGTGGTTCCTGGTAGTTGGTGTTGTTCTTGGTCGTTGTTGGTCGTTGTTGGTCGTTGTCATTAACCGGTGAAAGGGATTGCAGGTATGGAATGCTAGAATTCCCATACCCAAATCCCAGACCCTTGAAAAGTACAGAGTAGCACTCCCTGGTTACATTATATTAGATTTGCTGGTTAGCAAGGCATTTAGACAGCGAATGAAAGCGAGATGTCTATCATGCCTGGTAGTGGCCCTATAAGAAATGTTGAGTACCATTTTGCCCGTACAATCGCCACAGCCGTTGACAGACTCTGGTATTCCCTCAGGAAATGCCAAGAAAGCTATGCAGCCTTTACGGGACCGATTGGAGACCGCACCTGGACATAAAGTGTCGGTGGTTTCAAATCCTTGAGCTTGCACCAATGGGGAAACGCGGTGGTTTCAAAGGTGCAGTGGAGAAACCATATCTTTTTTTTTGCCCTGCAAGAAGATAGGGCGATGCTGATATCCAACCCATTGCCATGTCCCGGGGAGTTAAAGAGTTCAAATGCCCGAGGCCAATCCGTTTGTTTTCCCAACAATTCCTAAGTAGAACTAAGTAAAACTGCAAAGCCCTAGACCTTACAGCCAGGAACCTAAACCCTTCACTCCACATTCGACATTGGGCAGTGGGTGTAGGCATACAAGTGCATAGTATAGCCGCCAATCACAGAAAGACTTGCTTGAATGTCCCATTGGGAGGGAAATCATAGGGGCTGCCCATAAATAATTGGCCGTTTCCAGGCCAAGATTGATGGTTGGGTGGTGATTTTATGATGGTAACAATTTGCAAATATATTTTTTGTTTACATTCTATGTTCACTCGCAATCCTACACTCCAAGGTCTGGTTGATCTTGTCACAAGAAGTATGGTATGCAGCATGGTGTAACTGTACAATCAATGGCGAGGATTGCAACAATCGCTTTTGCCCTTAGTCTCAATCCCAATGGGGTCCCGAGCCTGTACTATTTCCATCATTCGGATACCTCTCTATTTGAACAGGTCGTGGTAAGTATCATTGTTCGCCTTATGCTGTAGCCCCGTCAGTTGCATGTTAATTGTGCCGGTGTGTGTTTGCCATTTGTCTCTCATCGGGGGGTTTTAGATCATTTCTTATCAGGGAGCTGTCGGCATAAATCCGACATATATCATCAATGATCTCTTCCCAGAGTGGCCTTGCTGAACTTTTATTCCAATTTTGGGGACATGGCCTCCTTATCTCAGGAGAGGCTCAGTTGGATTCCAGCTGGCTGTTGAAAACCATGGGTGAAAGGGTGGGGCCAGCAATGGTTTACAATGTTTTGTCACTGGAGGTTTCTTACAAAGGTCACGCTTTTGAAGCATGGATCCACATGCCCCAAAAACTGAGAAATTTGAGTGATTGGCCGTTGGATCAAATTGAACTACCGTAAATTCGAACCACCATAAATCCGCGTAGTGTTCATCAGCCTTGTGCTTTTTTGTAGTTTGCAACCTGGCAACGGAAAATAGTTCATTTGGAAATTTGCCAGTTAGCCAGGCTTGAAAATGATTTCCATCAGGTTCTCTGGAGGACAGACGGCTTTGAAACTATTGAGATTAAGAATCGAGACAGTTTGGTCAAATTCTACTACCTGTCCAATGGTGGGAAAGAACTATTGCTCACTAATTATAGTCATCTTTGGGAAAAAATGTGATATGAAATTGAATGCACTCTATGTGGTGGCTAAATAGCTCTCTTTATACCTATATATAGAAGCTCTTTTCTCATACATCAACGAAGGCATCCATAGACGTGCACGAAGACATAAGGCAATCATGCACATAACCATGGACATGAATGCAAACACATGGGTTTACCTTTGAAACACCAAGTGTTGTGCATGTCACAGAAGACTACGATTTATGTGCATTTGCAGAACCAGGGGTGTTTGCAAGGTTGGTGCATGGGAAAAGGAAGCGAGTTACTGTACTATTCACTTAATTACTTCATAAATTGTTCTTCTGATGGGGGGAACCAATCATGATTCTTATCGTCGTCGTCGTCGTCGTCGTCGTCGTCGTTGTCATCATCATCATCATCATCATCATCATCATCATCATCATCATCATCATCATCATCGACCCTGGGTCTTCAAGATGGCTCGCCTCCCTTCCTCAGGCTGGCGCTGACGGTCGTAAAGCACTGGCCGGTGAACTGGACAGCGGGGCATGCGGGGCTGTAGTTTGATGCAGATGTTGATGAACGGGAGAGGCACCCTCCAGCTATACGTAGTTCCATCAGCCACCTGACCATATAGTCAAATCTATCTTATCTATCACCTCACGTCTAGCTACCAGACAAATTGTATAGCTGTGGCTTTTTACTCGGAAGTGTATCTGAGCTTTTCTCGCATCAAAGTAGTCCGGCATGTAGCCTAGCAGAGCAACAGGTTCTAGCACTTGCATGTTCCAGGTGTCCCTGCTGAGAAATTTGTTTCTCTTTGTTCGCTTCCAGGTTCGTTTCTCCTGTTGGTAATGAAGACACATAGCGCGGTGGCGGGAGAAACCCTGCGGACCCATCTAGGTGGCACCTAGCATCAGCTCATTTCTCGGCTTCACACTTGCACCTAATATGTTTACAAAGTGGGCTTTGTGCAAACGACTGTTGATCATGTTTTCCAATGAACGATCCATTTACCGTCAAAACACCATATAATAATAATGGTTAAAGTGAAGGATCCATTTCGTATCCGCAAGGCCAAATGATTCCAGTGAATCATAAGTTGTTCGAGGGAAGGTGAGGTCCAATCCACGGGAAACTATGGAGCCCCAACTGGGTGCGACCAGCACTGTGGACACAATCAAGGAAGGAGCGAAAGCTTCTGGGATGTCACATTTGCTTGGCATACGAGCGCTTGGTATGTACCTAGCATGGGGGCCAAGCCACTATGGCCTGCCATGTTTGAGGATTTCCGGCTGGTGGTTAGGAAGGAGCTTAATTAGGAGCCAGGCGTATCCCCGTGGCCCTTTTAAAGGGGGAGCGGTTTGGAGCTACCAGGACTGGCCGTTCACCAAACGGGAGTTGAGATGGGACTGTAGATGGAGTTGGTTCCGGTCACCCGCTGACCATTGGTCAAACACAATCGCAGGTGATCAATGCTGCCTGCCAGCCTATCATCAATGACAATATGAGCAACAGCTGGTCGGTTTTCAGAGATCATTGACCTGTTGAACCGAATGTTTGGTAAGCGAATATCTCTCGCCAGTATCAACCAATACGTCTGTTGATGCTGTGTCAGGACACCCATGGCTACTCCTAGCAACTAAAATTCCTTTCCATTATCAAGTGGCAGAAGTCATTGTAGCCCCTGTCATCAACGGTTGTTGCGATTTGTGATCAACCAGTATCATTATCGTCAACCGCTATCATCAAGTAACTGTCAAGTGGTTGATGATATCATCACTGTCAGCATTTGTCAAGTATCATCATCCACCATCACAACCCACTACGATGAACAACATTATTAATCATCAACTGTCATATCATATCATCAACCATTATCACCAACCAGCATCATCAATCATCGTCACAAACCAGTATCATCAACCACTATCATCAACTAGTACTCTATGATACTTTCATGTCTCAAATCATCCATCCAGATTATCATCAACTGTCATCATCCACTTTCATTATCATCGGCTCCAATCAATAGATCATCAACTATGTCTACTGGATTGTGATCAACACTGTAATCAACACTATTAACAATAACCATTATTAGCCTTTGTTACCCATTAACAGCCATTAATGATAATCACTCCAATCACGATGTCATCATTATTATCATCAAGTAGTTTTATCAACCAGGATCAGCAACTACTGTCACTCCAATCACTTGTTTGGTTCGTGGTTTCAATCATTTTTCCCAGTACTAACAGCTATGGTTGGTTGGGTGGTTGGAAAAGGATATTTGTCATAAGTGGTTGGAACCAGCAACCAGTTGTATTTTGTATCTATGAATGTTTTTCCTGATTACAATACCATTGCTCTCTATTGCTATTCAACTATTACTCTATATCACGATTATCACTTCATTGAAGTCATCCTGTTTATTGACCAAATGTAGTACTATTTTTGGTAACCAAATGGAACACCATGGTTAACCCACTACCATATTAACTACCATGGTTATTATTTACCAAACCAACCATTTTTGGTGGGTTATTGGTTGCCCTACTTTGGCATCAGGAGATCTTGGGCCTTTCGCTTCTGCAGTTCATCGGTCCCCGGAATGCAGAGTGGACAATGGAGGATGCTAGGCACCCATGGCTGGTTGGTTGAGTAAGCTCGGTTGAGGTTGGTTAAGGTCGGTAGCATTTGGACTACATCAGCGGACAAGTTTTTGACCAGAAATGGGAAGCAGTGATTGGTAAAACAAATGATCAAATTGAGGTTTACATGATTGGTGCTTGCATTTGCCAGCAAGTTTGAACATACAAACGAGTAATTAGGAACGGCTTGTGACCGTTTGCTTCAGAAGGGGGGTTGACCCATTGCCACAGACAATTCCAGGCGCCTTTGCATCATTTCTTCCAGATGTCCTTTAGCTGTTTGGTCGCAATCCTTTAGCAGTTTCATGCAGTTTCAAACTAGATAGGAGGCGCTCGTTCTGCTACAGGACCAGATTGTGTTGGTGACCCAATGGATCCACAAATGACCAGCTGCCGTGGCCCACAGGGCTACTTCATGACGAATCTGATACTGCTTTATAGTGGCGAATCTGATGGCCATGCAACCCGCAAACCAATATATACCAAGCGTGCAAGGCATTGCCACCTTAGTTGCTGGCTTGGGATGATCCAGCCCCCTAGTAGTTTCCTGGTCCTTTCCCGGCATTTGGTTGGCAACATTAGCCAACCAATGGGAGGTGAACATTCCAGCCGTTGGAGTGGTCATTTATGGGTCACATTCGGGGACCCGAGGGCCCACAGCCCACAAACAGCTGGATCTCCCCTTCTTGACCTCGCTTCCCCGTACTTGCCCTGGCACTGTGACCTTGGGTTAGGGGGTGTTTTGAAGGGGACCCCAATCATGAACCAATACCCTGAAACAAATACGAGTTTCTTGCGTTTTTTGATTAATTTATATTGATACTGCTCCTTTGATTTGAAGTCTTGCAGAGACTGGCTGGCACAGGTGGCTAATGATGATTTTCTTAAAAACTAACCGCCAATTGTTACCAATTTTGTTAACCTTCGGTAGCAATTGTTAACTAATTGGATTCGCCCTTTTGTAGAAACAAAACTTTTTTTTTGAAAGAGAAAGCCTACTCCACAGGGGGGGCCCATCAGTTTGTTCTACTGCACTTGAATTGTCTTTAAACTGCCGCAGTCAACAACCCCGTTTGAAAAAGAGGGAACACATGAAATGTATTTTCCAACCGTGTGTTTTTTTTTAACTTAGGGCTTCGTGCGTTATACCATTTGTAATCATAACCATGCATCATTCAACATATAGATCGTTGACATCCGGGTTCATGATGGAGGTTGATACTTGCCATGTAACATACTTAGCCTTGCATCATTGAACATATGGCTATGGGTCGATGCTAACCAACCAACTGATGGAGGATTCACCAACAAACTCATAAAAAACAGCCTGGTTAATGATGGGGGAACCATGGGGACGAAGGGTGAACTGGCCCACAGCTATATCATCAAAGGATGGGGGGTTAACAAACTACCTACGTTTCACCCCCGATCCTTCTAGCAGTTCACCCGGTGCACTTCTTTGGCAGATTTCTTCGCCTTTCTTCACGGCTGATCTAAACCTGCTAGGATGGTGGTTCATACGGGCAAGACCTGCGGTTGAACCGCCTGCCAGGTCCAAAACATGTGAATTTTGCGTGAGGAGATCAGTGATCAGACGTCTGAAGAATCAATAAGCAGTAGGATTCTGGATAGTTTGGATCGTTCGGATCTATTTGGATCAATTTGGATCATTGAAATCCTGAATCTATTTCCGATCATTTTGGCATGCTTTTCGCCGAGTGCTGAATCTGATAGGACAGGTGCTCAAACGGTCGGCGCTCAATTTTGTATGGGAGCTAGTACACCTAGTCCCAGTTGATTTGGTGGGGGCACACAAGGACTTTCGGGAGGAAGGTGTTTACTACCAGAAGTGGACCTGTTAATCCCCGGATCCTAGCGATTGGTTGAACACTGGCAGATAGTCGTTGGTAATGGTGACTGTCACGTCGAGGGGTCTCGCAACCAACCATTGAAATTCAAAGCAACATTTGCCAGTTTCCGATGGAGGTCTATGCAGTTCCTTGTTCAAAGCGATAGGTTGGGGACTAGCTTTGGGGGTCCCGCATCTATGAAGAAACCCACGTTAGAACCAATGCTTCAGATCTTGTAGGACTAAGTCGACCTAGGTTTTCCAGTTTGAATGCTACCGAGAAGGTGGCGGAGATCTTGGGAGCTCACATGAGCTCACGCCTCGGTGGGTTTTTGGTCTGACGACCTAGCCTATGCTTCCAGTCACCACCAGAGTAGGCAACCAGTCTGGCTTCTACCATTGTTGTTTGGGGTTGGTTACCTGTTATAATGGTACCTGAGCAAAGGGGTGGGTATTTCCATAGTAAGTGGCTAATGGTTGCATATATGATGGCTGGTTTAGTGGTTCATGACCGATTGGTTACCTGCAAAATGGTGACTGGAAGCATAGGGCTTGGTATGACACTCTCTTGAAAGACGGTGTTGCTTCGACACTCTTGGTATGACACTCTTGTGGCAAGACCTGTGTAAGACACACTTGTGGTGACACTGTTGTAAGACATTCCCGGTTTGGTTGTACTTTCTTCTTGGGACGCCCGTGTGAGACACACTTGGAGTGACAGCCTTCTAAGACACTCTCGGCACGACACTCTTGTAAGACACTGAGCGTGAGACTCTGATACTGTAAAAAGTTTTGGTGCGATACTCCAACGACACTCTAGCGAGACTCTTCCGGTGACGCTCTTGTGGTGCACCCTTTGCTGTGTGACACTCTTGTGGGGCACCCTTTGCTGTGTGATACTCTTGTGGGGCACCCTTTGCTGTACGACACTCTTGTGGGACACTGCTGTGTGACACCGTCCTACGACACTCCTGCGGGAAATTCTTTTATGACACATTATGACGCTTTGATTGAAACTTGTGTGGGTTACTCTTGTATTATACTTTTGCGGGGCACTGTTGGTGGAGCACTGCTCTGGGAGATTTTTGTATGTCACTCTTGTCATGCATTCCTGTGGGCGCAGCACACCACCGCCACCGTCACCACCCGAAAACACCAGCACCGACACACGATAAGAAGGCCAAAGCATAGGCTGTTGACATGATTTCCGACATCTACGTCATTTATCCGCTGCACAGAATGACCACGCAGAGCCGCAAGTCAGACATGAACGAAACCACATCATGCCAACCGGACGGTGGCAAAGTGTGAGTGAATGCTTGCGTGAGAGCGCTAAGTGCTCAGCCAGGTTCCGTGAACAAATGCAGGCTGCTGGTCACAACTGATACCGCGCATTGCCTGTGCTTATCCTGGGCGTCGGCGGAAGGAGGATGACAGAGCTCCAAGCGCGCAATGCCTTTGATGTGTCCTTGCTCACCAAGGATGTGGTTGGCTACGGCGCATTCGCCGGCGATGTCCACAGATGCTTGACACCAAGCGAGCAGATGTTTAAAAGAGTCGGTTTCACGTTCTGTTTTGCGCCGACTCTTGCAGATTTGATCGGGGTTCTTGTTGAGACCACCAGCTGGACACGTTTCCACTTTTGGATTTTGTCAGGATACCTTGCCTCTTGCGCGGAAAATGCCGAAGAGCATGTGCAAAGCGCCTTGGGGGCGTATCAGGCAGCCATGGCTGACATGGAGGAACACTTCGGCTTGCTCAGCCGGCAGCGGGCAATTATATATAGGTTTGCTAGACCCTTGGCTTAGAACATTCTTGTTCGAGGGGCATCTTGACCAGCAGCTGCCAAGCAAAACACGTGTATTTGTTCGTGTTCTAGTTTATCCATGGCAAGCATTTGCAGTTTGAGGAAAACGTTGCACCTGGGTACCCATGCAATTGTCCACCAAAATGGTTTTCAATGCCGGACCCATGCATGTCTTGCAACATTGTCATTAGGGGCCCATCCCGTCACGTCAAGTTGCTACAAATTATGTAGCGTTTTCTTTCGTTGTGGGTTCGAAAAACAATGTCAACATGCACACCACCAGCCGATGCGCATTGCACATTTGTCGTTGCATTTTTTCCCTGGTGCCCAGGTTTGCTTGCAAGAAAGCCAAAAAGTATTTTCCACTTCGATTGTTTTTGCAGATGCATGTGTGCAGTTTGAATTCGGTGATTGCATGACAGGATATAAATACATTGTTTTGAAAGAAAAGTAACAACCATGGTTGATAGTGCCCAATGAACATGATGATGATCATGATGATGATGATGATGATGATGACGATGAAGATCGTTGGCGGTCAATGATGGTCAATGATTCAATGATGTTGCAAATATATCATGGTGATTCATGGCGTGATTGTAACTCGCTGCTGCAAAGAACCATAGGATTGCGGTCATTTTGTGGCCTTGGCACCGGGATTGATGCCCGCAACCCTCAAATGCGCAGACATTTTCCGCTGGAAGCGCATGCAATGTGTTGAGGAAATTGTTTGTTTTTTTCCCCTGTCCATCCATTTGATTTACATTATTTGATCGAACAATCCATAGTTATCCATGTCATTCCTCTATTAAATCATCAATCACTGCGCAGGAGTTGAGTCCCCTGAACCCCGTGCGCTTGGGCCTGTGCCTCAACTGCGCCGTTTTCTATCGCGAGGCGCGTGCAAAATGGGATGGGAACCGGTTGACCATGCCATCGAGGTCCAATGGTGGCTGATGATTGGTGATTGTTCGTTGTGGCCAATGAAATTGGACCAGTAATTTTTTTGCTACCGATCTTGCATTGGTGATGGTGGATTATGGTGAGTAATTACTGGCTATCGATTCATGGCGGCAACATGTGATACAAAATTTTTTGGCAATTTTGCGCATGGTGCATACCTTCCCGTACCCATGCTATTCGTTGGTTTTAGCATGTTTTAGCCACCGGATGGTTCCTGAAACAATCACAGGATTGTCATGTAACCCACTGGTGTGAAAATTCTTTTGGGTGAGAGTCTTGTGTCACACAGATGCACGCAAGAAGCCTCAAAGCTTCATAAAGACTGGCAGATGTCAATTGTTGACCTGGCATGGTGTTATCCAGCAATCATTCATTGTTTTGAATAATCATGAACGACGGTCAAAGTCAACGCAGTCACCTAGCACAGTTTGCAGGAGTCATGATCCATAATCAATTAATTAGTACTTATCACTTACTGACAAATAGTGTGTATAAGAAATTACTGAACTCATGGTATATGTAATCATTTAATTAGCACTTATCACTGACCTAAATAGCATTGTTTAAAACGTGTTAACGTCAATTAACTTTTTACAACTACAAACCGAACCCAGTCAGTGATTATTGACCATGAAATGGACCATGGCTTTCACAATAATCACCATGAGCCATTCTCAACCTGAGTCCATAGTTAGACATCCATGAACCATTCTTAGCCATTAAATCCGTTGGGTTGACTGGCTCTGGAGATGAAGGAACCGTTCCGACCTCCTGCGGTGGTGTACCCACAATTTCGATAGTACTTGCGAACACATGGCTTAGTTGATGCTTAGTCAGGCTTAGTCAGGCTAAGTCATGAATGGTCATTGATGGTAATATCAGCCATGCTTAATTGTTTGGTAGTGTGAGAACGCTTCTATGCTGAATTAAGCTTTTGAACAGGTTTGTCAGAGTGGTTTAGTGGAACTCCCACTGCTAGTCACTAGTCAGTTGCTAAGTGTTCGCTGGTCTGGATGTCCCCCAGGTGTATTTGATGGTGTTTTCTGACGCAAGTCTCACAAGCATGGTGTCTTGGGTGCCAAGGTTGATCCAAACCTGAGGCTGATCAGCTTTTTGTATCCACTTTTGGTTCTGATGTCCTGCTACATGTGATGATATGTGACGTTTGTTTGTGCAAACCGCATGTTCGTTTGCATCAACTGCTGACATCAGGCCACATCAGGCCATACGCTCACCTCCTGCAAGACTTCCCGTAGCTTTGAGGTGCTGGCCTGGCCATGCCCGGTTGCCCTTCGGGGTCCTTCCTTGCGGGTCACGCCCCCTTGGGCAGGTGGTGAAGGACGAGCAGAGAGCTGTCAACATCGCGCGCTGTGCCTTCGATGACGCCGTGGGCTTCAACATGGGTAGAGGTGTGATGCAGGGAGCCGAGGCTTGCCCTCCCTGGATGCTATGAATGGACCTGGCTGGTGGGTCTTTACCCATGGTTCAGAATGGTTCATAATAGGGAATAATGAGCGACGGTAACACTTAAACAGACTTAAACAACTACTGCTTGCTGTGATGCACATGTCTTTTTCCTTGCAATTATGAACAAATGTTGTTTGACTCATATTTGTCATAAGGTTTGAAACCACCAACCAGGTACAAAGGGATGGATTGTTGTTTGCCATTACAAACAATGCAGTGTGGTGACAAAATTTGATGTTCTTGTATTGCATGCCTTTTTGGAACCAAGCTTCCCTTGCCAAATGACCCGGAATCATGTCGCGTTACTCTTGCAGATGAGACACAATTGAGCAGACTGATGTATGGACCACCAATGAACCAAAACGTGTCGAACAATCATGATCAGCTCAGATGCCTCAGCTTTAGCTAGGGTGAAGTATTTCTTAGGGTTTGATGAAGGGGTCAAGTTTCTGATTCGGACTGTTTTAGAGATAATGGTTGCTTTGAGTTGGCTGTGGGTCCAAACCCTGTACCTTTGCTGTGCCATGATTAATCGTTGCTTTCCCTAATTTGATGGTTATATCCCTCATTTACTGACCTATGGCCATGTATATTTTTGTTGATTTGGGGAAAACTTGTTCAGGGCAAGATGATGAATCAGAAGTCGATAGTTATACTGGTTTGATGGTTTTTTTTGCAAACATATTTCAACTAGGAGTTCGGGGAATTGAGGGGAGATGATGGGAAATGCAGAAACTTTACAGACATTTCATTTGCCCCCAATGAAACCAGCACAGACAGATAATGACTGTGATAGGGAATAGGTATTCATCCACAAGATCAAGGATGGCGTGCAGGATGGATTGCGGATGATTTGGGCCTTGGGGGGGTTGGGGGCTGTCATGGTTGGAGACTTGTTTCTTCGGTCTCCCATTTTTTAAATCCATATGAGCCTGCTTGACTGAGTTTCTCGGAAAGAAAAAGTAGCAGTTGCATGTGTCCATCACGTCCCAATGGGTGACGAGCATTGGCTCCAGGTTTTTTTTCTGTTGATCCACCTTCAGCGGAAGCAGCGGCAGGAGAAGATTGGGAACTGGAAGGCCATGACAAGGTGGGGCTGAAAAGTTGCCAGAGCTTGGGAGCTGCCCCCGTTTGATGGTTTCTGTTACAGCACCACAACACGGACATTCAACTGCTTTCGCACATGCATACTTAGATGTAATGTTTGCGGATTATCTCGCCAACAGAGTGACAAAGGTAGAGTGGTTTGGGTTTTGTTGCCATCCGTATCTTACTTCTGCTTGGTGGCTTTAAACTTTAAACATGGGCGCAGTGCTGTGTGCTCAGCCGCTCCCAGGCATCGGTGGCTCGACTGCTGCAGATGCTCCGGGATAATCTGACGCTGTGGACCCAGACGACGTCGGAGTGCGATGAGTGAACCTCGCAGCAGCGGCCCATGGATTCGTTGGTCCAGTCGCCAGCTTGGCCCTTCACCTGGTGAGGTCTGCTCCCTGGCCTTGCTTGAAGGCAACAAGTCGGCTGATTTGATGGGCTTAGGAGTGATATTCTTGATGGTTGCAACTGATCAAATTGGATAGTTCTTATTCATCATGCCGGTCAAAGATGCTTGTGAATTTGATTGTTTCATGACGCTTTACATTAATCATTCATGATTGATAGAAAGATCACTGCCATGTGGGAGATTGGGATGGCAATGAAACATTGCCTTTTTTGTTGAACAAGTGGCCAAATTTGAAAACTTGGATTTCCACCTAGCGAGTTGAATACCACAGGGTCAGTATTGACGCCTATGATTAGCCAGTTTCAACGTTATAGACCCTCAACCCTCATCTGCGCAATTTCGTGTGAACAACTGCCCAAACACCCTTGCAGTATTGTTGTCAGATTGGTAGTGTATGATGATGATAGGCAAAGAGGCCCTTGGCTTAGGGCATTCCATTTTCAAGTTTAATGCTATATTGTCAGGCTTGTATGTCTTGATCAGTAGTGCTAACATCTCGTGTAAGATTGCAGTATTGACCTTGCTGGTAAATGATGTACTACATGGATCTACATGGTATCACTCACTGTTTCTGCGTGAATTGGTGATCAATATCTAGGTGGTGGACTTTCAGCATTTTTATTTCCTCGTAAGCATTTTAATTTCCCCTACGTTTGGGTTGGTTGGTTGATTCATCTTCTTGGGTTGGCTTATAGCTCGTGTGGCTTTACCAGTCGGGCCACATGTGTGTGTTTGTGTGTGTGTGTGAGAGCAGGTGTGTCGTTGGCTTGTAGCCACCAACCAGATATGTCTCAGCACTGCTGACACCATGCTGAGGCATGCCTTCAGGTGCCCAATCGCTCAGCAACGGAAAAACATGATGAAACGAGTGCGGCTTTACTTGCTGCGAATCCTTCAGCTGTTGGGCCTAGTGGTTGGGCAAAACCAGGAAGGCCAATCATCTTCCGCAGCTTCCTGGGCTTTGGCCATTGATCAAGGGAGCGAATCCAATGAGTAGCGACCAACTCTTTGGGCGACCTGTGGAAACCAATGTGGCTGGCTATGCCAGATAGGATGTTGGGATATTAATTGGGATGTAGTGGGTAGCAATCAGAGGCGTCCAGTTCTGATGTTTGCTATTTTTTTTAATGGCTCTAATCTTGCGAGCTGGAAGTCGCTCTAGCTGTTTTCAGTCACTTTTTTGTCGGTTTCATGATTTTTTGATCGTTCAACATGGCGAGTGATATGGTTGATGGCTGATGGCTGATGGCTGATGATTCTCCATGAAGGACGGTTACTCATGAATAAGCATCAGGACGATAATTGAATAGGATTACATGACTGTTCATAATATGAATCTCCCATGATTAATCCCTCCTATTGATACACCTCCCTCAGTTGACTACCATGGGTGCAGCTGCCAGATTTACAGCGAGCAGGGGTCCGGACACGCAGCCGGCCGAAAGCGTCAGGGATGACATGCATCAGGTGTAGTTGGGGTCGGTTGGGGTGTCCCATATGTTCCATTAATCTTTGGACATTGTTTGGCTGGCGGTTGGGAAGGAGCTAAGAAACCAGGGGGATCCTGTTCTGACCCTCTCAAGGGGGAGCGCTTTGGAGCTCCCAGGAGTGGCCTAACCAAATGGTGTAGTTGTGGAATCTTCGCTCGCGAAAGACTTCAGATTTGGCGCCGGTCAGCTGTGTCCCATTTGGAGATGACATTCATTTGATAAATGGGGCCGTGATGGCGTTGCGCAGACCACGGGGTACACTGATTCCATCTACAAGTCTACTGGAGAATCACAATTGCTCAGCCAAAACTGATAGTAAGTCAGTACCCGTTTTTGTTTGTTTTCTAGGAAAGTGAGTGTTTGTGGATACATGATTTATACGTAATTATTTTTTCACGTATGAAATTTATGCAAAATATTCAGAGAGATGTGTATATGAACCTTACAATTTCTATACCAATGAAACCATACGTTCCCTGACTCCAGTAATGGACCACCAGAAAACATCACTGGGGTTATCTCAAACTCTCGTGAACTTGAGGCCCGCAGAGGCCGCAGAGGGTCGTGTTGGGAAGTTGTTGACGCAAGCTGCAAGCTGCTGATTCCTTTAGTGCAGATGGGGAACGGAACTGGCTGGTGGTTTTTAACATGTTGATTTTCCCTACGAATCATTTGGGATGGTTGGTTGGTTAGCTAATCTTTTTGAGGTGGCGTATAACTGCCAACCAGAGCAGCCAAGGACGGCTAAGAATTGACTGCAAGATGGCCAGATATGTCTTGATGAAATCAACGGATAGATTGATGGAGATGAGTTCTGGCTGCATTTTGTCAAGGGAAGTGCTTACGGATGGTTTTATTTTCTTCCACCAATGACAACTAATTCTTTTGATTGCTCCTTCGGCTTTCTCCTATCAACAATGATCATCAAGTCACACTAACCCATCATTAATCATCATTTACCATCATGAACCCTGTGATCAACCAGCAACCAGCCATAGAAGATTTGACGGTGTACTTACATAGAAACAGAATCATCAATTAATGTAACCATCACTACGCACCACTCACGACCATAGTTCATGGCCACTGACCATCACTCTCAAGCATCAATCGATATTACATGAGCACCATTCCCCATCATCACTCAGGATTTGTTTGACCCATGGGCCTTGATACCCATAATTGCTATTGTTGACGATCATCAACCATCACCATCATGCACCATCACCATCATTAACCAGCAATAAACCATCAATCAATATCAATAAGCCATGAATAAACGGTCCATTCCCCGTTTCTCACCATGCCACCGCCACTTTTCCGATTCCCATGGCATCGCCAGACGCAGCCTGCAACCGCTACAGCTGCAGACGGCCAGTGGATGCAGTACCAGACGGCCGAAGGTCCAGCGACGGGCTGGGGATGGAGGTGCCAACGGTGATGGCTGATGATGTTGGTGAAGAATGGTGGTTACACTCCAGCAATTTGACATGAAAATGGAAAGCAACATATTTCATAGAGAAGTTATGGGAAGTGATCCATTTATGGTGGATTTTCTATTGCCATGTTAAATTAGCTGAGGGTAAACGTGCTTAATGACGGAGGTTGATGATGGTAAATGATGGCACGCAATGCTGGTTAACTAATCATTGTTTGTGATGATTAATTATGGTTTAATGATGGTTGTTGATGATGGTTGTTGATGATGGTTGTTGATGATGGTTGTTTGATGATGGTTATTGATGAAGGTTATTGATGATGGTCATTGATGAATGATAGCGGATAATAGGAACACAAAGGCTCACGACGGCTTAGTCATGGTCAACTGATGGTGAATATAGAGTTGATGAAGGTGCTTATTCATGGTTCATGATGGTTAGTCATGGTTTGATGATGGGCGATGATGTTTAGATATGATAGCCATGGTTAATAATGATTATGTACCCATCGGCATAGTCAATAGTATGCCGAGTAATTGGTGATGGTAGATGTGATGTTTGATGTTTGGTAGTACCGCTTTTTTCTTGAGAAGTTGTAACTAAACAATCATCCAGGTTATGGGGCACAAATGTCACAAGTCAATATGGACACATGCGTACCTAAGACACTGGAAAAGAAACAACAAACTTGCATGCCGGCTTTGTCAATCTTTGCATTTCACCTCAAGAAGAGCTTGCAGGTACAAGTTGGATGGCTTTGGTGTGTTTGTTCGATACATGTGTGTTGTACGCAAATCATGAGATGGTTTGAATGATGAGTTTAGACAAGCGCATCGGCATCAGATGTCACAAATCACCAAAACTGCAATTACATGCCATGGTGCAGATGTGGATTTTTGGAAAGCCCAGTAAGTAACAGTTAGCCTTTTCAAACGGATTTTGATGGCTTTGGGTGGACTTACCCCTTGCCATCTTCGATATCCACCGGATTCCTGAGATTGGCAGTACATGCAACACTGTCCAAGCTGGAGCTAAATTGACCAGGGTCATTGGACGCTTGCAGTTTCCTATCATGTTCATTCTTGATAGTGGTAGCACTATTATACAAATTCTCTCATAAAGAGCAGCGTCACACACACAAATTGCACTTGCAACACCTCTTTGTTCTTGAAATGCACCTCTTTACACCCACCCGGACCCTGAGGCCAAGTCTATTACTACAACCAACAGACTGGCGAGACATCTTGGGAACTCCCAGCAGCGGCCGTGCAGTCCTCAGATTCAAGCGTTAACCTGCGAGTGGCGTGGGCCACTGTGTACTGGTTGATCCTGGCTCATGATGAAGCTGGGGGACAACGCAAGCAGAGGTGGTTGGAGGTGTTCCCTGTCAGTTGATGTGTGCACCCCAGCACAGCAGTGAGCAGTGAGACGTCAGGCGGCACAAGCGCAAGCACAAGCGGGTGCATACAATCCTTTTGCGCAAGCAGAGGCCCAGAAACTGGTGGCTTTGGGAGGTCTATGGTGAACCGCTGCTCCCCATGATGCCATGGGTGAATCAATGGTGACTATTCCTGGTGAAATGTGATGAAACTGGTCCAGTTCGGAATCATATTTCCGTGGTTTTTACGTGGTGCTTGTGACATTCTGGTGAGCCACCAAGAGCCACCATTGATTCACCAAAAGTTAGCCACCATTGGAACCATGTTAGTTGGGCATTCCCAAAAGTTAGACACCATGAGCCACCAACAAACCACCTTGTTGCTTCACCATGGTTTATTGGCCACGTCCAGTAAGAGCAATTGACGGTTCACCATCATGGCCCTGTTCAAAATTGGGCGGTTCCAGGCCGGTTGGCGTAGGCAAACATGGTTGAAGTTCATAGCGGCTGACCTGCATTGGAATAACGCTGGCTTTTGGTCGGGAGAGAGCTAAGGAGCCAGCGATAACCACATCGCTCTTTGAATCTTTTTTTTCGAGGGGGAGCGATTTGGAGCTACTAGAAGTGCCCTGGCCAGATGGTAGGACAGTGTTGATGTCAGAAAGTGGATCCAAAACGCTTGGATGCGATCTAAGCAACGGCAAACCGCCATGCTAGCCATGGTTGGGCATACTGTACCAGAAGTGATGATTGCATGATGGCTACCCACTCATGCTTGGCAATGGGTCAGAACTCTGGAATGATCACAGCCATCCACTGTTCGATGATGTTGACAACGAAAAGCTGGCTGTCGATTGGGAGGGAGCTAGGGAGCCAGGGGTATCCCAATCTACCCTTCTACTAGGTAACCTCAGCAGCTACCAGGTTGACAAGCCACACTGGCTTCCCAAAACGAGGATTGGAGAGATGGGTTTTGTTGCACCTCAGGGCACCTCCATGGATATTCTCAGGTCAAGTCGTGTTCACCACTAGGGTTCATTCGGTTTCTGTGTCAGGAGGCTGCACGACTACAGCGACAGCAATACGAGGCGGCACAACTTGCAGCTGGGGCACCCCACTGGGTATGACGGCTGCTTTTGAACTGTGTGTGCTTGCGCGCAGTGAATATGTACATATCTTATTGAAAGACATGCAGTAGACCCATATCATGCCCAAGCGGGAGTTATATGCTTGGGTTCAACCTTTAAGTTCACGGATAACCTTTTGAATGCTAGGTGCATGAATGATTGGTGAAACCCGATATGAGGAAGTGTGGATGGTTGTGGCCTGTTGTTCTGTTGATGGTGGTGATAGGTGTTGTGAACAGTGAATGTCAACAGTGTCATATAGTGTAGTTATCATTTATTTAAAATTTAATTATTGTACCCTTTTGCATCCCAAAATGTGTTGTGCTTAAACTGTTGATTGGGATGAACGGTCCATTTTGCCAACACGTCCGGCATGGAATCTTATTTGCTATTTGCCCGGCATGAGGAACACTTTGCAAGCTGATTGGCAGCTTTCAACATAGAGACCTACAATGATCAACATGCAATGGCATTACCATTACCATGTCGAACGAATATTGCTCACCTCTCACTGAGAACAGCACACATGTCCGAACATTATAGCTGGCTGGCCGTTTCCAACTTTATAAGGTTCCTTCGCGTCACTAATTTGTTGGTTGGTTGGTTGACTAATAAGCTTTGCAGGAGTTATGACCAAAAACCAGTTTGTGATCTGAGTGATTGTCACTTTTTGCTATTAGTGATCGCTTGATAGTTACTTGATAGTTTTTACGATGGCTGATAGTAAAAGTAGTGTTACTTGGTAACAACTATCAAGTAACTATCCGTAGTTGTTACTATGGCTGTTGCTGATATCAACAAGTTACTTGATAGTTGTTACTATGGCTGAGTGATGCTGCTATTCATGATACGTATTGCCATTAATAACTTATTGCTATTGTTATTAATGGTTGTTACTATGGTCAGTGATTGGTGCTCAGTTGCTTCATAGTTACTTGGGATTTGGTGGCAAACCGTCGAGCCCTTAGGACGCGTTGCGCTCCATGCAGCATGCCGAAGAGCAAGCGCGGCAGCAAAGACAGCAGTGGCTGACCTCAGTCACGGATGATGCGCTGCTGTTGGCTGGGAGGGAACGAGGCCACCAAGGGTACCCAGTGCTAGCCTTTTAAAGAGCCTTGAAAGGGGAAGCGATTTGGAGCTGGTAGGAGGGTTCAAATCGAATTCTAGTAAAGTGTTTGT
>VSDK01010847.1:42141-80996 GCA_009767595.1 Symbiodinium kawagutii | reverse complement strand
GTTCAGCAAAATTGTTTGCTTTCAGGAAACCTGTACCAATGATGGTTAAAGCAATGGTTTCCAACCGAGGTATTCCCATCAACCAACCCTTTGATATGGTCGTTTCCTAGAATAGTGAACTCAAAAAGAGGATGGTTTACTATTATTAATTGCGAATAAACCGGATGAAGCCTGGGGCTACCCCTATGGCTTGAGAACCAACCATACTAACCATTAGTTCGCTGGTGGTCGAACCAAGGGATCAACGGGAAATTCAGCGACGCCCAGGGGGCGATGCGGCAGAGGATGCGCTGGGGGATGACTATGACATGCCTGTCATTGTCAAGGTGCCAATGTCAGCCTTGAAGCGAGCTGCAGATCAGTAGTCAGTGGCTGACTCTAGTGGTTAACCATGGTGCTGAATAGATGTTAATCGTCTACTTGTAAGATCTTCTAAGTTGATAGTTCATCACTTCTTCTTATAAACCTTAGTTCCATTGAATCACTAGTAAAGTCAATGTTGAAACATGTCAAAATTGTATGTTTGAAGAATTCGTCTCATGGGCAACAGCTGTTTCTGGTGAAATGGGCAGCAGTCCAACTCGGTGCACCAGCGCTTGTTGGAAAGCCTGACGCAGCGACAGGTGCGACCAGATGATCAGCTGAATCTTCCGCCAGAGGCACCGCAAGCTGGGAAGATGTGGGGTACTTTGAGGCTTGGGATGTGGGGAGAATAGGACAATCCAATTACAACATCAGGAAGTTGTAAAGATTGGGATGACATAAGTTTTGGACAGTGAAGAGTTGATTGGTTTGGGAGCTCATATTGCTGGATTGTTTGCTGAGATTAGTGCGCACACACCGCACCCGCTGTGTGTGAGCGTATTGTTGCAAGACTTCAGAACTAGCAAGCCAACTTCTTACTCAGCAAGTGGTTGTCCGCAGGTGGCAGTACCTCACAAAACCATGTCCCAAGGGATAGAGCTTGTTTATCAGAGAATCCAATAAAATCATTGAAGTCGCTTGTGTTCCGTGGGGCATCCCATGTGCCTCACATGGTGCAGAGCATCACTTTCTGGCCTGCCTTCCGTGCTGCACCAGGAACTTGAAAAGGAAGTTCCACCTCGAGTCCTTTACCCGCTGAACCCACGTGCTGCACATAACACCACGTGCCTTGCCGAGTGGCTGATGCGGGGGTGATTTCTGGGCAGATCCAAGCATGAAAACGCGAAATGGTTTGGTTTCCCTACCAAGAGGATCTGGTTTGGGATGGCCTTTGGCAGCGTACCTCCATTTGCGAATACCATTTGCGAATAGCAGCAATGTCATTTCAAATGTATCAAACAATGTTCGCAAATTGCTTCGGATCAATATTTATAGGTAGTACCATGCACAACCCGCAAGATCAAACAACGTTTGGATCTACGACCTGGAGGAACTTCAGCGCATGTTGGCACCTGCAGGCAGTACTCCTTCAAGGAGAAATGCTTCAAGGTGGACGAACAGGCGGGACGACCAGGTCAGCCAACAATGGCAGGTTGGATGCAACCACCATGGGCCCCCGTGCATTTTTGGGGGTTCTTGGGAGAGCAATACGACACAGCCAGCAGTGCACGGGATGTCAGGATGGTGAAGCAACTTGACGCATGCTCAAGGAACAGTCATGGGGTCGCGACGTGATTCAGAGTCTACAGTAACCGTTAGGGTGGTGGTTTGTTTTGCGGTGGTAGAGTGGTTAGGTCGGTGCCCTTGACCACACTGTGCCACACCTTTTGAAGCTGTACTCTTTGCTACTTCTTAATCCTAGAACCAGCTCCCAGGGATGAATGACATAGAACGACATATCTACACGAATCAGCTCAATTGCACCATCACTCTGTCATCTCCTTCCAAAGATTTCTCTGTGGGATTTATTTTGGTGGGAAGTTTCCTACTACCAGCACTTATGAGACAATGATCATGAAGCATTCTTGCCATTGTTTCACCATTATATTGAACCATGTGCCCGTTGCCCTGTGATTAAACATCATTGCTAATCATTAGAACCATTATAAACTTACAACAGTCATCTACCCTATCATTAAACATCATCACTCATCAGTTCCAGCAATTAGTAAAACTGTTGTACCCACTTTGCCAAGGATGAACAACAACACCTTCAGCCACGCGGCCAGGTGGACCAGGTGGTGATGCACTTTGCCATGGACCTGCTGAAGGAAAGCCAAGAAGCCATGGACCAAATCGAGGTCTGTGCGCTTGCGGCGTCCCGAGGAGTGGAGCGGTGCCCAGCAAACTACGGTGGGTTAATGGTGAACGTCACTGCATTATTAAAGGATATTAAAGGTCGATATGGTTGATACCCCTGCATCTAGTGGTTATTGGTGGTTAGCCATAGTTTTGCCCAACCGTTAATGAATGGAATGGTTGCGGATGGATCCTGCTGGCATTGCTGGTGTGTTAAGAATCATGATAAATTTCATAGTTGCCTTGAGAGTCAGTAATCATCATTATAGTTGATGTCGATAGCGGTAGATCGTTATCGACAAACCTTTGTTTGATTAGAAAAAGCCAGCCATTTACGGTCCAAATGGGGGTGGCTCATCAATTTATGGATCTCACAACTAAAAGGTCATATTTTTCCATGGTTGAGTTGTATAAATATTGATTTCGTGTGCCTCGAGCCCTTGCAGTAATGAAACGCAAACCATTAAACCACCATCCACCATAACAGTTCATGAGCCAGTGGTTGAGCACTACTTGTCAATGATTAAGTACCAACGATTGTAATGATTCACTGACGAACCATCAGTGATCGCGATTAATCATTAATTGAGCATACCATCAATTAATCAAAATCATCAATCATTGACCACTAATTCACCCAAGCTGAATCCCTGAAGGTCCTGGAGAAGAAGGAAGCGGAACAGAACGAGAAGGAAGAGGCCGAAGCCATTGATGAAGACTTCGACCCTCCCGAGAACGAGAAGGCCCGGCTGTTCCAAAGCCCAGGGGTTCTGCAATCCCCAGCGCCTCACTGGGAGACCGTCGGTTGGAAATGGCCAAACCATCGTGGGGCTGGTTCCCCCAACGGTGTTCCCTGGCGCGACGCAAGTCGCGTGGCAGGAGATTCCCGTGAAGAATCCACTGCGTCTCTTGGTGTCCAAGGGTCTTGATCCAGCGCTGGTCGATCACTTGTATGGAGTTAGCAATCATGCTTCAATGCTGATGATTGTTCATTGACAGTGATGTCCTCCAGTTGAATTTGTTGGTCAAGATTCGTAAATAAACAAGCTGGTTACATGATGACAACTGGCACTTACCCCAAAGTTATAAGCTAATTCAAGTTACAATATATCATTTTTTGAACAAATGCTAAGTTTACCTATTGGAGGCATCACTTTGCAGCAGTTGAAGCTGCATCATTGCCAGTAGCAACAGTAACACGGCGTTTCGTAAGCCACTGGTTCCCAAGAGATCCCCTGGAGACTCCCTGAGTTGGAGCTTTGTTTTTGAACATATTGAGAACTCGTTCTTGGCCAACCGAGCAGGACCAAATGTGTCCGAGCTCACTCCCTTCTCATCTCCCACCGAACAAGCCTTGAAGGGTTGACAATGGTTGAGGCCAAGAAATGACCTTTTGCCACAGCATTGGCTGCCTGTGACCTTGACTCCACTGGTATTTTGGTGCTTGTTATTGGTGCCTGCAACATTTGCATCCCAGGAAACCAGTTCAACTTCAGTGAGAGAGCTGCGCAATCCAAGAACGCCATCTTGCGGGAGCGTTCCTGGACCACGGAGCCTCCACCCACCACTCGGACAGCGGCGGCGGATTGTTTGTGCAGCGGGCCCGTGATGGTACCTGTTCATATAGTAAGCGAAGTCAATTCTTGGTCGTTGTTGGTGCTGTGATTGTTGGTGGGCTCTCATCCTTTGTGTTGTCTAGTTGTGGTTTGAACCATGTTTTGTTTTCTTTAATTCTATTCGAAATGGTTGGTTGATTGGCAAGCATATTCTTCAGAGGGATTGAAACCACCAACCAGTTTTCACATTTTATTTGGGTTGTCGGTTTGTTGCATGACTTTTGTCCCTCCTGTCCTCTTTGGAGCCCACTGTGTGAAGCCATGGTTCTAGCCACGGGTTCACCTGCAGATATCAGCCACTGATACCCATCAAGCAATGGAAGATGATTCCGATGGGTACCAACAAACTCAGGGGCTATGGCCACCAAGGGTTGGCCCCAACGGATGCACACAGCGTGCGCTCCAGGAACTACGGCACTGTGACTCAGTGGGAGATCTTCGATCAGTACATGGCGGACATTGAAGCAGCGAAGGTGAGCTCCTGGAAAGCCTTGGGGCCCTGGGGGATAGCACTAGGATCCATGGTTAGCAGTGGTTGCTTGTGGCTCAAGATGGTGAAAAATGGTTGGTCATGGTATGGCATGTTGGAACCATTTGTGCCGATTGTTGCCTTCAGGTCTTGCAGTTGTGAGGTCCTATCCCAACGGATCCATAGTCGCTGCCTCATGGTATCGTACTGGTTTTGCAAGCAGCCATGATGAATCATGGTTTTGACAAACCAACAGCTGTAAAGAAGAGGTAGGGGCTCCAACTTGATCGCACTGCCTTCTTTTCGCTTATCATTAATGTAATTTTTCATGCCATTTTCACTCATCGGCAGTTCCTATGTCAATTGCAGGCATACCTCCTGCGATTTGCAGGCCTTGGATCCTGGATCACATGGGCCCAAGTTAGTTGATGCACCCACTAGACGTGCAGTACTGCTGTTGCTTCCTCCGATGCTTGCAGGAAAAAGAGAAAGATGCGGCTTGGCAGCCGTGTGCGTGTTTTTTTTCGATGCATAATTTGCCAATGGGAACCGTGTCTCAGGGGATTCATATGTATGATAACATATATGATAACTTTTTCCAGTGCGTTTGGATTTGCATTGGAGTTTTCCTCTATGCCAACCCTCCGTTTTGATTGAAAGCCCCTAGTGCAGACCAGCGGTGACTAGCATATGTCTCCCACTTTCTCACCAGCAAAAAGAAACAGAAACATGCCAGCGAGGAAGCCAGCATATTTCAGGATGCATGTTTGATCACGTCCACTCACTCTGGATTTGGTTTGGCTATAGGACCCCTGTGGTTGGCTCACAGCTGTCTATCCTGTGGGTCCAGCATCAGCATCAGCAAGCCTTGCAGTCACCAACGGTTCCGCCCAGGACAAGAAGAGCGGCAAATCGGCATACGATGACACAGAGAAGAAGAAAAAGTCCGACTCAGATCCCACGTACTCAGAGAACCTTGGAAGCCCTTGGATTTGTTCATTATTTTCCATGGCAGTTCCAAGTTTTTTGATTGAGATATTCGACCAAAAGTAGTGAGGTGACTGGGAAATATGCTGTCCACTGCGTTTGTTTTCTTAAAGATTGCATTAGATAGCAATAGTTATAAACTTGGATGGCTAGTCCCTCTTTGGTGGGTGTGGCAGAAACGATCCAGCTGACCTCTACCAGTTGCGGCAAGGAACATGAAGTTGTCCATCAAGATCATGGAGCGTATCCCGGTGTGCAGCAACGCGGGGACGCTGGCCATTGCTTTCCCAAGGTTGTTCCCCCGATCGGGTGAGCTGATACAAATCTCAGGGGGCTGATTTTTTTCTAAATTTATATCTCAATATTGTGCTATCATGAGATTCTATAAGGGTGCGAGATGACTTTCAACCACAAGAGCTGTATGACAAAACACCAGGTAAGTTGAGACATAAGTATAAGAACTACAGACTATAGCTGCTATAAATGCATTACCGTTTCGTGCAGCAAATCTGGCTGTGAGCAAGACCTGCTGCAGGTGTTGATCAAACCTGGGCTTGGATCAAAACCAAAGATCACCCAAATTCAGCACGATGTGTACCTTTGAGGTTGCTTGTTTAATGATGCTGATGCTGATGCTGCTTCTGCTGATGATGATGAGGAGGATGACGATGACGATGCTGAGCTTGATGATGACGATGATGATGATGATGATCATCATCATCATGATGATCGTGATGATGATGATGATGATGATGATGATGATGATGATAATGATGATGATGATGGTGGTGTTGATGAGGTACCCGCATGTATGAACACTACATGCTTGTAATTACAAGGGCTACCAGCACAGGAGCAAACAGCTCATGATGGCGGAATCCGCCATCAACAATACTGGACGCGAGTTTGCATGGTTTCTATAGGACAAGGTGAGTGGTCCATGGTCCTGATTTATATTAGAGATTTCTGCCCCATGAGCCAGGATAGCCATGATGCTTGGTGGTTCGTAGCCTCTTGATGGCTGCATCAGCCCTGAACTTGCTTGGAAGAAATCGCTGCACCGATCACTTGTGGGTCCCGTCACTTAAGGGGACACTATCCGTCAACTGATCCATTTGACGCTGATGCGGACCAGTGTGCACTGTTGGATGCGGACATCATGGCGTGGCAGCCTCCACATATTCCAAGCTGGTCATTGAGGCATGGTGAATCAGAATGCGGAGAACGAGGTGTACCATGACTTCAAGTACTGGGAAGATCACAGCGACGATTACCGAGAGGGTATCTTGGTCTTCAGCTTGTTTTAGTCTTGCGGTTTGCCAGTGATTGCCTTTACTTGTACACCACACTGAGTTCAATGTCCCGCACTGATTCAAACATCATCTAAAACATACCATGGATATATGAATATTCTGGTTTATGTATGCAGTAGTGTTTTGAAACTGCCAACCAGTATCACTGATAAATGAATGCACGGAAGCATCCAGGTGCTGTCGTTCCATATCATCCCGTAGAGATTCACGCACGCTGAGTTCCAGCTGTGGCCGTATTGCCCTGCAGGTCATGAGGGAACACTGCTGCCGCTATGGCGTTTTTCCTCGGAGAAGGCTAAGAAGAAGCAGGTGTGGGGTTTTTGGGTTTGGAATGTCTGGAAGCACAGGGCCATCCTGGGCCGGTGAACCACGAGCTCAAGGATCGCCCTTGGCTTCCCGGAGCCGGAGGTTGAATCCAGGTATACCAACGGTGAATTGGTTGTGGGTGAACTCTGTGAGAAGATGAAATCACTGTTTCAGACATTTCCGCAACCTCAACATCCTGCAGCAAAATACCAAGCATGGGTATCATAGGTCAGATAAGTTGTTTGTTACTACTGGGACAGTCCAACCGCTCTATGATAACAACTTTCGAGAATGTTTGCAAATGAAATTGACTTTATAAGTTGTCATCGTGGATTGACAGATGGCGCGAGTCTGGGTATGCTTGCAGAAACCTGCAGAAACTGTCTTAACGATTTCAACTAGCTACAAACTCCACCAAAAAGGTTTGTTTGATCAAACGGTTGATGAAATGAATGGTTGATAACAACAATCATTACCACAGGATCTTCATGTTCAGAGTTCTTCAACCACGTTCAGTGAAAGCTACCTGCGCAAACTTTTCCCGGTTACATGGCTGTTGCTGATTGTTTCCGTTGTTACCACTGATTGTTCATGGACATTGCCGGCCATGCGAGCAGCCATTGGACCTCACCGGGTCGGCACAAAGTGCAGCCGCCTCAGGTGACATGTATCAAGTGGAATCCCCACTACAGCGACCTTTGCGCCGTGGGCTTTGGGTCCTATGATTTCATGCGCCAGGGCAACGGTGTGATTTGTGTCTTGGCAGCTCCACAAATTTTAGGGCTGCGACAAGGGCTGGCGTGCTCTAAGGGTTGGGGCTTTTTAAACAGTATTAGAATTATTTCAATCCAGGAAGAGTTCATGGGATTTTGGGTGCTGCTCAACATGGGCATAACCTCCGGTCTATGGATTGCAGGACGCCGCTCAGTACACGATCAGAGCTAGAAGTTTCAAAGATAGAAGCTTCAAAGCGGTCACCTTTGTCGGTGCAACAACACAGCGTCGCGCTTGCACACCTAGGCACTCCATGTATGGTGTATTTGCCAGCATCTACCTAGATACAAAATGACCCAAATGTAGGTAAGTATGCCGTACATGGAGCATTTGGGACACCAAGATTTTTAATGGCACCATTGTGGTGGACACCACGAACTGGCCCCCATGAAGCCATTCTAGCCATGAACCGCCCGAAATCTCAGGCTGCTACTCCCTGAAGAACACACGCTTCCCGGAGTATGTCTTCAACACCGATGCTGGCGTGTGCTCATTAGACTCTTGCCCTGGCGCAACGTTATGCTGCATAGCTTCGGTAGCCATAGTGGTAGGTGATGTACTGACCATGCGTCGCTGGAGGTTTCCCCATAGCTGGTGCTGGTTCTGGGATGGGATCCTACCACATTTGCATGCACCCCTGCAGTTTAGAAACAACTTGGCCAGGCAGCCCGTCCAGCCTGAGCTAAAGACAAAGGTGCCAGTCAGAAGTGGAGTGCTTACATTGATAGAAGGATATAGAAGGCAACTACTTCAGGACACATTTGTGTTTGATCCCAGTTTGACTATATTATGTGTCATTTACATAAATCAACTGCTTGTATGTTCACCAGCTGACGTGAAAGAGTAGGTGCAGGAGAGGGAGAGAGAGAGAGAGAGAGAGAGAGTAGGTTGCCATGTGCTTTTAGGCCGAATTGGCCTCATCCACACACCAATTCGGTGTGACAGGCTTTGCTAAATTTTCAATCTGTTGGTGTTTGATGTTGAAAGGCTTCACCCGATTTGGGCCCGTGTAGTGCTTCTTTTTGTTCAGACATCAAGTATCAGGTGCTATCAACTAAGTCAGCAGACCAGCAACAAAGATGGTCATGAGCCAACAAACCAAGTATAAGCAACGCAAGAGGCAGGCAATAACAACTATACAAGCAACTAACATTATATAACCAACCAACATTGACCAACCAATAAACCAATTGTAACCAGCCCACAAACCAGCATTGACCAACCAACAAACCAACTTCACCAACTGACCAACCAATTTAGCCACCTAGCCAACCAACTAACCAACTTCACCAACTCACCAACCAACCGCAACCCACCAACGCCCAGATCTCCCGTTGGCCCCAGGATTGGCATCCCGCCCACCCTGCGGTGCTGGCCGTGGGTCTCTACGACGGCACCGTCTTGGTCTACGACGTGAGGGCCAGGACGAAGAAACCGATCTATCAGAGCACCGTGCGAACCAACAAACACACGGATCCGGTCTGGGAGGCGGGGATGGAGATCCATGGGCCTACCGGGGCCCCCAGCCAGGGAGATTCGGTCAAGTTGGGTGGGATGGCTGGTTTGAATTGGGCGAGTTTTCAACTGGACTAGGGATGAATAATGATGATTACCCAGTTGACGAGCATGATTTTGGGAGCTGAGAACGATGAATCCCAAGCTCTCAGCTATCTGAAAAAGCCATGGCGGCGCATGATCACAACAATCATGGCCGCTGATGACAAGCTGGGGGCCCAACCCTCTGGGCTTTCCAGGTGCGGTGGAACAATGATGAATCCACTGGAGCCTTGAACTTCTACTCCATCTCCTCAGATGGTCGCGTATCCAACTGGTGACTTGGAGAGATCGAAGAGATCGATGGGGAAGACGGTAGAGAGCTGGGTGGTGGACACTCGAACTAATGGACGGAACCGCTAAGACAGAGAGATGATATAGGATGACCTTCAAATAGATACGTGATCCACATCAATGCCTTGGAGGTGCTTGCCCATAACTTTGGAGAGCCGACGGTATTGGGGGTCAAAGCTTGCAGGCGACAGTGGTTGCAAGAATCATAAGTTTCTTACGCAGAAAACACATGAAAACACTATTATTGATTTGTCATGGCTCGTTCATACGTACAGAGTGCTGTCTCCAAGATAGCTTAGTTGGTTCACAAGTAGGGCAACTGCCAGTTGTGATGGTTATCGTGCGCCCTTACGTGGGTTGAACAGCTCACTGCCATATCAATCAATTCAGGTGCCAAAGAGGTTGACAGTTTGGCAGTCATGTCAAGGAGGGGGCAAACAGACGAATATAGGAACTGTAGCATGCATTTTTTCTACACATGTTCTTCTTGTATGTGAAAAATAAAAGCTGTGGAAGGCACTTTTCTCACAGATAGGTTTTGAGAAATCTTTAACATTGACTGTTGGCATGGCATGCTGCAATGCTAAGTCATTGAGTGCAGGTTCCTCTTGAAGAACAAGTTGGAGAGTGAAGAAGTCATGGAGCTGATCCTCGGCGGGGCTGGCTATAGCATGGTGGTTTCATGGCATCAGGTTGGCATCCAGGCCACTAAAGTCATACCACTTGGGTCCTGGGTTTGGGCTGGATGACGGCCGCTGCCAACTGCTTGAAGTGTTGATGCCAAGCTTCACGTTGATGATTGGCAGTCAGCTTTGCAGAAGGGATTCCACGGCCCTAGCCCTTTTCAGAGGTTCCAAAGCCCCAAGCACATCATCATAGTGCCTGGTGAGGGACCGAACTCAAAGTCACTGCGGGCACCCCACCACTTGCAACATGCCACCTCCAATGAGCAAGCATGATCAACCAGTCGATTTGACAATATTTGGCATGTAGTATGCTTGACATCCACCACCACCACCACCACCACCACCACCACCACCAACAACAACAACAACAACAACAACAACAACAACAAGAAGCAGTGAGTCAGGGCTCACCTTGTTGGAGATTTGATGCCACTAGCAAAACCCCAGGTTTGAACCTTGATCCCATCGATCAAATCACGTTCCCGGGCACCTCGCGGTCGTTTTTGTTCGACGGGGGTGCCAACTTGGGATGCAACGACAGCAATTTGTGAGATGTTTGTAGGTGTGGGTGATTAGTGACTGGTGGGATGCAATGTAAAATGATCAGTAAACATGTATCATCATTTTTGCTTGTGATTGGCTGTGATTAAAATGCATCTACTTATTCAAAAAATGAACTCCTAACCAACATGTATCCACATTTTTGGTGTGATGAATTGAGCATCTATAATAATGAATTATAGTAATATGTATGTTTTATAGATAAACAAATGAAGACTTCTTGGCCACACAGACAACTGATGACTTCGCCCAGGAAGCTCATGGGTAGCCCTGGCACCGGCGAAGAGGATGAAACATCTCTCGCAGGTCTAGCAGGTGGTCTGTGTGTCTTGGCGCGTGGCATCAAAGTGGGCTGGAATGTCGGGGGTTGATTGGGAACCCCCCAAAAATAGGTGGTTTATTTTCTTGAATGATAAAGATATAAAGGATGAAAACTGCGGGGGTCTACAGCATGATATAGCCCAGAAATTTGAGGGATCTGAAGTAGCCAGTGGTTCATCTTGAACTGGGGCATGCATGAATTTTGATTCTGTTTTTTGGGTTGCATCGGTTTGGTGATGGTTGGCGGGCCACATGTGAACAGATAAATATGTTTGCCCCCTTTTCATTTGTTTCGTTGTCGTTGCTTCCCCATTATTCACTGGTGGGTGGTTTGATTGACATGTTTTACTTTCCCAGGTGTAAATAAACGGTTGGTTGACTTGCTCATATTGTTCATGACGGGGTGGTGACCACCAACCACTTCAGCATTTCCGCATTGATGCCCACCACCGTCTCCCTTTCCTCAGGCTTCGACTTCCACTCCCATAGCGACCATAGCCATCTCTTCCTGGTGGGAACGGAGGAAGGTCGAATCCACAAGTGTTCCAAGGCGCCTTCGCGGTAGTCGCTAGCCTCCGTCCATCAGTAGTAAGGCATGCTTAAGGAGCGTTCCAGTTACCGCTGTAATAGGTGCAGGTAACATCAGGTATATAACTAACCCCAAACAACAATAGTAGAAACCAGCTGGTTACCTACTACAATGGTAAGTGGAAGCATAGGGGCAGACAAGTTTGACTAGCTATTGATGCGGCATGTTGCGGCATGTTTGGCACCATGCATTGTTTATGATCACCTATGTGCTTGGGCTGTTGCCTAGCCCACTGCATGGCTTCCTGGCACCCCAAAGTCTTGGCACGTTTCCCGCAGCAAATATCATTCCTTTTACTCTAATATAATTGGCAAATAGAGTTGGTGGGTGGAGGTCCCTGATTCTTGGACAATGGCCATTGGTCCAGGGTTATCGACTTGACCATTCCCTTTTGGGGGCACCAATTGACTCACAGATATCAAGACTCACGGCCAATGTTAAGCACAAGATGAACCAACCCTGTGCCTCACAGATACCAATGTCAGTCTTGGCGCCAGCATGCGCCAGATGTTTTCCTAGCCAGATCGGGAGTTATATGATCCAACATGTTGGCCGTTCTTGTCGAATGATCATTGGGGTTAGAGGCGCCACTATTGTCTTACACCTGCTTGCGCAGTGTCGGGCTTGACCACTCAGCCAGGCATTTAGCGGGCAGTACCTGGAAACCTACGAGGGTCACACCATGGCGGTGTACAGCGTTCGTTGGAACCCGTTCCTTGGAGATTAAGATGGCGGATGAGCGGCCAAGATGCTAGCTGTGGCCAGAGGGGGTCTCATTGGCCATCGTGTTTGAGGATTTTTTGTGTTTAGTTGACTTGGAATTTCTTTTGCTGACCTGGAATATATTCAGACTTTCTGTGCCCCCCTTTGTGTTAATTGTGTCTTTGTGGTGGAAAATGATGAATGAATGTTGAAGATAGTGATGAGTACATCCTTGGGATCCATGCTTCCGATGTTTGAAGCATCCAACGCTGGCCGAGAATGGAGCAGCTATTGTAAGCAAAAGGCAGCACACAATCCCTAAGCTCAGAAGCTCTGATTAAAGGGCCTACCATCCTGGAGTCCACATAATTTGTGTTTTCATCTCCAGGGGTCTTCAAGTTGCTGGGTCCCATTGATTTGGCTTGCTGCCATTGTCAGGCTCGTGTTCAAAAATGGTGTACAGTTCAAGTCTCGGTTTAACTCAGATTTGGGACGTCATTTGTTGGCAAATTGTTGGACAACATGCCAACTTGCTTGGATGACAATATCTAGTAAGTGTCATCCAAGATCGGATGACAATGCCAAGATCCGTTTCGGTGTCACTTACTTCATCCAAGATGTTGCACCTCACCACCTTTGATGACATCCTGCCGGCGCGAAACCAGCATTCAGCTTGGGGAGTTGATCAATGGTTTGAAAAAAAACAGGATATATATATATATTTCACCATGCCTATCCTTCCAGTTATATTTCTAAAAGGTAGCCAACCCCAAAAAACAATAGCAGAAACATATAGAAGCTAGCTGCTTACCTACTATCTCATGGTAACTGAGCGCATTATGGCAGGGTGGAGCTGCGGCCGCAGGTTCCATGAGAAGATCTTCATCTCCGCGTCCGCTGATTGGACGGTGAAGCTGTGGAACCACGAGAACCGCTTCGCCATTTTGTCCTTTGATCTCTCCCAGGTGCAGCCGTGCTTTGGAGCCACCATTGGGGGGAGCACGAGCTGGGGGCACCCTTGGGGGGCTACCATTGGCACATGGGTTTGCAACCATAGGAAGTGACCGGAGGTGGTTCAATGAGTTTGGGGGGGTGATTTCTCCCGTTGGTCAAGCAAGATGTGCTTTTATTGTCACTGATAGCCTGTGATGATAGTACTGCAGATGCCAAGTAGCGCAGTCAAAGATAGAGGTTGGGGAAGAAAGAACAGTGATGATGACTGATGACTATGATGACTATGATGACTATGATGACTATGATGACTATGATGACTATGATGATGATGGTGATGATGATGATGATGATGATGAGGAGGAGGAGGAGCAGGATCAGGAGAAGGTGAAGGTTGATGATGATGATGATGATGATGATGATGATGATGAGGATGAGGATGAGGATGAGGATGATGATGAAGATGATGATTATGATGATGAGGATGATGAGGATGAGGAGGATGAGGAGTAGGATTAGGATAAGGATAATGATGATTGATTATGATGATGGTGGCGATGATGGTGGTGGTGATGGTGTTACAGTAACATGTTGGAATCATGTTGGAATCATGTTGGAATCATGTTGGACTTATGTAGGTGTAAATTTTGCTATAAAAGCACCCTATTAAAGAAGTACCCTACATGTTTGTTTGATTACTGATCGCCCTCCCCCTCATCATCACCATTGTGACCAAAAATTGACAATGATGGGCGATCATGATGGTTGTGGTCAGTGGTCAGTGGCGGTGATACTTGTCACAACATTTTCCACACACATGAGTGGCCTGGTGACATGCAATAGTACAAGATTGGCTGGGTGAAAGTGGGAAACAACGAACAGAAAACCTGAACGTTTGTGCATGCATGAGATAATACTGTAGTGGTAGCCCACATTTGCCCTAAGGTGACTCACATGTATTGGAGATGTGACTACTGGATATAGATGGATACGAATGGAACACATGAGACATGGGAAGCATGCATTCATAGTTTTACTGCATAACAAACGCAAGTAAAATTTCGAGGACTCAAGAATTCACGCGTGTGTGATGAAAATGGCCCCCAAAGCATACACTCTGATATTCACCCACTTAAGCCTTAGTGGTCTAAGTTTTTGCAAATCATTCTAGAATTCATGTGGTATTCGCAGCAGTGCCCAACTGTATCCTTTTCAATGGATGAATGGCATGCGCGTTTGGTGGATGATTTGGTTCGATTTGGTGATGCACTGCCACCGTATACTGTATACAGTCATAATCTGTCATATGTGTAAGCTCTCATGATCAAATGTGTTTTGGTGCAGCCCCATTCCACACATCGGGACATGAGCAAGTATGCACGCATATATGCGCAATTATGCGCATGCTTCAGTCAAGTGGTCATTTCACCTGTAGATTCCCACCATCAATATGCTTCACACACAATCAATCGGTACCAAGCAATCCAACCACCATGATCCACCAATAAAAGCGTGGTATCCACCTTCATGAACCATCTCTTAAAGAAAAATAAATGACCAATATAACCAAGCAGTTAAGCGTCAATATAAGCGACCAAGATCAACAAACATGAATTGCCACCGTTGCCACCTCAACCATGCTTAAGCATCTCCCATTTGGCCACCGGTTCATTGCACCAGCCGCAGCATGAGCCAGGCCATAGGTGACGTTGCATGGGCGCCCTATAGTTCCACCACCTTTGCGGCCATCACATCCGATGGAGCTGGAGGATCTATGTTCGGCGTGGTGCATGTCTATGATGCTCGGCCGCAGGGCGTTGATGGCACATGATGGCACAATGCCCCTGGAAAACCGTGGAAAACACCAAGTTTGTTGAGTGGAAATGGGGGCTGCATCAACCAGGAAAACATTTGGATTGGAAAGCATGATTTCGCGAAGATCAAGAGCTTTTGTCGGGCCTGCCAGGGTTCCACATCTGTATTTATTAAAGATGCCAATGGAAAAGCAACGGGAGCAAGCCGCAACATTTTGTAATATTTCATGGTTCACAATAGATGCTTAAGATTTTCACTTCCAGCGAGGTTTTCTATATTTCTTGGTTCATGACTTTGGGTATGCAAAACGGGTAGCGTTTAGAAGTGAAAGCACCCGTTCAACTCTGTTGCATGCCAGTTAGAATCATCACTAATTAACCATCAATTAGCCGCATCAGCCATAAACAAACCCTCTATCATCATCATCATCATCATCATCATCATCATCATCATCATCATCATTATTATCTAGCCACTCAGTATAAGGACCATGAGCCAGCCAGTCACAAACCATTGGTGGCCCTGAATGAATGGTGATTTGTCCATGAATCAAAATTCAACCATCAATCGACCATCAAATACCCATGAATCAACAATGAGTTGCCCATCCTGGATACTCCAGGTATTCTATATCGTTAACAATTACTGAACGAATTGATCAAGTGTAGGTAATTATAGCATATACATGTACCATCCATTGGTCAACCATGATTTGGCCACACTTCCCCATCATTACAAACCATCATTCCCAAGCATCACTACTAACCATCATTACTAGCCATTTTTGAGCCATCAATTGACCACTAGCAAGCTTTACGAACCATCAACTAACCACTAGCAAGCTTTTTACTAACCATCATTTCTAAGCATCAATCAACCAACAGCTATTAAGCAGCGATTCCCCAGCCACGAGAACCATGGCCGCACTTCCACCAGCCAGCTCCACCTTCGATCCCCCCTGAGCTGAGGACTTGTCGCTGAACCGCAACGACCACATTTGTGCGCAGAAAGCAGCTGGTCATGGACACGCCGCGGCGATGTCGTCCACGGACACGCCTGGGGCTGAAGCCCAGTTAATGGATGGCATAGATCCATTTGTTTACACACCATCCCTGGATTCATCTTTAACAGCTGGTGAATTATTGTAAATATGGGTTGTTTATGAGTATTTTAACCTTAATTATTAGTCTGTAGTTCACTGTTGGCCAGTTACTGGTTCTAATTTTGAAGATCAGTGATCAAAAACAATCCATTTGTGATTTAAGAACCGATTCGCAATTAGCGGTTGAAGATGTTGGAAGCCTAGCTGTTAGTTCAAATGGCGGCATTGGAAACCGCGACGGCAGGCAAGACTAGCCCGCAATCCCTTCGTAGCCAATGACTACAACATGTTTGACCACCCCGATCACGGCATGAACATCCCGATGCTTAGGTGTTGCTCCGTAGTGTCAATGCCACGCAACCAGTGTCGGTTGCGATTCGGCATAGTTTGGTACTTGCGCATGAAGCGGACCATACCACGCCCTCAACGGACTACAGTCAGTTCATGGCTCAGTTCATCAATGGCTGAGAAGGCTGAATCATGGTTGCAGAGTTGTTAATACCAATCTGATTAATGGTATTGATTGGTGGTTTTAATATCAAATTGTTGGTTGACTAATATGTTTCATAGGGGTTGAAACCACCAACCAGTAGTACTAAGAAACTACGCAAATGATTGAGCCTAAGATACCAGATGCCACAAGCCATTGTCCCCACAATAGTTGCCCAATTCCATTGAGTGATTATTAGATATAACTATATAGTCACCATGTCATACGCGACCTGAGATGAAGCATCTTTCGGAATCCAGCTCATCATGAAGCCAATATGCTTAATCATTACTTATCACTATGAATCGTCATTTTGGCAATTAATCCCAAGTAATTATATGACCACTATGACTGGTTAATGACCGCCAGCCCTGCCCAAATCCCATGTCATTTCCTCCTGAACCACCCAGCTTTTCATATCGGGCTGGTTCAACCACCAACCAGCTAAGCCACAAAGTCACAAAAGCCTCATCAGCCAACCCATCATATCCCCACTCCGTTCGTCAGCCGCCACTCTAAGGTAGTGAAGCGCGCGAAATTGACCCATGTGGCCTTTAGCAAGTCCGAGCCCATTATCATCGTGGGCGACGACCGTGGAGGGGCCCCTTGATGCTGTTGGTTGCTGACACAGGGATGGCTGGGGCTGGAGGGGAAATCCATGCTAATGGCCATCGAACTGGTACACATACATAGAGCTTAGCCAAATGACCAATGGTGAAGCCCATCATGTTTATCAGTTATGGGTTGTGTTTTTGGTTAATTTTTGCAATTTGATTATCAGAGGGCTCGCATTTTTTTCGTTACGAAACCATCCACTTTTGCGGACGCATGTTTGTGAACTATACAGGGATTGCATCAGATCCCCCTTTCCAACCGTGATAGCATCAGAAGGATGTCCTGACCAAATCAACAGAAAGTCAAGCAGGATATCAAGATATGTCAAGTTTCACAGCTTCTGGTGCTTCTTCAAGATCTATTGAGCGAGGATAAAATCCAGCCGGGCACGTGTTTTTTTCATGATTAAGGATTTCTTCAATGGATATTGGTTGGTTGATCAACCAATATTCTGATTCTCATAGGGATTTTAGGAATCAAAAACCAACCATGTTTTTTTCATAAGGACATACTGATGCTGATTCCAAGTGGATCAAGTTCTACAATAGTAATCCGCAGCAATCAACTACCAGCCATCCTTGCTAATATCATGATAAGCACTGATGCGTGGCAGGCTGCTACGTGAGCATGATAAAACGCCTCCAGCGACTGATGCAGAATTGTACCTGGAATCCCAGTCGTCATCCAATCAGCTCACAATGTCATCCAAGATGAGACAATGATTTTGTGTTAAAGATGCCGGTATGATTCCAAGATCATTCTTGTTTGGTACAATTCGATGCCCTTATTGGTTTACACTCATTGATTTTTCACTCCAACATTGTGGTGCTATTGATGTTGAGAGGTTCTGAGCATCAACTGATGTGGTGGTTGCTGGATTGGCTGCTATACCTTCTATCCACTTCAGCTTGTGGACCAGCACCAACCAGCTTGCTAGGCAACCAGTGAGTGGCCACTAATTGATTATTCGGCAAGATGTTCAAGCCATGTACCTTTACTTACCATCGTATTTCTACGGAGGTATTATTTATCATTTCCAACTTAGTAGAGGTGAGAGAGAACTTGCAGTTGTTTCCACCGTTAACAGCACTGACATCCATTAGCCAGCATGCAGCATGCTTCTCCATTGCTGCAGTGGCTAAGCATTATCAACCCACTGTAAACGCAGAAAGCACATCAGTAACCACCAACAAAAAGTAACCATCCACATCAGTGACCATCATCAGGAACCACCATAATCAGAAACCACCAGGCCTCATCAAGCAACCCTCATCAGTAGCTTTCACCATCAGTAAGCACCACCATTGAATAGTCACGACCATCAGTAACCACCATCGCAAACCATCAATAACTGAAAGCCTTCAGTAAGCATCATCAGCACAAACCTCCATCATTAGCAACGACCCCACAATGATTGAATAACAACCACCATACAATCACTGAATAACCACCACCATTACTGGTTGCTGGTTTCAAAGATGTTGGTTCATGCTTTTACCATTGTTACAGGATGTGGTTGGTTGTTTGATAAGCCTATGTTTCAAAGGGTCGGTTCAACTCCCAACCAGGGACCATATTTGCCAGGTAGTTGCCCTACTTATCAGCTTCTGCCAGGTAGTTGCCAGATACCATATGCATTCACATATGGCTGTTTCTCAAAGCAGGGGTACCCCCAAATCATCCAAGTCATTAATCATTTGCAGCAATGTAACAAACCTTTTTTGGGGGTCCCCTATCGCTTGAGAACCTCTCACATCAGCTTCTAAGCAACTCATCTATGTAACCAACTAACCAGGTAGTGGGTTACAACTGAGTTGGTAGTTCTGCCAGTTAGTTGGTTGATCCAACTCAGTTAGTCAGATATAAGTTGGTTAGTTGCAAGGTAGTTGCCAGATGCCGCCAGGTAGTTGCCCTAGCTAGAACAGGGTCACTCCTTATCCAACTTAGGGTCACACCTAGGTATCAGCTTCTAAGCGAATGACCCAGATTACCTAACCAACCAACTGACCAACTACCCAACCAGCAACTCAAGGTCACCCCTTCTCCGCTGAGGTGAACACCCTGAAGCTGTCGCCCAACTTGCGAATCGATGTCATGAGGCCGGTCCCAGCGGGGCAACGGGGAGTTGGAGCTACTGCAACGTGGAAAACAATGGGGGGTTCTCGGGCCATGGGGGTACCCACACATCATCCAATCTTAGCCATTTTTTGGGATTCAACCAACCACTTTTCTTGAGAAATGGTTGGGTTATTGACTGATGAAAAATAGGGGTAGTTACCCGAAGATGCTTACGAAAATGCTTTTTGATGGATGATATGGGGTGCTCCTGTTTTGAGAAACCACCAAGTGGGAGCTGATTCGTAAAACCCAAGCGATTCTTGTCAAAATTGACCTTCAAAAAGACTGTTGGGAGTTGGGGGTCCAAAGCTTCATTGATGGATGATGATGATGATGATGATGATGATGATGATGATGATGATGATGATGATTGTATTTGTAACCTTGCTTGGGAATTGATCGGAGATACTCCACCATTGGGATGAGGCCACCTTTCTTGGCCATCGGTTCTGGATGCAACACCCAAATGGGGTAGCGAGCATGGCCGCTATTGAGACCAACACTCTATCATTGTCCTTGCTGTTGTTGTTACCTTGTACTTTGAATTCTTAGCGTTCTGGAACCTTTGTTGGGCTTCTTATGTATGTGTTTTGGTTTTAATTTCGCTGGTTGTTCAGTTGTTGATGATGTCGTCCTGTGTTTTCACAAGGTTGCACCAGCTCCTGCTGACGTCGGCATCACCTTGGCACAGCACCTGGGGCCATGGGAAGGGGTTCTGATGTTGCCAGGACGGATGAGACGGATCAGAACCTCACAGCCGCTTGGCGTGTTGTTTGCGTTCGTGAACCCGTGGGCACGTTGGTTCGTTGCAAACCATTGGGGCATGGAACAGTTGGCCGTAACCATCGTTAACCGTGATGAATCTCCAATAGCCATCATTAACCATTGTCGATGGGGTTATGATAACATAATCTTTGAGAAAAATCAGATGGGTGCAGATGCTTGCAGTTTCACGCATGGTTCATTACGCTGTTTAGACACATGGTTTGTCCCTTACAATTTTGTTTTTTCGAAACCCAAGGGTAGCTGCATGTTTACCAAGGAACTGGGTGGATTGATTGAAACCCCATGGCTGGTTGGCAAGGCTACTGTACCAAGCGTGTCCATTTCATTAGTGATTGGAGCTGTCTGACCTTTCGTAGGAATTGGCTCTGCGCACTTTAACTGCAGGAAAACCAGATGTCACGCCAAAAGCATGAGCATGGTTCCGTGCAAACCACTGCGGCGTAAGAATTGCATGCAGTTTATTTGTGTTGTTGTCTGGGAATTGGTTGCACGACGCCGTTTATATGAGGGGTCGTGTTTGTCACTTGTAGTTGCCATCAGTTACCATCCCAGATCCCAGACCCATGCTTAGCATTTGGAAAGCACCACAACCAAGGGTCTATGCTGCATTTTCTTTTACCGATTCTAAGTATTGTGAAAACATTACGCTAGATTTGGCTGTGGGCTATCTAGTCCGGAGGGTCGACAATAACGATGTGCAACAATGGTCAAGAATGGTTGATGCTGGTCAATACCTGTAGGATCCTGTAGGTACCGGTTGATGTTTGATATCTGACAGAAATCAGTGAGAGAGAGAGAAAGAGACAGTGACAAACTTAAGCATCAAAAGCATCATTGGCAGCTTCTCAAGTCGTGGGGAATCATCCAGCTTCTTAATCATGTCTATGCCAAGCCCACCAGTTTTGGGGATTCAGAAAGCTTTACCTGGTGACCTGTCCATGGCCCACCTGCCAGGATCTTTAAGGAGCACCTACCAGGGCCACCCCCCCTGGGCCCGCCCCAAGGCCACCCCCCCTGGGCCCACAGGGCCACCCCCCCTGCGCCCCAGGACACGGACATGCAGCTCCAGAAGATGGAGCACCTGCTGGAGATGGTCACTGAGACCAAGACGACCTCGTGAACAGCTCGAGCAACCTGAGATCCAACTGAGCAGAGTCAATGGCCCGGAACAACCTGCAGTAGTTGGTGATATGCGACTAGTAGTGGTTATTAACAATCACCAACAACTATGAGTAGTAACTGCTAAAATTATGGTCAACTAGTTCCAGTAGTAACAAATTAACTATGGTTAAACAACTATGGTTAGTGTAATATTAACAACCAATACTAATATTCATGAAATTATGGCCTGGTTATTAGCATTGTCAATATAAGGCTAGTCAATGGCCTGGTTATTAATTTTGGTTAGTAGTAGTTAACATTGGTGAGTAGTCAATACTTATAGTGGTTCGTTGATGCAACTATGATTGGTTATACTATGAGTTGGTTGTGACAACTATCAATGGGCTCAAATTACCAATCATTGGTTGTTAATCTTGGTTAGTAATCATTGGCAAAATTAACAGCATAATGGCCTGGAACAACTATGAGTCACAACAACTAATTATGCTGAAAATAACAACCAGTGGTTGTTAATGTTGGTTAGTAGTGGTTATGATGTGAGTCAATGGCCTGGAACTATAATTGCTGAATAATCACAGTTGATGTTAACTACTAATGACTGACAATAGTTAATGCATGTCAATTCTATTCAATGATATGGTCAGTAAAACTGTTTGATATTGACCTATTGATACGATGGCAAATGATTGGTGGTTGATATTGGTCAGTGGTGGTCATTCATATGCTAACTAATGGCTTGGACGCTCTGGCCAAAGAAAATCATGTGTAGGTTCGAGACAATGAAGCAACAAGCCTGCTGGAACGTGGAAAAGCTAGATTGACCAACCAGTAGGTCTTGTGGCTCATTGTAGGTGAAATGATTGACAAACACTTGACCTACCAGTATCAAAACCTACAACTGACCAAGCAGCATGAAAAGATTCAGCAAAAGTCTTTTTGAATCTGGCGGAGCTCAGTAGGGTTCTCTGACTGGAAAGCGTGTGTATCATACCCAGTTCGCTGCGATACTATACAGAGGCCATGTGAGAAATGGCAAGCGGCAAACACTTCGGGGGGTGGATTTGTCTCACAAGCTTTGCCAGTTTTTGGGCCACTGCCTGCCCTGCCTCTGTGACAAATGGTGGCACTGTACAGCACCACGTAAGCTGTGAAATGAAATACCCACACATAATAGTGGCTTCATACTCGGTGATGTTCTCACTAGGATGATTGGTGAGAGTAATTCCACCCCAAATATCCCAGAAAAGCGTTATTGTGATGTCAATTGATGCTGTGCTGTTTGTCAGAAATTTGCTTGTTCTTTAATTGATGTTTGTTCATTTCTCTTTGGCTGACTGTCTTTACATGTTGTGCGATTTTGTAGTTGGATCTTGTCGATGATGGAAAGGGTTTTTGCAATTGAATTGTCTTATTCACTATCGACTTTTTTCCTTGTTAACCTTTGCCTTGCAAATTACCAACACATGCCCCCTGTCCAGCAATCAACCTACAGTTACGATTCTTTATCTGTTAAGTAGTCATTTGTGTCCATCCTTCCGGCTTGGGCGTGCAGCGGCTTGAAGACACTGGGCTGCCACCATCGCTAGAAATGTGCGCTTTGAAGTCATGTTTGTTTGTGTGTGTGTGTGCCTTTTGAGTACCAGTTAAGGCATTCGCAAATACTGATTGTGAATGGTTTCCATGGGTATGTGATGGATGGCTTATGGTTACGTATTAATTGTCTTCACTTTAGCATTGTATATTACAATATTGAGCGCCAGGGTATATTCAATGATGGTTTATCGATTATTGATGTTCATTAATGCTTTGTAAAGCTAAATAGTCATACGGTTTCTAATCTTACTCATGCCACGTCTGTTTCAAGTTTTTACAAAGCATGCTTGCAACGATCATCCTCTAAACGCTGCCAACACAAAGATGCAAATTCAAACATATATGCGTTGTTTTTTTGCCAATACCTCATGAGACCCCACAACAAAGACCGTCAATTACACAGATGGTTCAGGGATTTATTTTGCCGTTTGCCATATCCTTGATTACTAAATCCCTGAACACCTACAGTAGTCACTTTGGTACCCCTCAACAGTTGGAACGAAGGCATCCTGTTTGATGACAAGATAGTTACCTCTAGTCAGATAGTTACCCCTCAGACAGGATGACCGTTCTCCCTCACTCGTGCTGTCTGACGACGGTGGCATCCTGGGACGCTCGCTCTGTTTCACCCTCCGTGGGTCTACGTGGAGGTTCTTGAAGCAGGACCGAATGGTTGCGTAAGGGGGAAGGGCAATGGCAGGGAAACTACAACTGGTTGCGTCTTCTGGTGAACAAGTGGTATTGCGGTAAATAAATGCAAACAATGGTTATAAATGGCTAGTGTAGTTTATTCGGTTTATTGCCTGATAGTTAGCAATGGAAAAAAGTGGTCAAGTAGTGGATACACCCATCAACAGTGGGGACAGGCCTTGGACATGATGGGATGAAGGACTCGATTGGCAAGTCTCATTCCTCCAAGTGCTGCAGGTCCCCCATATGACTTCCATGTTCATGAGCCATTGCAAGTGAATGCAGGAAAGCGAGAAAGATTCTTTGTATAGCGCACGTGCGGCACGCAGGTCTACTGCGTATTCATATTGCCAACCTAGGGTGATGATCGATTCGAGGTTATAGATTTCTAGATCCCCCACGAGAAATCAACACCTCCTCCCGCGCTTTGCCGCTCCAGGACACTTGATATGCCATGAATTTGCCTGCAATGACAATGGCAAGCAAAAAGTCCACCTTGCCTGCTGTGTGTTTGTTGGTCGGTGGGCTGCTTCATGACTCTGGAAGGGTATGGCATATGACATCCCATGATCTCAAATCCCCATCTTGCCGTAGAGGCATAAATGATGTTGAACATTGGAAGGAAGCTAACCGTGAGAATGTTCCTGAATCAGGAACTTTATGCTGTCATCCAGGAGTTGCTGCTGGGTGTTGGCCACTGTTTGTCTGGCAACCGTAAATGATCCTCAGTTGAATTTCAGCATGTCTTTGCGCATCGGAAGCTTTGAATCGGTCCTGAGTTGTTGACCTGGGCGAAGTTTGTCCTCACAGATTGCTCCAGCTATTTACTGGCGGGATGTCAGCTAAATTGGGAGTTAATGCAATCAAGTTTTTCTTAGCCTTCCAGCGTCAAAAATTATGTGGAATCACCCTTGGAATCCCGTATCATGGCAGAAGTAGTCACAAGGTACTATGTTACATCGAAGATAGTTCATGGTTAGATCCCCATAATTGGCTGTTCTTGCGCTGAAAAGCAGCAAACACTGAACAGCAGCTAACATAGCTGGTTCGAATGGATGCTGACTGCTTCTGTCACTGTCTGATGTTGTCCTTTTTTCTTCTGGTGGATGATCTAATCCTACTGATCCCTGTTCAAAAGGCTGTTTCTGCTGGTTCGTGGTAGGTCCATAGTGGCAACCCCCTCCCATATTTGATGATTAATCACCAGGTACTTATTGGTTCAGTCGGTGGTTGCTCGAAGCACACGGTTGCTCCTGTGCCATCCCGGCACGGCGGAGGTGGCCAAGACTCTGTTTGGGGGCTCAGCAGCTAGTGGCAGTTTCGCTGCAGCTGGGGACCAGTATCAAGACATGGAGCTAGATATGGCTATTGGTCAATATTAACCAACCCATCATGGGGGATAATCACCAACAACTATAGGGAAAACAATGGTTGATGATAGGGGAACCAGGGGTACAGGGTGAACTGACCCACTGCCATATGGAAGCATGACGTATCTCACCTACCTGGTAGTCTAGATCAACCATCATCCTCATCAACGATCATGATTCGGATCATCAGATCATTGAAGACCCACGATGATCACGATGTCTTTATTAGTGATGATTTTTACATATTGATTTATATATACCTGTTCTGATGATGTTCCAGCTGCGGAAGTTAAGCTATGGCGCCGTATTAAACAACCAGAAAAGAGATCAAACCATATCACTGATGCGAGATTTTTCCACAGGCATGGAATTTCAAAGCTCAGTCATTTTCCAGGGGATCATTTTTTACTTCCATTTTGAAAGGAGAGTAAACCAATGTGGCTGAGACAAACCTTTACTTTGACGACAATGAATGCAGAACCATCAGGTCAAAGAGTTGCGGATACACTATTTGAATGAGTGAGCCCAACAGAAACAATGTACTGATATGTACTGATACAGGTATCAGTAACCCCCCGCCATCAGTGAACCACCATCCATCATATTTACGATATTGGTCGTGCACATTTGCATTTGCGTTTGGGATTCATGTGAAAATGACAAAAGAAAAGCGGTTGTATCATGAGCCCATGCATGCTTGAAGGCCAATCTACTTATAGCACCTCAATGTCGAGGGAGGGAGTGCTCGAGATTGATCATACTTCAGGGTTCCGCACCACCACAAACAATTCTCACAATGTCAAACTCGAGATGGGTGACCAGCAGTCCTGGTTTCCATGTTTGATCCAGTGTTGTAGCTCTGAGGTTGGCCCCGATGTTAAGTGACACAATGCTGGGTATCATGATCATAACTGCCTGTGTAACAAGCACCAAACATGGAGTTGGGTATCAATTAGCGTGCTAATATTATCATGATTGCATGCACCACATCAGGATATATCACTGATGTATCATCAAACGAGCATCTGTGACCCATCCGCGCACCATGGATTCAAGCGTGTTGCCTCAATGGCAGTTGGAACTCCCCAACCATCACTTGACTTGAAAAACCAAGATCACCATTTGGGAGCAATGATTGAAAGGCACCATACGGACAGACCACAAACCATGGCACATGGCACACGGCACTCTGCGCCACGGGCCGCCGCAAGGTTCCAGTTCCTGGCGGAGAAACGCCAGTGGTTCTGTCAGGATCCGAGTGCTGAAGGCAACTGGGAGGACTGTCACGGGAGCCGGTGAAGCGGGCGACAGCAGGGGGGAGAGAGTCCAACCTGGGTAGCTGATACAGTTTGACATGACTATACTTGAATGATCTTGAATGCTTGTTGGGGTAGACGAGAGGTCTGTAATGAGAGATATTATGTGGATCCGGAGCTGAACCCTGCTATCTATGACCGGAGATTGCCAACTATTCATGGTTAAACTCATGCCGGCTTATTAAGATGGATCTACCATAGTTGATGGGGAATTGCGGGGGTGGCTTGGTTGAAATGACGGATGCTGATTGTTTTGGATGATTGGTTTCAATGATCGACCAGCTTTTGATGCAGATGAAAAGGCAACTGGCATCAAGCATTGCCACCCATTTACCAGCCAATGATCCGTTTTGAACCTCTATGACTCATTACTGACACTTGTGATGATTTATGCTTTAGCTGGCGATTTGTTAATGCTGATCTGATCTCCGATCAATAGGTTGGGAAATCACCCTGAAAAGGTCTTCACTCTTGTGAGTTTTTTCCTCCAGGGTGGCCCAAGTGACTCTGTTTCTGTGCTATTTCACGCAATGGACTGGATCCATAGCGGACTTGGGGTGGTTTATTAAGAGCTGGATCTACCAAGGCTGAAATCACTTCACTCAGCTGCTTCAGGACAAACCCCACGGGAGCCCTGGCAAAACCAGGTGCTTCGTGTTGAAAAATCCCGGAGCCTCATGGACCCTCCACACCTTGGCGTGACGAGTGATGCCGAAAGCCTTCCCCGTTGATGTCTTGCGGTGCAGCTGCAGGACATCCCTGTGGATTCCGTTGACTGAGGAGGAGGTGCCATTTTGGTGCGCTGTGTGTGCCGATCCTGGGCTGAGGGATCCACTGGATGATCCACTGGGCATTTGTGCTGCAAAGTTTGTTGCGCAACTTGCGATTTGAGTGGTCGCACTGGTCAAGACAGTTTCTGTTTTTGAAGGTTTGTCACTGTGAGAATTATCCTCTCAGTATGTTTCTTTTTCTGTGTGAGGGCATCTATGATCACATAGTGACATAGTGTTACAGCCTATTTATCTTTGTTCGCACTATATCTTAGTGTTACCCTGCACTGGTCAAGACTCACTGTTGGCATCACTATGTTAGATGGTTTCCCCGGAGCGGCGCTTGCTCTCAGGAGGATGCACGGAGAGTGGAGGTGTTTCACGCAGGCCCACGGGCCAATACGATCCTTTGGCAAACGCGTGCGGCAACCCACATTGGCCACGTTGAAGATAGGACACCAGCTCATTCAAAGCATTTGGAAGTGACCAGAGCGATATTATCCATATGATTATTCATTACTTCTCATCCCACTCCAAACGCTGAAATGATTTTTTTGACCACTAGAACCATTCACCACAACAATGTCACTAGAACCATGATTCACCATGATGTTTCCTATTGCTTGGTTCGCAGTTTTCGAACTCGTAGTTTGCCATGGGGTCCAGGAATCCAGCGCCAGCGCATGAAAAACTCTAAGGGTTAAGATGGGCTTCATGGCCGAGTTTCGGCCCGCGTCGCTTGGGTGCACCATAGCATCACTGGCCCATGGTGAAGCAAAGTGAAGCAAAGCCGCCTCAGTGCGCATGTCATGTTGGAAGGAAAATGTATTTAAATTCATTTTATTTTTAATATGGAGGCTTCTCATGGATGTTTACGGATGCTCATGGATGCTCATGGTTGTTCATGGTGGTAAAACCTTTGACATGAACATTGCTTGGGCTAAAATCATCGAGGGCCAAATGTCAGTTTGTCTCTCTTGAAATCGATCAGTCCGTTCTTGGGCTCAACTGTCAGTGTGTGTTGGAAACAGTTGGGGGTTCTCAAAATAGAGGACCCCAAAAATGGCCGGTTTATGACTATAAATGATTGACAAAAAGATGATTTAGGGGTTCCCCCTATTTTGAGAAACCACTATTTGCTGGCCGCTTCAGCTCTGGTGGTTTCCCATTGGCCAATTTATGATCCATGGCCTCTCACCAGTAAGCCCCGAAGGTCAGGGAAACCAGCGGCTGGTGGCTGGACGGCTGTATGCAGGTCCGGGTCTTGGCTATGAACCCACCCCAAGCATGGCCACATGTGTGACATAGCCGACTGACAAACATTGGGAGCCATCAAATGACGAAGGAACTCGGGATGATAAGCCTACAGAACCTGTAGGTAATTGAGATTAGTTGCAACTGCTATGTTTCTTCAACGAATGGGATGAATGACTACGTCAACTTACGAAGATGTAGCATCAAATCATCAGCTGATGATCAAATGGGCACCCATGGGCGCCCCAAACAACGTCAGACAGCCAAAGTTGCTGGAGCCGTTGTCAATTCCAAGATGTCTCGCCTGCGCCTGGGTTTTGCACAAATTTGCCAACGCTGACGCAAATTGGGCGCAGGGTGAAACTACTGTTGGCTTGTGAAACGAGGATATGACTATTGTTGCATACAATTAGTGGGCAACACATGGCTAGCTACTGCATGTTGGGAAATCATGATAGGCAGTGGTGAATGGAACTGGTTGCAAAGAGAGAAAGTAAGGCAAAAGAGGAAGGAAGAGACAGCAAGAGAGAGAGAGAGAGAGGAAGGCCGAGAGATGTAGAGAGAAGGATAGAACCAAAAGAGAAATGCAGGGAAAAAACAAAAGGCAGATCCCTTTGCCCTAACTTCATCAGAGGCCCGCCAGAGAAGGGTGATCAAATATTACATTCAATGGGGACATTGAGTAGGGCAATGGTCATTGTCGAACAGTTTTTCTCATCAGTTTGGACAGTTGGCTTTTGACGCTGGGATCCAGAGGCCCCTGACATGCTGTGCTATTCCCCACGCTGATCCCAGATCAAAGGTAGCAAAATCACAAGCCTAGTTCTCAGTTTGTTTGTACAAATCTGATCCAGGCGGGAATCTTATGGGATGCATCGGCTTCGTTGGTTGTGCAGTTCGGACAGTATAGGTAGAGTAGGCCTTGGTCTCCTTCCGGCTGTTGGTGAGTGCATGTTTTAGGCTTGATGGTCAGAGACGGGTAATCAACAGTGTGCATTCTGGCTCGGACAGCAAGTACGCGCAAATTGACCGCAGAGGATGCAAGTGTGGAATATGTTGACCATGAATTTGGATGCTGCCATGATTATACTTTGTGACATTTTTTGGACATGAGTATATAATATATACAAATATTCCCGCATCTTTCACAACTATGAAGTCGACAATCAGACAAACCACCGTTACAGAAGGCCAGTGAAATCGCAGATTCGCACAGAGCTGAGGTTTGGATTCTCAAATCTGGCCCCTCCAACCGCTCCCTGCCATGGCAGCCACGCGGAGAAGATAGTGGGGTGCTTCCCCTCCGCACGCCTGTGCTCGCGTACGAGTGCAATGGATGCCCCACACTATGGTGAAACCAATTGACTCCGGGAATCCGAAAATAAGTATAGGGGACTTATGGGGTTTACCTTATTCACCCTGGTTAGCCATGTGTAATCATTATCATGGCCATCAACAACCCAATAACAACTTGTGGGGCTTAGCAGTTTAGCAACGGCTTTGTACCTCCCAAGGATGAATAGATTTGACCAGGGGAAGGTCAAGTCAATGACGTATCTGTCGTCTATGAAGACCAGCCGAAATGGTCCAAGTTGGGTTGATCAGGTGAGTCAGAACAATGCTGTGCATTGGCCACGCGCGCAGGTGCACTAATGTGTGCATGGAATGAGAACCTCACAGCCAATTACTCACTGTTTTAGTGGTTGTGAATGCCAAATGTTTTCTAGACATGACCCCAAGAATCGTTGGTTTTAGGATATGGCCAGATTTATGAAGATTGTAAGTTGTCATCCACTTCGGCTTTTTACTCCATGTTCGCTGGTAGTTCTTCAGAGGTGCTTAGTCAAATAGGCCTGTAGATGTAAACCTAGCGCTTGGGCCGCGTTCATCCTCCCAAAAACCATCCCACAATTGGTGATCTGACCTTTAGTCTGATGACGATGGAGAGAGGGAGACTCTGCATATCTACTTGGTGGTTCTAAACATGTGTCATTTTTCCTCAAAGATTTGGCATGGTTGGTTAGTGTTTTCCATGTAAGGCTCATAGCCACCCACCAGACCAAGCATTTTTCCCCAAGTTGGAAGCATCTCTCAGAGGTCCAGAGGCCGACAGGACCAAGACCTAAGGGCCACGATTCTGTTCCAACCTGTCAATATCAGTGTTTTTTTGCTGCATAGCAATTGATGACATTTCACCTACATTAGTTATCATTACTTATATAATGCTTGCCATCACCTCAGATTACTACCGGCCGTGAACATGCAAAGCTGCATGGGTCAATATTGGTAGTTGTACTTGATTCTCGTTCAGCTCTGCTACATTCCTTGCGAAGGCGGTGGAGAATAAAGAGCCTATAATGATATTGTAAGATGTTGTCGTCTCTGATGTTCAAGATGTATGCCTTTTTTTAGTCTTCCATGCATTCTATGAGTCTATGTTGAAGAAAAACAGCAAGCTAAGCCATTTTCACCAAGATGATTGATCAAAGAATTTCGACCCACACCTCAAAGCACAATCAGCAGGTTGGCACAATCCTTTCAATATTTGGATGCCATACAAAAAAGGGACGGAACAAAAAGATGTTGGATCCATGCTCAACTGCAATTTGTTGTGACATGTTGTGACACTTCTGATCCACAAAAACCGGAACATCTCTGTCCCGGTGTCCCAAATCTGTACATCTGTGACCTGCTTGCCTTGTGGTGGCTAGTAGCTTGGATTGTCGACAGGGATTTCATGCCTGGGAATGAGCTAATGATCAAGCAAGGGCCAGTGAGTAGGCAAACTATCTGGAAGCCCAGGCCAACAAATCAGCTGAGCAACTGAACCAACTCATCACGAAGAACAATTTACCAGTGATACCGGAGGTTTGATTGACTTGCGCAGATTCTGGCGCAACTAGCCACCAACCAGGGTAAATTTGGAAGCCACATGCTCGCCACACTTGGTCTTAGAGGACCCCCACACCTTGTTGCAGGAGGTGCACCAGTGGTGGACCATAAATCACTGACTTGATGACTAGTCAAAAATGCGGTTATCAATCCCCGGCTACGGTCATTCCAACAAGACAGAACAAAAAAAAACAAGGAGCTATAGGGGTACATCATTCATGGGTTAATAAAGAGTGATATACATAACATGTATACGGGTACATCATGGCCATCGACAACCCTAGATCATCCTTACAACGTCGTCAGATCGTGGAGCCACGTGTCGCCGCCATGGCTGGTGTCGATCGGTGATGAGGGGAGCGACATGGCCGGTGCTGGCAGTGCACCTGGGACAACACCATGGGCTTGCAGCGCCATGGGCAGACGGTGGTTGACTGCCATGAGTTGATTACAAACAGCACCTGGTGGGAACCTACTTGACTATGAGTCATGACATGTCATGACTATGTTAGAGCAACTCATGACCATGGATAAGCCTATTGCTAGAAGCCACAGGAAAGGGGGTGGAAAGAGAGAGAGAAGGAAAGTTTCGAAAGAGAGAGAGAGAGAGAGAGAGAAAGAGAGAGAGAGAGAGAGAGAGAGAGAGAAAGAGAGAGAGGGAGGGACAGAGAGACATTGACGCACTGGCAAACACGTCACGACAGCCACAGATATTGATATTGATCCAACAGATGTGGGAGATAATGTTGGAGATTTTCATGCACCACGGTGGTGTTACAGTAGCAATCAAGAGGCATCAACGATATGTTGCACTCAGTTCCCACTGCAGATGGTTCAAGTTGGCTTTGACTTAGCCTGACCTTTTAATGTAGTCAGCTAAAGATGAGACTTGGTATCGAAGTGAATGGTGGTCAATAGTGGGTAATTGCTGGTCCCAATGCCCTCTGGCAAACTAAACTGGAAGCTGAAAATCATCATTTCTAGACGTAAAACCATTGTAAATTGCGGATTTTCGACCATCAATCATCACACACATATTTCCATAAGACCACTTTTTGGGTAAAACCACTAAACATCGCTGATTTTGGTGGAAAGTCCTTCATTTGGGGTCAGTTTGCCTGAGCCGAGCTGTGACGATTCGCCTTCCCCAAGGGTCCCTGGCTTCGCTCCAACACTGGCGGTGGACTGCTGGACCGGTGGCATCACACGGGGACAGATCCTGGGCTGCGGTCAGCAGGGGAGGCTACGGGGATGGAGAGGTGGAGCTTGGGAGTTTAAGGCGCGAAGCTCTGCTTGGTTTCGTTGTTTTCCAGCATTTATACGGGGCCCTGGCCAAAAAAGGAGAGGTATACAGCTGAATTATGTTTGATGTAGTGAATTTAAGGAGCTGTATGTTGATGGATGCAGATTTGTTTCTGAAAGAAATGGCTAGGTTGTTTTGAAAATATTTGGGCTCCAACCCCAAAACAGTTTTCCATGGCCATTTTGTTGTGATGTCACGTTGTTGTGACTAATTACTTGGTGGATCATCCGCGGAACCACATTTGTGAACTGTGAACTGGCTCGAACCAACAGTTGACCAACACTGGGATGATGCATCAAACGGAAGCCCTGGTAGTACGCCCTACTTTCTATGATCAACTGTTTGGTAGGGAAACATCAGGAAAGCATCATATCATCATATGGTGGATTCTCAAAATGGGACCCCAAAAATAATCCTCTATTAGCCATCTATAGCCATAAACCAACCATTTTCGGGGTTCCCTATTTTGAGAAAACCATCAAGTTGAGCTTTTAAGGGATTGGCACAACGCTTAAACCTGGCAAGGAAACCCTGAAGGCTTCACCCAGCTTGGCTACCCGGTGCACATGGAACCTCCAACTGTGGGAACATGCTTTTCGTGGGTTTGATGCGCCGGGATACCATCGTCTTAAAGTCTACTTGGGAAATGGCTCAGGGGCTCTCATCATACCACAGGGAGTCGCCAATATTTCGCTTCAGCATCAGGGTGGGGCAAAAAGATGACGCCGGCCTCAGGTGTTGCAATGCGATCTTTGGTCCCGGCGGCAACCCGCATTGCTACCCGGTGTCTTCAGGGCCTCAGGGGACAGCGAGCCTGGGGCGATGGGTCATGGTTAATAAGTAACGTTTAGCAGTGCTAAATGCCTGATACTGTGGCTGATTTAGGCGATAAACACCCACAGAAGTAGGGGCTATACCACTTGCATTAGGAGCTGGGTCATTGCCACTAGGCCCAAGTTTATGGATGCTAATTCACATCCCAACAGCTAGACCAGTAGCTGGTCATGTAGAGGATGTGAACAGCCAGGGGCACAGAGGCCTTTGAATCAATTGAACCACGGCGTGTGCTTGTAAACATAAATGTATAGATGCAAAGCGGCGCGTTGATGTGAAGGATTTTCCATCCAGCAGTGGTTGGAGTGCATGGAACATGTGCAGAGCCAGGCAGCTCTTTGTCAATCAGTGTTGGTATCCACCAGTCAAAGCCATAAGGAAGAAACAAAGAAGCATTAGAAGGTACATGCAGGGCTGCTTGGTCGGTCTGAAACATCTTCACCGTCTTCACCAGGAAAGACTTACTATAAAACTACATGTTCATGACTCAAGCACTTTATGGTTGCAGGTAGCGCACCTGGTCACCACAAACTGGATTCAAGGTCACACATGTCATGTTCCTGCTGTCCACCAGCAGCCTCCGGCAGCTTCTCTTGGTGGAGTGGTGGTGGACCACCTTAAGGCCAGCGGAAAATCATTGGTGAACTCCGTTGAGCCATGGAGCTCCCCAAAACTCGGCTAACGCGAACGCACTAGGCGATGTCAATCCTGGGCTTACCATTGCTATCGGGTCATATGAGGTCATATCGGGCTCCCTTGGCCCTGAAGGGGTTCGCTGCTTCGAGGTTGGGATGGCGGAGACTATACCTTCGAAAGCTGTTGTGGTGAGTTCCCGGGCTTTCAAATGGAAGGGAGCTGAAAGTTTTTCTTGAGTTTTCATGAGTTGCAGGTTGGTTTGGTCATGTTTGGTCGGCTACTTCATAGATTGGGACCTTCGGCACGGCACTGTCCACTTTATCTCCCCATGTCATTTCAAGGGTTGCCCCTCCTGAAACACCCAACGAGTCCCAACAAGTACTATGCAATGACACAACAGCCAAGAAAACATTAACGACCATCACCTCGGGACAACCGCAACGACAACACTTAAACCCGTCAGAACAATGAAAACGAGAGAGAGGGTGTTGGCTGCAATATGCTACAGAGACCACATGTGAGAGATGTTAGCCCGGTTCGACCACGGAATGAAACACAGTGTATACATATTGGCTCGAATGCCGCGAACACCTTGCAAGCGAGAGATGTTGTGTCATGTTGTGTCCAATATTGCGTAAGGAGATTTAAGAGTCCTTATTCGTAAGAGCCATACAGCGTTTCTGATTCCCAACATGGCAAATTCCGAGTTAAATTGCCAGCACAGGAATTTAAAAAAACGTAAGAAAACGACATGGGAAGACATGGTCAAAAATCCTCAGCCCTTCTTAAACCAGCACGCTGTATGGCTGCTTAATGTGCTTTCCATGATCATTATCCTAGCAAAACGTTATTATCTCAATTCAATTTGCTTTATTATGCCCGCACCTTCCACTCACCTCCAGGTAACCAGCTGGTTTCCACCATTGCTCTTGGGGTTGGGGTGGGTCATTCTACTAGAATGGGAACTGGAAGGTCAGGGATGGTCATGATCTATCATTGCCCCTCAAGACTCAGCCATGAAAGTCCAGCACGTTTTTTCAAAATGTCCAGGGTCAAGCAGCTGGCCCCATGGGTCCCTCCTGACATCCTCGGCTCCCCGAACTGAGGTCCTTCCGAGCCTCCGACTGCAGCGCCTTTGTGACGCACTTCAGCTTCAGCGTGGTGGGTTTGATGAGTGCCTTGGGCTCGTGGCTGAAGGGCGGGAAGGGTAGCCCTGCTGGTCGACTGGAGGTCAAGTGACGGTGAATGATGGTGAGCAATGGCTGGTGACCGTTCGTGATGGGTAATGATGGTATGTGATCGTGCTAGATGTTGGTTGGAATTGGTCAATCATCATGCTTAAGAAAGGCAATAGCCGCGTCAGTGCTGCTTCATGGTGGTTCGCAGTGCTTGACAAGGAACGATAACGGTGCATCAGATGATGGCAAAGTCCAGAGTCCATGATAGGGGATGGTAACCAACAAGTCTAGTGGGCAAACATCCCACCGAAGCTGCTCCTTTCTGTTCGCTTTTTGGAGGCGAACAGGAAGGGTAGAGCGTTTTGACCTAAAGGCCTAAAGCTATTTCGGATTAGCAGCTGTCAGGCAAGTTCTGTCGTTGTGCTGTTTCCTTCGTGAGCTTCGTAGTCAAGTTTGCTCCGAACATAGCCATTCACACTAACCTTGAACCTTAAGCCTTTTCATGTCGGCAGTTCTTTGTGTCGGCAGTTCTTTGTGGACGACAACCTCCAGCAGGCATTGCTGATATGATGGTGAACGACCATCCCGAAAAGCCAAAGAGTTGGTAATTATGCGAGTTTCTCTCTGATGGAGAAGCGGCCATTTTTGGTTGACCCATTTGGGTGTTTCTCAAGATACTGTAGGGGCGCCCCTAAAATGGCAGGTGTCTGATTTTTTCAAAAGCAAAAGAGGAAGATTTGAGGGTACTCCTATGACTTGAGACACCACCATTTGTACTAGGCATTCACATGGGAACTCGGCTTCTCAGATGCACTGTCATTCTGGTTGTGATTGGTTCTTCCTGATGAGAATAGACCCTCACTCCAGGTGGGGTTCCAGTTGATCGGGACCCTTCACAAGCTCTTGTTGAGCTGCGTTTGATTTTTCAGCAGCACAGTATGCATACGTAATACATAGATTGCTGCATATGATATTTTCATACAGGTGCATGCAGCATGCACATGTTCACATGGCTAACCGTCATACCCGTGGACCCCACACTGGCCGGGCCAAAGCCCAGCCACCGGTCGCAGACGCCGACAACCCTGGCGAGATGTGGGAGGAATGTGCGAGAGCCATGGACTTGGAGGGCCACAGGTGGGCTGGAGCGCCGGTCATGAGCACGACAGGGGGGTGTCATTTCAAGTACTTGCAGTGATGATGGTTGCTCGTTGATGGTGGATGATGGTGGATGATGGTGGTTGGTGATGGTTGACGATGATTGATGATGGTTGATGGTTGATGGTGGTTGATGGTGGATGATGGTTGTTGATGGTGGCTGATGATGGTTGGTGGTGGGTGATGGTTAACTATGGTTGATGATGATGAATTTGGGTTGGTTTATTACATGTTCTTGTTGGGAAGTATTCGGCAGCAACGAACCGCTTCAAGCAACTGCTTGGCCTCGGGTCATGCGTGCAGATTGATTAGGATCAGAAATTGAACCCTTGCAGAATTTCACACCATAACATTGAAATCATGTTTTCTGTTGCTGGCAGTGAAAAAATATGCGATGAACGATGGGCAGTCTCATTTTTCAAAAGATTTCAGAGTCAAGGGACTGGAGCGTGACTATAGTGACACACCGATGTTTATTCAGAGCTGAAACAGGCTTGCGTTTGGAATGAAATGACTGGGGATTCCACGGAAGATACAGTATATAGGTTGTTGCCGATGTTCAGGCACCAACAAATTGATCAAGTAACACTCTTAGCTCACCTCTCTGTAGGTGTTACCCCCTTACACTCACATCCTGACGTACTCATCGTATTCATGAAATTCCTCGACCTTCATGGGAAAGTCCCCCTGTAACGCCGCTCCACCTGACATCCTTGCGGTGGTTTGTCGGTGGCATTCCACAACAGCGACAAAAAAGGACAAGAGAACAGTCGCCAAACACTGGTCAGCTTTTCAGTGCTCATCCGGTTGGTGGTTTTAAACATGCTTTATTTTCCATAGTAGTTGTCAACAAATGGTTGGTTGACTGATAATATTTTTTGGGGTTGAAACCGCCAGCCAATCATGATTGGTTAACCCGCGAGCGAGGAAGTTTGCAAGAGATGCAACTTGCTGATTGAAAAAAGAGTCAAACCCTGATAAGTGATGCTTTGGGTTGTCGGTGATTATGGTGCCCCAACTTCCAACACAAATCTTGGGGTGGCAACCGCAACCGTGGGCTCTCTAATGAAACTTCACTGAGCATTTCAGACATGTTTGAATGGCAATCACGGTTTCCATCAGGACATTCGCTGAACAGCACGAAAGCCATATCATATATGCAATGTCCAACATTGCTAACCCGTGGTAGGGTCATTTTATGGGCAGGGTGGCAGTTATAGACCTACGCTTCACATGGAGCCTGGACCTTCGCTGCAGGTGCAACTCGATCAACACCACCACTCGAACTTGCCCGGAGTGCGGCGTACTCTCCATGTATCTGCCGCAGCTCGGCACGCCGCTGTGGGGCCGCGGGGACCGGGCCCCACCAGGTTCAAACCGCTGTGAGTCCAGGTGAGTCTCTACAGCCATTGAAAGAAGTGTCCAGCAGGGCAGCTGAATGCATGGTAAAGCAAAAACTTTGGAGACAGAAAAGTAGTTTGCATTTTTTTTTCTCTCTCTCTCTCTCTCTTTATATCAATATATATATATATACATATATATATATATATTTGCATTGATCAATGTTTATCCTTTGACCGTTGCTTGTTATACCCCGGATGTTAGCATTGCCTAGGGATGAAGTCCTACCCTGAGTTGCCCGCCGCTGGTCCCATTCTATCAGTTCCCCTGCAGGCAATACATTCAATGCGCCCAGATCTCAGAGTGTCCTTTTGGGCTATCCCATGCTGGGGTTACAACATGTGGTGCTTTCTTAAAATGGGGGACCCCCAAAAATGATGGATTTATTGCTATAAACCACCATGTAGCGGCAATGTAGCGGAAATTGCCATGCGAAAGATGCCAATTTTTGGTGGCCAGGGTACCAGGATGATGGGATTGGAATGAGATGAGGAGATCAAGGTGAAGTGCACCCAGGAGTGAATGGAAAGCAGGCATCAAAAGTTATTTTTTAGCTGGTTGTATCCCCAGCCAGTTGTTGTCAGTGAAACTTAATTACGCAACTTTGGCGGAAGAAGCCTTGGAGGGACACTAAAGGATGAGGCAGATAACAGGACATGGCAATCAGCTGAATGTTGTCGCAGCTTGTCCAAATCATTTCGTTTTTTGACTGAAAACCCCACAGCACCAGCAACCAGGCAAAAGAGATGATGCTGGAGTCACCCTTTGGGGAGGAATTTGGTGTTCAATCGACCAGTTCCGGCCGCATTCAAACAAATTTGCATGACCCTGCAGCTTCTTGCAACTTGCCTTTGCAGCACCACGATGGCAACATGAGGAACAGCAGCGTTGCAGTCGATTATGGGGTACTCACAACTTCTTACTTAAAGCATCTAAAAATAGCACATAATTGCACTTTGGCACCTGCAAGAAATGCACATCCATGGCTCTGACTTTTGTCTTGGATTACGTCCGCGTTTCTGTAGATGCACATGGGTTTGGAGCGTCACTCTTTACCAGCATGACT